>JAHLJT010008446.1:266984305-267069111 GCA_031308135.1 Acheta domesticus
TTCGCTAGACAGTGGGGACTGATCACTTGCCACCTCCCGATGAAAAAACACGTACTCACTTACGGGACTCATGCCCTCAGTACTTGACGCGCCGAAATCACGAACAAGCGTTAATCAACTTGCACAACTCTGTTCAAAGTCTTACTGTTGAGCTGATCATGTTTATCCTCTCAAGTTATGTACGGTTGAAATTGTGGGAGATATGAATGGGTGAAAACAGAATGGTATAAGTGACATTTTATAAACTCTGATAAAACGTTTATTTAATTCAAATATCACTGTAAAGTCGTGGTGCCTTGGGTGATCATTAAAACCACGTCATTTCAGTTGTCATTAAAAACCATGAAATACATTGACACTGAAATATAGGCCCAATATAACATGTTTTCCTTAGAATTATAAAATGTCTCTTAAACCTGTATTATTTTAACCATTCATATAAGAAATTGGGTTTTGCAAAATCCAATGCACTCCTGCTGCTGCGGGTAACACACACGCAATCCGACTGCAGGTTGCAGTCCGACCACGGCCGGCGGTGTTATACAAGATCCAACCTGCAACTCTTGCCAACTATTACGTAATTACTCGTCATGTTTATCCTCTTTCGTCATGATCTGTCCTGTTGAAATTGTAGAAGATATATTTATAAGAAATGGTGTTTTATAAACTGTAATGCACCTCTACTATCCTTCGGCTTGCGCACACTCCAATGAGCTTAGCGCAGAAGAGGATTGTTGGCACGTGTTCACACGGTGCATTATGTTCTCAGTTGGTTATGAGTAGCTCACTGCCCGGCTCTGAGTTAATCTGTTCTACAATCACAGACCCATTTTTTATCGTTATCAACTACAGAACTCTTTCCGCCTATTACGCGATGACACATTAAGTTGATCACCTTTAATAATTTTCTGTACGGCAGAAATTATAAAAGATATACTTATAAGAAAATTAATTTTACCGAAGTAAAATGCTGAAAAATGATCGATGATTGATCCACATAATACTATATCATTAGATAGGAAGAAACACCTGGTTGATGAAGAACACAGCAATTTTTTAAATTAATGTTAATTTTAACCGACTGAAGTTTTGTCCAGCCATGCTCTCTTAATGGACTTCTTAAAAACTTTATTTTGAAGCCCGTAACTGTTTAAAAAGGAATTATTCAGTTATGTATTCCACCTTTTAATAGTTCTCTGGTTTAAAATATAGCTCTGAAGATGTCTAGTATGGACTGGGTCAAACGTCCAGCCAATAAACTATGAATTAATTAAAAAAACATATTTATTGATCCACCAGTTCATTCTGCATACCTAATGATATAAAAGTATAATGCGTTATTTATACAAATATAAATATAATTTGTGTGTTGCTCAACAGTCCTCCGGGTAATTTAATAAAGTACTACCTAGTGGTCTCTAAATATCATACAATACATTTAACACAAAAATATTTAAGGATCTACATTGAATCAGGACCCAAAATCCCTCTGATCTGGTCGGCCACCTCACAAAAGTACAGGAGAGTAATGCTGAAATATTGTGTATTGCGTTCGGAGAATTTCATTTGAATACCAAATCATCTTTGCGTGCCACACCATTCATAATGTGATATATCGGCTTTTATTTGGGAATTACAATAAAAAATGTATTTGATCATTAATGTTTTAGAAAATCAGAACAGGATGAAGTATTGAAAAACATGCATTTCCTACCTAAACCAAATTAATACCAACATATTTACGATTTGCTGTATTGTATAGTAGGATTTTTTAATTTTTTAGATTGCATAACGCTTAGACGCCAGATAAACACCACCCCCGTTGGGCCTTCTGTGGTAGGTCTTCCATTTTTGCCCTGATGGCGAGCGACCAAGCGTTAGCGCACTGTTTTATTTTGAAATGTCTCCTCGTGACTTGTGTTTTAACACAGTGTACAATGTTTGAATTGTAATTGGTAATTCGGTATAGAATTGATTTGAAATAATATTCATGTCTGTTCCTGTTTTTATCGTAATAAAACCATGGGACAGATTTAAAGTAACCTCGAACTTTTATGAAGTAACGATAAACGAATTGCCAAATTGCTATATCGTTTGTGTGATCTTATCGGGAAAGTAACTTTCCTCTGTCCAAAATTTCGCTGTCTGCAAATAATGTGAGTTATACGATAGTATAAAGTATTAACAGAAACAGTTTTCAATTCAGTTCAAGACGTTGCAATGTTCAAACAAGGTATACAAAGTACATAAGAGAAACAATTTATAAAATGTAAATAGAAAATTCTATTCGGGAACAATTGAAAGGCCTTCATGAGATAAAAGAGTATTTAAACAAAACTGCCGAAAGGATGTGAAGGTAACAAACCTTAAAGAATTGAAAGATTGTAGACGTCTTGTGGCCAGTACCATATCACATAGTAATGGTAGGAAAAAATCATTCTGCTCCACAAAAGTAATAAAAAGTACAAAAATATTTAATTTTATAGAAAACGCCGTGAGGTAGCTCAACGGAATGGGTTGTTGCGAGTTGCATGTTGGCCCTCGGGTGCTGAGGATTTTAATGGCACAAGTTGTTTCATAGTTCGATCTACAAAATTGTATTTTTTTCTTTCTGAAACAGTTTTTGCGTTTCCGAAACGTATTTCCCAATCCATCCTTACCAAATCGGATTCAGCTTTAGAGAAAGACTTTAGGGCATAGGGTAGGGGACCCTTTAGGATAGGGGGCCCAAACCGTAACAAAACTGAAAATTTGTGGCCTTACAGGTGCCCAAACTATGCATAATGTCCCTATTTGTCATGAGAGTTCACTGTCAATGTTTCATGCGTTTACATAATCTTTTCAAACTTTGAGAATTTTCTAAATTTCTCCAGCCGGAGTATTGATGAAACTACATCTTCACATTGGACCATGGTAAATGTCGCTCGATGAAATTGTTAGTAATACATTGGAAAGTTATAATCTTTTCCTACGAGATTTTCGAGTTTCTTCTGCCGATTCCATTCATAGCATGTAGACAGGCTATAAGGTTTGGAAGCTCCAAATATCACCCTCAATGCACTTCCTATTAGCGCCTCTTGTACGAAATTGGGAACGTTGTTTTGTGATGGATATTTTATTTTCGCAAATGTCACAGCTTCAACAATGGAACAAAAAACAGATGAAAGGAGCAGTGATAGCTGTAAAAAACGATGACAGTCGAAGTTTATGGAGAGGGTTTAGCCGTCAGTCAAAATTTTAGCGCGCGGTCAGTGGAAGGTATTCTGGCGGTTCAGCTGCGGCTCAGTGCATCTGATACATTTGGAAGACTTTTGCCGCCTACCCAGGCTTTTCCCTAAACCACCACGTTAAAAGTAAGAATCTGCCGCAGTGATAAGTGTATTTTCTTCCAAACGTGCTCTTATGAGTCAGTAAACACAACCATTTTATTATTATCCGCAGACGGGCAAAAACAGTCTTAAAAAATTTGAGATCGAATCCAAAAGTGGAGAAACAAATGAAAGCTCAAAGTAGAAGCAACGAGGTGTCGTTAGAGAGTTTAGGGAGTACAAATAAAAAACCTGGTTTTTTTAATATTACTTCCATTTTTCGTGATTGGGTGATAATCTAAATGATTTGTTCGAAAATGTTAGTACTTTCTTAGCATTTGTTTTGAGAACGAGACATTTATAACGTCCTATGATATAGTGGTCAATATTTAAAATAACTTTTGTCTTGTTTAATTTAGCGTGTAAAATTGCGGGTACATATTGAAATAATGAAGTGGTTTGTTTACAGTGTTCTCGATGAAATATTTGAAGTAATATTGGTGCTAATTTAAGAATACTAAGATGGACAAGAAGTATTTTTGTTTAAAAATATCGAGAGGTTGGCACTATTTGATTTCTCTACCCAATATGATAACACCCCAAACTAAGTACTACACGTGCTTTCTCCCTCGAATTTCTCCCCTTCAATCTCTCCATCTCTCACCGATCTCGCTCATCCCCAGTTGGGAATGCCACCGCTTCCATAGGGCTCATGAGCTTTGCTCCGCCTCATCAGGGGAGCTCACCTCACTACCTCCCCGCACCCCCGATCGCGGCAACTCTCGCCCTCACTTAATCGATCTGATCAAAGTACGTAAAGCTTGCATTTCCGGACCGCCGCACGCACACTCGACTTCTTATCTCAAAGATTTCGCCAAACGATAACGCAGATCAAAGTCATTTTGGAAATAATACCTGCATTACACGACTGTCGTAGTTATATTTCTCGCAGTTAGAAGAATCAATGTGGAGAATCTCGGAATGGAAAACGAAAAGTGGAGGAATACGTAGATAATAGCTTGCTGATTTCCAGTGGCGTAGCGTCAGGGGACGCTGAGATGCTGAGCATCCCCGTATATAAGAACCTTAAATACTGTATTGATAATCTTACAAGTGGTCTGTTGAGCGAAACACGTTTTGTATTAATTTTAAATTGATTTCCTATGATTGAATTCGGCGGGCTGTTGAAGCTGGCCTCTGATTGGTTGGAAGCTAAAATACTTCAGCGTCTGCCGCCAGGTTGCGACGAGCAATGACGCATGCGCAGATGGCGAGGTCCCCCCTCTCCCCTCTTCATCCCTGGCCCTGAGAAACCCGACTGCTTTACGCTAGCGTCCAGAGCGTCTACTGCGGAAAGAAGCTCGTTTGTGCACGAGAGCGCAGCAGCACACTTCAGGCGTTCAGTAAATTATCTTTCTCTCTCTCTCACTCGGGAGTCCCCGCTTGGTCATGGGTACAAACTGTAGAAATAGTGCCTGACTACTATTTCTTAATTAATATCCAAGAAATTGTATTATCTCTTAAATAGATTACATATTATTTAAGTCTGCAATGTATAAATTAACAAATGGTCTTATTGCCATTCGCGTATAAGAATTAAAGCTGAGCCATTGTATAATTTGGCTTTCAAGACATCGGCAGCCCTGACTGCTGTGAGGATTTTGTGGGAAGCGCCTACACCGTCGTAAGCAATCGAGATCGTGGAAGTAGTCCCAGTGTATCTGCCTTGTGTTACGTTCGACTGTTAGACGAAGTAGTTGATAGTGACATTTTGTGTGTTATTGTTGAGCATCCCCAAACGTGTGAGTCACGCTACGCACTGCTGATTTCTCTTTTTAAAGTTGCATTCAACTTTGTCTTCTTGCTAAAAAATGTTTTGGGGATAGCAAACTGCACAAAACGGTATGATATTATTAATTGGAATGCAAAACAATAAATATCAACATTCACCAACAACTGTGTTTATTAATCTCTCAAGGCCAAAAGACAGGATATATCTTATTCATAAGTAAATTTAAGGGTTTTGGGAGTCCATCTGAATTTCTTTTTCTTGCTTCAGTACTAACGAGATATAACACGCCTGCTTCAATTGTCTTCTCTTTACATTTTTAAACAGTTCACTGATATGATAAAACTGATTTTCAATGTTGAATTTCATCAACATGTTAAAATTGTTTTCACTCAATTGGAGAGAATCTCAAAGTAATTGTAGGGAAAGCATCGTCAAAGAAAAACACGTGTCAGTACGAATGTAGATGAACGACTTATTACTTTATTTTCCGTGTTTTGTCGTTTTTAATGTAACGAATCTCCGCCGATGCACTTTGCATTTGCTGGAATATGTTTCCGGTCCTGAAACCAATGCGGACGAAACTCCGGAATGATGTTAAATCTAAAATTCTGCCAGTGGAAATGTTGTGTTTTTTAAAAACACGAAATGGAAATATTCGGATGCAACAAGCTAGTACTGTTACTCTTTTGATACATTGATTACCATTCTCTCAGAGAATATGAGGAAATCTGCAAGTTTATATATTACATTTAGCGTCATCGTAGGTGGTCTTTCGATTGTAATATTGTTAACAGTATGTAATGGTTTGTCAATATGTGCGTACCATCACCGTATGTTTAATTGTTTGTACAAAACTTCAGCAGATTTTGATGAATATGTTTGCAATATCACCATGTACAAATGAAGTGTGTCAGGTTTTAAATTTTTTAAAATATGCGATTTACGAAGTGAAGTATGATTATAATTTACGAGGCATCAAGATATATTTGCACCGGACGCTTAAGCGCATATAGATGCGAGCTAGCAAGCGAATATCGGAGGTCCTAGGCGCAGATTCCGACTGTTACAGAATTTCGAACCTGCTAGATCGGAACCTATCACTGTCTTAATGAGAATTTTTCTTTTCCCATGTTTTTTTCTCGAGGTCTGTTCTAAACATTACAAGCAGATGATGGTCAGTACTATCCATAGAATGTGCGCGATCCTCCCTTCATTTCATAATACATCTTAATGATTGGTTGATTAGTGATTCCGGGCGCGTCAACTGCTAAGGTTATTTGTCCCCTACGTTTAGTGCACGTTCTTTCGTCGCGAGGTGGCAATGATCTTCCCCGGCTGGATGGTAAGACCTGCCGCCGACCTATCGTCGGCCAACGGGGTTTCCCCTCAACCACCAGCGCGGCCACACCCAGCGGGACAAGTAAGTTACCGACCGGTCTTCCGGTATATGTGGTACTGTAGTGCACGTAAGTGTAAATATGTGTATGTAAGGGGACAGGATACGATAAGGGAGAGGAAAGAAAGATCGCGTGAAAGAATGAAAGTCCGTGGCCCGTTTGTTGAGGTGCTGCTCCTGCATTCGCCTGGTACTGAGCGTGAGAACTCGAATCGTTCTGCCGTCGTGATCACTCGAACCTAGGACCTTCCGGTCAGAGGGACTGCAGTGACATCAGTTGATGCCCTGAGCTATCTTTCCCGGTCCCATTTTTATCCTTATAGCAGTATAGTGATATGATACCCGACCACCATAGGGCTCATAACTCTTGGTTTGCAGGGTGTTACAAATTTCTATGTTGTGTATGGAAGTCGATGCTCACTATTTGCTAATGAACATATGTTGGAAAATTTAATTTCACGAAGTTACACACTTGACATTTTTTACCTGATTGTCTGGCAACTCGTCATGCAATGGTGAATGGTGGATTGCATTCAGTTTGTACACGAAATCCCTTTTACTGCGTCTGAATATGATCCTCTAAACACCATATCGTGACTAATTGTTTAACAATTAGGCAGAATGTCACATGTATAACTTCGTTACAATAAATTTTCCACTTGTTCCATGATAAAAAGTTCGGCTGCCCTATATGACCTAGAAGTTTGTAACATTTATTATGAAACATCCGGAAAAAGACTGGAAATGCGAGAACGCGGGCACAAAGCGATGAGAGAGAAGATAGAGAAAAGAGTAAAAAACAGAGAGGAACTTGCATAGGTACTGATCACGTCTCACGCATTATATTGGGCTAATGAAACGGACGTGCGCGACAAAGAAAGAAGATATTGCTGGGAGGATGCAGAATTGTGAGTGTATATGGAGGCGTGTGTGGCCAGTGCTTGCCACAGGAATCTGGTTGCTGATACGCAGTTCTCTGTAGGCTAGTGGCTAGCAATTGTCCAGTGTTTCTAACGTAGTTGCTGGCGAGTGTCCAGTGGTTTGGCGCATTTAGCAGCTGGCAGGTTTTGGATGACGATGCTTACACGTGCTGGTGGTTGGTGCCTGGAATTATGCTAGCTGTTGGCGATTTGTTGTCGCCAACCGAGAGTACCATATGAAAACTTATGTCAATTTCCCATTTATTTTTATTTTTTATTTATAATAAAATTTTGTCTCAATGCACTTTGTCACATTGTGTTCATTCTTTTTATCTTGGGGATATAAATTTAATGTATACATAGGCATGAATGACGGTGGTGAAAATTTAGTGTGAGGGGGGGTTGAGAGAGAGGAATGTAGTATGTTCAAATGCCGTGAAAGATTTTTGTTACCTTTTGATTGTAATGAGGATAACAACGACAAAGCCCCATCTATGCCAAATAATCACTTCTAGTCCCAAAAAAACATCATACATCGTTTTAAAATAACAGAAGAAAGCAATGCATCCGCTCTCTGCCACTTGGTCACGAATATCTCGTTATGGATATGGACAGGGGCGGATCCAGCCGATCATGGCCCCATGCACCCCCTCTGGATCCGCCAGTGGATATGGAGCATTAGAAGAATGTCTACGTTGTATCTTCATTGCGCGCGATGAGACCCAGTTGAGACCATCTGCGGTATCGGTGTAATGGTGTGCGCTATCATTCCCTGCGTGATCCTCCACACCGACCGTAGCCGGACTTCCGACTTTCTTTTCATTGCTTGTCCTCTTACCCTCATCCACCTCGCTCCGCTCCGCCCCGCTCCACCTCGCTCCACCCCGCCCCGCCTCGCCCCGCTCCGCACTGCTATTCCCCGCTCCTCCGCGCCCCAGCCCGCTCCGCTTCTCGCCTCTCCGCTCCTCCGCTCCCGCTCCGCCCCTCTTCTTCCCGCTTCTCCCCGCTCCGCCCTCCTCTGACCCCCGCTCTGCGCCGTCCCGCCTCTGGCACGCTGCGCCCTACGCACATCGTTCCGCTCCACTTTGTATTCCGCCCCTCCCCGCACTTCTCCCCTCATTCCGCCTTTCCCTGCCCCGCCTATACTTTGCGTCGCCCACTCCACCCCACCTTCCTACTCCCCCGCTTTGTCACGTTCAACTCCGCTTCACCACATCCAAACCCTTCGTTGCGCTGACCCACCCTGGTCTGTCCTTCGCCGTTCTGCGTCTCTCGCCCCTTCTCTGCAGCCCCTCCCGCGCGCCACCTCGCCCAGGGCACAGGATCCGTCCGATCTGTCGCGGATAAAGGGTGAGATTGGGCGGTGCAGTCTATTTCCGAGGACACATATGCGGTACAATCAGATAGTCCCGGAGTTCGTGCGCGGTGACCGCGCGGGGACCTTTATCTCCTCGTGCAAAAATTGAAGCTTCCGCCAACTCGAAAGCTGGCGAAGTCGTAGCTGCCGGAAAACTCGCGAAAGATTTGAATACTGCGTCGCCTAGCACCCTGCGACATGCATTTCAAACGTTGTGCGTCTTGAAATAATTCGTAAAATCCTCAGATTTGTATCCCGAAACTTCCATCAGTTCTTCATGAATTTTTCAGTTTCACGCTTCAGGAGCGAGTTTCTTAAGAACTCAGAATTTAAAACAAATTTGTTTTCACCGTCGTAAGTACATATTGCGATTTTTGACCTTGAGTTAACGCGAAACAAGTACGGACAAGATATTTCAGCATTGATATAATATATTAAAAATGTCGATGGGCACAAAATTTTAAATGTTTTCCATAATTCCACTTTCCATACATATTCTGCATCTAATATAACTAAATGTAACTAAATATGTTTACCAATAGTGTACGTAAACCTCCCTGACGTTTTGAAAAAAAAGTCAGTTTAATAGGAAAGCAAAACGGGGATAATTGATCTTAGCGTATATTGTGCGATTTGAAATATAAAAACATCGATCAAGACGGACATCATTTATTCAGTTCAGTTTCCTTCTTTACATCACAATTTTCTATCAAATTTGTAAATGTCTTCAAATAATAATCCAAAGATGACTTGCAATACACACTATTTTAACAACTAATCTGCTTAAACTATTTTTCAAATAGTTTCATTTCATATTAGAAATAGTTTCATTTCCACAGGAAATAGAAACTAACACCAGCATGCAATGCATGGTTACCAATACCATCTGCAAAGATTTCTGAGGTCCAAAACCTGATGCAATTAATGAGCAAACAGGAAACAGAGAATTTTATGAACAAATTTGCATTGCACGTGTAGGTAAAAGTAAAGCAAGTTTTTGGTACCTTGTCGTGCTGATATGTACACAATACAAATGTTATATTTATATAATCTATAATTTTTAAGCAAAAACAACATATGTCCATTTTTATTTTTTTTAAGTTGTGAAATATATTGTTTTGTTTAATCACAACTGGATTTTTTTTCATGTCATGTATAAGTATTCCTGTACAATATTAAATTCCATATATCTTGCTGAGTTAGGAAGGTGGTCTTTTTTATCATTTAACACAAATTTGATTTTTGGACTACGGCTGTTTTTCCGAGAACCCCTTCGATTTATTAAATGGCTGTAATAGATTTCTAGAATTATATGACGTTTGATTGTATTCTGTTGAAACCGGAAAGTGATGAATAAAAAGTCGATGTAAATACGTTTGCCAGAATTTACAGAATCAAAAAGAGACTAAAACATTGAAGAGTGTCATTTGGAGTATTTATGAACCGGAATTAAATATTTTTTGTTAAACACTTTCATAATAAGTTTTTATATGAAATATTAGCGATTGGATTTTTTCATTCACATTTTTATGCTTTAAATAATTTATTGTATCAGTGTCACAACGTCTCGCCTTTGTGCATAGAACATGAAGCTGAAAATAAAACAAACTGCCAGCGCCAAAAAGCCACCAATGTGAAGTGCTTCCATTCTTTTGGGAAAAGCAACAAAAAGAATCACGGTGATATTTTTTAATCCACTGTTTTTGCACCCTTTATTTGCTTCGTTGCTTATATCGGCTTGTTTTGTTCTAAAATAATGGATACGGGAATGAAATATTACACGGAGTGCGTAAATGGGTTTATCCCGATAATTATTCTCTTAATGACTGCATATCAAAAGTGATGTTTCACTTTTCCTAAGGGATAGAAATTGGATATCTACAAATTATTTATCTCTGCTCTTCCTGGTTTACATTTTTTTCAGAGATAATAATATAACTCGTTAATTGCAATTTTTAATTATAAATTGCATCTAAATAAATCAACTAATAAATTAATTTCGCCTAAAAATGAATCTGTTAATAAAATAATTACGAATTGTCTGGTCAAAAGGCACACAATCGCTCTTTTTCTATAATAGCTAAATAATGTATCTGTTGCATTTTTATCGACGCAAGAGATAAATAATAAACCTTGTATTAAACCCTTCTCAGGCATTGAGTAATCCTCTGAGATTTTTTGTTGGCACGGCGCAGACAATCAGTGCCTTTTATCCCTTTTATCCCTAAGAGGCTCGGCGCTGTTAGTAATCGAGATTCCCAGACGATCACCTACCTATGAATCCGTGGTGTCGAATTGCTCACCTTCCTTGACTTCATGGAACGTAGTTAAGCAGTTCGGTTAACAACGTCGGTTATCTATTTTTGTATTTTCCTTTCTATATTTTTGTTATTTTTTTTTTTAAACGGATAGATAGAATATTATTATTGCCCAAACAAATATTTGTAAATAGGCGAATAGGAATAAGAAATGTTAAGAGACCAAGAATGAGATATAGTGACAACATGGGCTGAAGATGAAACAAATGACTAGACCGAATACTTGCAGTTGAAGAATTTACCAACTCCTGATTCGTGGTGAAATGATTATTAGGAAATTGCATCCTAGAATTCTTAGTTGAATTTTGGGATAATCGTTCTGAGAGAGTGATTAGTTTATTAATAATTTCAAATTATTTCAAAATCCGCCTCTAAAATAAGTATAGCAATGTATAGAAAGTTATACTAACTTTCTGTAGAACCTGCAAATGTTCTCGATCACGCACGTTATCATTACCATTTGTTCCTATCTTACTATTATTTTTATGACAGTCTTAATATCTAACGTTTAACACGGCGTACTTACTTAAAATTTAGATCCTTCCATAGATTTTTTTATTCCACATAGTTGTTTAGTCTATTTTTTACTCCAATTCTAAACGGTACATACATTTCGAGAGGCTTTTTTCTTTAAGTTACGGCTTTGGAAGTTTGCTTTTGCATATTCTAAACGTAGTCCCAGGATGTATCCACTGTCCCAACAAAATGATAGAGTTCGTCGTACGTACAAGAACCTTTCGATACAAGCGGTGCCAAAAAATATTTCATGTTTCCAAACTGATTGTTATGTGACAATTATATTCTAGAAACGTTTAGTCATATATACAAAATACACACATCACATCTTAAAAATAATGTGTGCCAGCAATTATTCTTTTTTCTAATAATAACTCTTACGGGAAATCATGTATCATTTTATACTGTTCTGTCATTTATATTCACATTCTGGAAAATTTGTTTAAATCATAGAGAGATATGCTTTGTTGAATGCGATCTTCTGACATTATTGTAAATTAGTTGTAAGTAATCAGAGTGAAGAGTAATGTATAACGAAAGAACATTTTCCCTTTCTCTGTTATCAGCAACATTCTTCACTGTGTGATGTCGCGCAACTGATCCGTACCCATGCAGTCCTGATAATGCCTTGATTGGGGAAGGAAGTCAATATCAACTCCATAACGCAGATTATTCAAAACATCGATAAATTAAGTTTATCCTTACATCAATAAATTATTCAAAACAAGATGACTCCTCTGGTTACGTGCGAAATCTATGATATGGAAATAACTCCAGGAGTATTAGATGAAGCGACCGCAATACGCCAGGTTGCCACGCTGCCGACGAGGCGAAAACAACTCGCTTCGCTCCTGCGAAATGAAGTGCAAATGTCCGTTGCGTTTGCCCTTTAATCCACCCACCAAAGTGATTTCACATGTAGCAATTTGCCCGCGAGTTAATTACGGGTTTCGATGCATGGCCGCCAAGGAAGTCTCGATGAAGTATCGCGTCCATGTGTGGCGGGCGGGTTGCGTGCCGACAGGCGCTGAGCACTTCCCGCTGCGCGCTGCTCCCCGGGGGAAGGGGGAAGAGGGGGAGCGGGAGCGCTTCCAAGTCCGTGGCTGGAGAACTGGACATGTCGCTCCTTTGGAATGACAGGGTTGCAAATAACATTTCCGTCATCTCAAGTAAATTGATGTCAAACATTCATTAACTCATTATTCCATCATCTCTCCACCAACAATAGCAAATTTTACAGTAGCTATTTCCCAATAGAGGGCACCACTAGTATCTTCTACTTGTAGCAGAAATCAGACAGTACCTTTTCATACTATGAGCTCGTTTTCTTCGATTTTTCCCGTTGAAACCCTGTCATTCCACAGGGTCTATGCGTCACGCTAGGCCTACCCAAAACAGTGATCTTAAGAGCCCACGGCTGCCGCGGACACATCGATTGACAGTAAGGAAACGCACAAAACTTTCCACGTCCATCCTACGTACCGCACTTGTACTTACGTCCGTCCTACAAGCCATGCATCTACCCACGTCAGTCGAACGTGTCGCGCTTCTACCCCACATCCCACGTTTAAACCCTCGTCCGTCCCACATTGCGCGCTTCTTCTCAAGTCCGTCCCAAGTGCCGCGCTTCTACCCACGTTCGTCATACGTGCCGCTTCTCTACCTGCGCCCACGTAACGCGCCGCGCTTCTAATCACATCCGTCACACGTGCCGCTTCTCTACCCGCGCCGCGCTTATCACGTCCGTCCCACATGGCGCGTTTGTACTCCACGTCCGTCCGTGTGTCGCACATCTACCCACCTCCACCTGCGTGCAGCGCTTCTTTCTCTGCAGAACTTGGATTCTCTTTCGTAACGTACGTGATTACGCGAGCAACAATTGTAGCCCAGCCGAGTTTAAAACTATCTGACAACAATTGTCTTGCTACAAAAAGACCTGAAGCAGAATGGAGTTTTAGAGTAACAAGCTATCTGAAGTTACTGATACCCCACCCCATTCAATTCAGTAGAGGCTGCGCGCCAACAAATATAAAATGGCTGCCCTACGCATGAAGTATGAGTGAGCACTTAAAGTTTAAAATTATTCACTCACCTTCGTGGCAAATAATACTTGTCTCTTGTTTTCGTATTATTAATTACCGTATAATGCACCCGAGAGTTAATGTTTCAACTCAACAAAGAATTTCTCTTTTTGAGATAGTTTTGTTCGGGTAATTCAATACGGTACAGTTCGGCCTGTTCGTGGGAACACTCAGCGAAAGATCCTGGAAATGCAATCGAAATCCCGAGTTCACTGTGATATGGTAGACCACTCACAAAGGGGATAAGGAGTAGGGCTAAGGAGAGAAAGTGACCCTAGCATTATCCTCGGCACTTTGAAGGCTACGATGCTCCGAATCGAGCTTGCTGGACAGGCCCTTTTTTTGTATTCTTACATTGCTACACGAGAAAGAGAAGTAAATTGTGAAATTGGATTTTGTGGTAATGTCATTAATTAGACTCATTCTGAAACATTCTGAGAAACACGCATTTTTCGAAACATCGATAAATCCAGTTTCTTCTTACCTCAATTAATTATTCAAGACAGTATTACATTTTCAAAATGAACAACAGTTCAGCCGATTATTTTTAAATCATTATCATATAATTTCCGCTGTAACAAAGTAACAATAACTTTTTAAATTGAACGTACTATTCCATGATTACAGTGCATACATATTTTTCGACGTTCTTTGCAAACGTTATACATATGAATTTAGTTCTTGATATGTATTTTGCTGAAGAAACATGGATAATTTTCTCCTCCATACGTCATATACAGTTTTCACTGTTTTTGACCAAATAAATCAAATATTTTCGAACGTGAAACAATCGCTGTTGAATGTTAAATTAAAAATAATATTGTTAAATTATAAATGTTCAAATATATAAATCCATTTGAAAAATCTTTTGAAAAATCCGTGCACGTGTTTATTGCAATTCTTTACAAAAATTGAAATTGGGTATTAAAAACAAAAACGATGACTAACATTTCCATTCCTGATAAGAGAGGGAATTCTACAGTCACAAGTGTTATTTCTTATAGTAATCACTTGTAATATATAATTCTTCTTCGCATAACACATTTAAAACCTTTTCATTTTGCAGAATAAATTAACTTTAGAAACCTAGTACATTCATTTATAAAGGATATTTTAGTGTTTTTATGTGCACCTAAAAAAAGTAAAGTTCCAAATACGCTTCGATGCATTTCCGTTTTCGTTTATTGTGGTACAGCTTAGGGCTATCGATTGATTATATCGAACACTAATAACCCAATAAATTCCTAAGGGGTGAGTGGGTTCGGGCAAAGCTTCATATTGGAAACTACATCAAGGGTGCGTCTGCGATATTCGTAATCGTCTCCATACCGCAACTCGAGAGCTACTTTGAAGATCGAAATAACGGCCAAAGAGCACGTCCTGCATTTTACGTTCCGTGCGCACGAAACGTTCTAAGAAACGGTTAATCCGGCTCTGCGGAATTGATCAATACACTCTCGCTCTTTACGTAATCTCTGTTTACGTTTTAGTAGTACTGATGCATGAAACAACACAAATTGAACAAAGTATCATAAATGTGAATACAGCAATCTCTGGCAGTAACGTGGGAGCGTAAGTGAATGCACAGTGAATGAATGACTGTAGTTTTTTAATAAATTGGAATGCCAAGCACTTCCAGTCACGCATACACGCGCACACTAGTGCAGAACAATCCAACGGTGCAAAGAAGGAATTTGCATATTGAGATAGCCCTTCTTTCACAGCTATTGCGTCGATATGTCTTTCCTTTGAGATTCACCCAAAGAAAAGATTACTCTTCTTTTGTAAGCGTTGTGTCATAGGTATAAAAATATGCTTGTGTGTGGATTGCTTATTGAATAAATATTTACATTATGCCTGATGTCGGTATTTCGGCTCTTGTGGACTCCGTGTTTCAGGACTCTAAATTAATTATCTTAGTTACAGTAGATAAATTAACATAACCCCTTTAGCTTACGTGTAACATCGCATTATTTCACAACCATATGGTTGAATAAAAAAGCTGCCTTATTCGAAAAACAGAAGTAGTGGCCTCATTAATATTATATTTTGTTATTCTGTTTAAATTTTAGGTAATGAGTTGTTTCGTTGTTACCTCAAGTTTTTTTGTTTGTACAAATGAAGAAAAATATAAGCTCATTTCACGAAGCGATTACTTTTGCGCTTGAGCAATGTAGTTCCTTGAATTCGATTCGCTCTGAAACGATAAGGTCTTCCAATTAAGTTGTTTTCCAAACACTTCGTAATTCGAAGACAACTAATGACGCTGTTTCTAAGGACTACTGTTTTTTTCGTCAGGTCACTGTCATCTAGATCCGTGCAACTCTTGCCTATAAGTAGAGTTGGAAGCACGTACGAATGGAACAAAATCATTTATTTTAGAACTCTTGTTTTGAAATTACACATCTCCACAATTTCCAGACGTTGCAAAATTTGTTACAATACATTAGTTTTCATTTGCACACACGGTTTTCAAAAAGCTATTTGTTTCCAATGTAGTTTAATGTAACCCACTACATCCTACTCTATATTCAGGTACATATAAAATGCGAAGACCTGATTTAAACGGCAGTTCCCCTCTAAGCATCAACAAATTTTACCTGAGAGTACCTGCAAGACAAAATATAACGTGTAATGTACACGCAATGTACCTCGCTTTGTAATCAAATTTCACATAAGATTTAATAACACATAACGCTTCTCAGCCAGATACAACCACTGAGGTGAGACCATGCTGTACATCTATCATACACGTCACAGCGTTGCGGACTAATGTTCATCTTACTCAGAAATGACTTTCAAAATAAGTGACGCTAAACTATTCAGAAAAAAATACTAGAAGAATATAAGAAATCCCAACTAGCTAGATGATCACTTTGAAAAGCTTAATTCCTGGATCCCTCGGATACAGTGCATGTACCCCCAGGTTAAGCTGAACGGACACAGTGAATGTAGTACCTTAATGATGAAATTTCCAGTTTTAATTTTAAGGTAGTCAAGTTTATTTTTTATACTTTCCAGAGAATAAACATTCAATAGAAAATAAAATTACATTGTTTTATTTTTTAAAATTTACGTTTCCAGTTTTATCTCGCAATTATACCTTAAATTGGAGACAAAACTTGAGCTCCTAAACGTTGTAAATTTGAAGAAATAAAACACAATCTGCTTTGATTCATTTTATTTATTGTTTTGTTGTCACGAAAGATTAGTCAAAACAAACTCGATTGTCTAAAATTTAAAACTGGAAACTATCATTTAGGTATATCAGAGGCAACCATAATTAAGAGATGAAAATGTACTAGATTCCTTTACACTACGTATTACCATTTCGTCTTGATCGGTGTTTTGTCCGCTTCCACCGCCTCTTTGACCGCCAACCGCCGCCTCACACCGCCTAACAACCCCGCTTCCTCCCTGCGCCGCGCGTCGTGCCGCGATGTTCGCGTGGTCGAGCAATATCGACACTTTTCTATTTACTCTGTGCCGGCGACTAGAGATGTTTCCTTCAGATAGCGGCTACTAACTGCGGGCAAACGTCGTTGTCCGTTTCCGTGACAGGAACAAAAAAAACCTTGCAGTGGTTCACTCTATGTTGAAGCCTGTGCTTCTCTTTTGAGGAGATCTGGTACAACGATTTTCGTAAACATCCTTGAGATCTTTAAGTATGTAACTGATTTGAAAAAGTTGTTTGAAATTCAGATATATTATCTTTGGTTTAAATAATTTTATTCTTTTCCACCTATTTTAGCCTTCATATTTATGGCATTGAGAAGATCCTAATGAGGATCAGAACATTCTCATCAATTTATGTTATGTAAATTTGTTACGAAATACAATATTTTTTGTAAAAAGAATTGATATATTCCTTATAATAGTTATTTCATTGAGAAAAACATAATATTTATAAATTTCCTGTACATCGTTAATAAAGTAGTACACATTGTGTGTAAGGACTGTTACGGCGTTACTAAGAAAACCTGGCCTCCCATTCTCTTAAAAAGATACTACAGTCACGAAGATTTACCCAGCAGTTACCTCGAGTAGTTCTGTAGGTTGTAGATCAGGGATTCCTAAAATTTGTTCTTTCTTCGACCCCTTTTAGGAGAAAGTTTGCTTCATCGACTTCCTAACGTAACATACGTCAAACATAATCATGACACGAAGAATTGCACGTAAATGACTTAAAGATAACAATTTTGTACTCCCAATTTTCTCGTAAATATCTCGATTTTTCAATTATGGAAGCTTCATCCACTTTTGAGTAACTGGGTTTCTAAACTTCATTGAAATGCAACGGTTACAAAGTGTTGTGTTTTGCAAGCTCTCCAGTGGGTATTGTCGAGAGTATTTTCTGGAGCAATAGTGTACCTTTTTCAACGCGTAGTTATCATTTCTTGAGCTTTTTAAGCATCCCAATGTTCTAAGGATGAAGGACGAACTAGAAAGAAGAGGGGCGAATTTGTAATTTATTACGTTTTTGTTGTTTTATATCAGAAAACAGTTTTCCATTAATATTTTTTGTTATCAATGGAATCTTAATTATATCGATTAGATGCCAGTTCATATACGTCCATTGACCTCCAATCGACTCCTTGATCATCATTGACCCCTTTCAAAATTTCATCGACCCCCTCGGGGTCTACACCGGCCCCCGTTGGGAACCCCTGATTTAGACGAGTATAAGAACTTTCTCGACGTGAGAGGTGTGGGGATTCTCGCGCTGAGTGCTTTAGTGGGTTCTCACGTTGAGTACTTTGACAGATAATTGGTAATATTGCAAATGTGTCCGCCGGGATGGGCAGTCGCGGTACCGACCTTAACAATCACTCATAATAAAGAAGGTAAAAATGTCGCACATTGACTAATTTCAACGTATTTTGACACAAATATCAACTCCAATCATCAAAATATCAACTCAATTCAAATATCAACTTTTGAATAAAATATTTTTAAGGTGACCACTTAACACAGCCAGTCCCTTACGAGTTCAGAAAAAAGTAATTATTCTTGAGGAACCTCGTATATAAGAATATAATTTTCAATTTTGCAAATCCTTAACTCCAAAAATATCGACAGTATTCTCTTCATCTGTAGATTCTGAAGAAACTTGAAGAAACTAAAAATACTTGTCATATGAGAAAGAAAATGAAGGAAAATAGACAAATTTTTCAATCGTTTGATGGCGTATTTTATGGACTCGATTCAAGAATCAATGACAACCGTATTTGTTGTTTGGGTTCCTGAGTTTTTACCTGTTCAATCGCTTCGGGGTTAACAAGTGCGTTTCCATTGATTTTGTTTCTTTTTATACCGAATAAACAGTATATTATCGATAACAATATTTTCTCAATTGTACATTAATTTTACTTGGAGAATAGTGTCAATAAATTTCAGTCAAGAGTTGTAAATTACCAGATGAATCGAATACCTTTACAAGGGTAAAATTTAAATATCAGTCTTACAAAATCCTCGACGTATTCAGTATATATTCATATAATGTATCATACATGTTTATCGTTACACTAAAACTGATGGAATGAGTCTGCCATCTTACGCCTACCGTACGCATTTCTCCGTCCCTTTTCCTGTCCTGTACGTGTCCGCCCCATCCCGTTTCCTTGTGCTGTGCCTCCTGCAATCTCTTGAAATCTCTGTTCTTCCTCCTGCCACCACCTCCCTGCCACCCAGCCCCTGTTCCCCTCCACGGCCCTTCCACCTGTGCCTCGCCCTCTGCCCCGCCCCTTCCTCCAGTGCCCCTCACGCCGCGCCCCGCCACGCCCCGCCGCCTGCTCCTCTGCCCGCTCCGCGGACTCCGCCAGTCGCACCAAAGGCGCCCTGACCCAGCGTTCCGTCCGTAGCGTCCAATTCACCATCCCCACTCCTTGCGTCCCTGCCCCATGCGCCCCCACCGAGCGTCCCACCCTGTCCCGTCGCCTCTCCGCCTCCCTGTTCCGCATTCCCTCCCACCCCTCGCCAACGCATCGGCGCGACGAGCAGAGGAGCGCGTTGTCCCCGCCCCAACCCCACCCCACCCCGCCCCACCCTCGCCCCACCCCCGCCCCCGCTGCCGGCTGGAGCTGATTAACATCGTGCGGCCGCGGGGAATTTTTCGGACCGGTCTGTCAGCGCGCTTGTTGACCTGAATTAGCTTTTTTTGTGCATAGAATGTTCTTCACTGATGTATTGGGATGTTGAATTAATACACGCGTCGGGGTAGCAAGTTGGCAGTGAAAACCGCACGCGTTTTATCGCCCCCGCCGGCAAAAATAGCAGTAAAGATGGCTGGGAGGGGGCGGGTGGTGGAGGAGTGGTACGCAGGGATGCGGAGGGGATCGAACGACGTGTATGCAGAAGGGCAAGGGTGAAAAGGACGGGTTGGGCTCGGTAAAGGGCGGAAATAAACTATTAGTGAGATTTGGAAAACGGGCAGGGTCGGAGGGCGGGTGGGCAGCACAAGGGGTAAGAGGACGGGTGGACTAGATTTCGCACGTGGTTGAGCGGTTAGAGGTCGTTAGACCTAAAGATATTAGGTCTAATGACAGGTCTGATTTTTAAAGTCTAATGTCAGAAGGTCTATGAAAACACGTCTAATGAATATGTGGCCTAATTTTTAAAAATGTCTAATAATATTTGATGCAATTGTCAAGAAAGTCTATAGGACACGAATGTCTAATCTATTATGGTGTAACAGAAATACATAACAAAATGTGGTTCACATATCATTACGTCAGTGTGTTATTATCTGAAATGAAACTACAATAGGAATGATCGTCTCCTATATTATTTCAGTAGTATACCTTCCGTTTGCCGCATGCAACCAATCTTTGTAAATGAAATCTCTAAAGGAAGAAAAATTCGCGGAGATGTGACGAATTGCACTTTTACTTTAAAAATATGAGGGATTGGTTTAAAAACGCATCAAAATATCCATGTAAAATGGAACCCGCAACGCACGTCGGAATTTTTAATTTATCGTTAAATAACTCCTAAACTAAGCGTTCTAAGACCTTAAAAATTAAAATTTTGAGGCCAAAAGCCTCAAAGAAATGCTCATCACACCGTAATCTACAAGACCATTCTATTACAATTCTGTTGGTTCGATGCTTCTCTGTTCTACCCCACCTGTTCAGAGCCTGTAGAGTCCGCAACTGCATGTGAAATTGCTAATTACTTGATATTCTATGCGATTTAATTACACGGGTGTACCTCTTTTCTTGACAATAAAGTTAAATAAGAATAGTTTGTGTTGACAAGGTGTATTATAGTGGTATGAATTACAAGGTGACATATAGAACAAGTGACTGAGGATAGAGGGTCTTGAAGAAAAATATATATTACAAGCTTAATATGAAATGGAAAAATAAGGAAGAGAGTGGGGTATAGCATATGAGAGTTCTCGCACGGGTACGCTAGTACACTTTAATTTAGGAAGTAAACCTAATTGTGAAACTCTTGGGGTATTAGACCCTCTGATACGTAGACCTTATGTCGCATTAAACCTGGTTCGCAATGGACGTCCTGTTCATTAGATCTGTCGAGTATTAGACCGTTTGTCCGTGGACCTACCGACTTAGGCTTGGAGGGCGAGTAGGCTGCGAAGACGAGTGGGGCTGGATCCGCGGCGAGGTATTTATTTATTTGGTCAAAAATAGTCAAAACTGAATATGACGTATGGAGGAAGAGATTATCTGCGCACATTTTCTTGAGGCCCTGAATTTAAAAAAAGCAAAATTAGCAACATTTTAAAAAACAGAAAAAGAATTTAGAAAATTTATTATTCTAGAAAAATAGAAATTAGAAAATTTTTTGTTCCCGAGTTATAGAAAAACAATTTCAACGGTAAATGAACTGCTGAATTGATTTTCTGCATTGCTAACACAATAGTAATGAACATCAGTTCTACTCCTATACTCCTATCACTACTCCACGCAAGAGGAGTACTCAACAGAACGTGCGCACAGTGAAGCTACATTTACGTCCAGAAGCAAAACAAGGGACCATCTCAGCATTTGCTCAATGGACCAGGGAATCTGGACCAAAACCTGATCGAGATGGGGGTATTGGAAGGATGGGATAATGGGCAGTGGGCAGTTGGGGGTATGCGGCATAGGTCGGGCGACGCGCGTGGTGCCGTCAATGAAACACGCATTTGTTCTGGGTAGCGACTGCGTCAAACTCTTCGGATAATTACGAGTATTTTGGTGCAGCACGTGTATATGCCAAATGTTAAAGGGCATCGCTCAAAATAAGTTTGAACTCCGCGTTCAGATTTTATAGTAATTGATATACTCTCTCAAGTCAGCTGCGTTTGATGGACAGTGGAGAATTCTAATTACAAAGGCTTCGTACTCCACGGGCGTGGTTACCACTTTAGAATGCTGGATATTGTACGTGCATGTGGGAGGAAAGCATAAAGGCATTTGAAGCGTATGCTGTTTGATGATTTATATTCGGTTATTTAATTAATGTACCACTCTATCAAAATTCACAGTTAAACGGGCGTTAAATTTTCTTTTATCAGCACGACCTGTTGTTGACAGGCGTTTGTTATCGGGAATTTCTATGATACCTGTCATCTCCGTTCTCACGTAATCGCTATAGAGTTCTCCCCGTGGATTTTTTTCTTTAGGATTATTGAACGTGGTGAATGATTAGCTTTTCTTGTCAAAATAAATTCCCAATGGTTATGTCATGAATGGTTTTTATTTTGTCAATGACGTTTAAAATAAATATATTAAAGCAAACTTTTATTCCAAGAAAAGATTGGATTAATTACTTAACGAGAGACATCCAGACTACTCTAAGGGGAAAACTAGTTGTTTTAAAATAACCTCGATTTCAATTAATTACTGCCATTGATGTGATGCTAATTCCTTAAATTTAACATGCATGTAAAGACAATTAACGAATATCAATTTGATCAGTTTGAATATTTAGAGAAAATATAATATTACAATTTTTCTATTGAAATTTATTTAAATATTACGAAATACAACGTTTTTTCAAATCTGTTCACTACAAGCAATAAAGAATTTATTTCGAAAATAACAAATCATGGTTTCTCAAAACAACTTGTGTATGTTGTCTTAAGCGCACGTGCGATTGTGTCCGTGTAGGTATTCCATTACCATTGTTTTTGACTTGTGCTCTCAGTGTATGTCGATGAAAAAAGATGTCAGAATGGTATCTTTGTAGTCACTCTGCCTAATTCTGTGGTCACGGGGTAAAAGATTTTCAATTTTTGGCAAATTGGGTTAAGTACTGAAACTACAAGTGTAGTATCGATACTTTATTTTAGTAAAACAACCGAATTCAAATGTTGCCTCCTTAACGAAAAAATCATTGAGAAATAGCGTTGAGCGTAAGAAAAGTATTGGCTCAATACTCTAACCCTTGTTTTTTCCCAACTAAGATTTTTGATTTAAGAACTTTATCCCGTGACCACTGAATTATGTGTCTTGAAAAGGTGGTGGATGTAAATGGTTTAAAAATTACACTGTTTGAAAAAGTGTATTAATTGATCTAACCTAATGTTCGATCCAGAAATTTTCATGAAACGGTAACGAAAACCAGTGATTTATGTTAACCGGAGTGTTTTCATGTCCAACTGTGGCGGGATTGTTGTTGTGTAAGTTGTGCGCTAAGTTGTAGGGACACAGGTTTAGCTCGTGATTGCCCTGTGCTTTGTGTCCGTTTCTTTTTCCCCCCAACCCCGCTTCGTCAGTTCTCTATGTTTCAGCTACCTGAAGCTAAGCCTTAAGCAGATTAAATAAATCCCTGTCAATCCATACGCGCTGCCAAAGGGTCAGCGGCCACAACTGACTATCCCTTCCAGCAGCAAAATCCACCACCACTCCCACGCTCAGACGTTCGCAGCATGAAAGAGCCCGCGAGACTTTTATTCCTGCACATACCCTGCGCGCTAGGGTTGCCAATATTACCGACTGCAAGTCACCCGTTACACGCCTGGCTTATTCTTCAGAAGTTGAGTTAATGGCCTGTAGAAAGGTAATAAATTATCTTTAGTATCAATGTTCATGAGACTTTTATCGAGACGTTTACGGCATAAGTGATATAACGTGCGAAATATAGACGTCGAACAATTGCAAAGAGTGTCGCGCTTCAGGAAAGTGGTGACGGAACAATGTGTTACTGTAGGAAAGATTTTGTGACAAGGATTGTTTATAATTACGTTGTAAAATACAGATACAAATTAGGCTATGCTTCCCGTCAAAAAAGAAATGTTGTCATTTCCATAATGTGATTCATGACGGGACATTAAATGTAACTTTAGAAAATTACCCTCAGCGTCTCTATTATTTGCTCATCTAAGAGAATAACGAAGCTCATTCGGTGTAAACAAAACGCGCAGGCTGCGGCGGCGACCACAGGCGCAGGGGTGGGGGAGCGGGCGTTGGGGGAGGGGGGCGGATCCCGCGGGCGGCCGCGCCCGCCACGCCCACCACGCCGCGGGCGACCGCGCAGCCGCGGAGAGGGGTGGCGGCGGCGGCGGCGGCGGCGCGCGGGGGACGCGGTTGACCTCCAACATGATAGACGGGCGCGCTAACCGCCCGAGCACCGTGATCGGAGTGCAGAAATCTCGAGAGGACGCGCTCACGTGGGCGGAGTGGCGAGGGAGCCGCGCCCCCTTCCTCCTCCTCCCTCCTCCCTCCCTGCGGCTCCTTCGGGCCGGCCTCGAGCCTCCTCACTCTCCTCGTCGCCCCGCCCCCGCCCACGACAACCGTCGATATTTCCCGAATGGATTTAGTACCGCAAAAACGCCCCAGGGCCGGGGGGCTTTAAAGGAGCGCGCTAGGCCGCCCCGCCCCACTCGCCCCCGCCCCCGCCCCCGTTCCGCCAGCTGGCGCGCGGGCGCCTCGCACCGGGCGAGGAGCCCGGGATGCCGAGCGGGGCGCCAGGGAGGCAGGTGGCGCGTGATCGAAAAGAAGAATCGCCGCGCCGTGGGGCAGCGGGCGGTGGAGGGGGCGTGGCAGGGACGATGGGTGCGGAGAAGACGATGAGACGATAGGTGCGGGGAGGGGGTGAAGGGGGCGGGGCGTCGGTGAAGCGGAGGAGATGGGGCGGACCAGGATAGACGTTGCGGGGAGTCGCGGGGGGACGGGAAAGATGGGGCTGAGGAGCAGTGGGGCGAAGGGGCGAGAGGGCGTGACGAGGAGCATGGTGAGGGTGCGTGACGAGAGCGGGGAGGGGCGGGATAATGGCAGGGTGAGGTGGCAGGGTGAGCAGGCAGGGTGAGCAGGCAGGGTGAGGAGGCAGAGTTAGGTGGCAAGGGGAGGAGACAGGGAGAAGAGGCAGGGGGAAGAGTCAGGGGAGGAGGCGTGGTCAGGGGCGGTGCGACGGGGCAGGGCGTGGGGTGTGAGGTCCCCTCCGTTGCCTTAATTGAAGTGGCGCCTCGCGCCGCCCCAGCCGCGTCTCGCGGGACGTCATCGCGGCGCCGATGGATTTGTGTTGCGGGCTCCGGCAGCTGCGAGCCGCCCGAAAACTTACAGGCGCCTTCGCACTTCATCTGGACCTGGCCGAAAGGGCATCCGTGGCGCAGAGGGGTTTCCGAGGCTACCGCAATTAAGCGCCAAATTTCTTCCGCTATTTTGCTACGAGGTTTTGTTGTGGGTACGAACATATTTGGGAGACCGCAATGAAACGTAATAATTGCTTCTCACGAGATTGGGACTACTTTCTTTGTGCGTCAAAATATTTCTACTACTACGTGTGTCCCCTTAACTGTATTAACGTATTGTAGGTTTATTAGCCGTTCCTTTCTTGAATTTGTATATATTTCACAGATGAAATGTTTCGATGAGGATCAGTAGTGAAGTGCTTCATTTCATTCGCTATTTTTCTGTTCTTTGAATAATAATATGTATGATCGTTATTTGCAAGAAAATCCAATAAAACGTGGGAACTATTGACCTTGAATAATCTGACATTAGATGTAGCCAGCTGTTTCATTTTTGAAACGCAACTTCTACTGGGTTTAGAGTGATGGGAATATTAGTAGCTTCAGAGATCATGTTACTCTCACCATCCAGTCTGTTTACGAGCTTTTCACAGCAAGAAAACCGTTTTCAGACATTTTTTGAGTCCGTTGGGATACAATAGAAACCTGCGCTACCCATGCTGTTATGGGTGAAAAAACTTTACCTTACAAGAAATCTACTATCTGATACATAAATCTGATGTACTATTGTCAGTAATATATTGTCATTTACTATAACTATAGTAATATAATATTACCACAATTATCGAATGACTCACGATGAACTATCAATGGAGAAATAAAATATTTTGGATGTTAACACATATCGCTTAAAGATTTAAACGACATATGTTTTGATTTAATGATCTTCATGTCGTATTCAAATAAACATTTTGTATTAGCAGAGTACTTGTTAAGAAAGTTTTTATATAGTTCATAATGGAAAAAAATATAATTTTAACTTGGAATACATGTGTAGCCCGTGCGATCACTTCCTAAAGGAAGTGAGGCGTGGGACCCAAGTGGGACCCAAGTGGGACCCGAGTACAGCTGGGTTAATTCGCGGCGAAGCAAGGGAATGTATCTACAATTATCACTATATATTCGTAGTTGATAGTTATATTCATAGTTATAGTGTATGTTCATTGTTTATTTAAAATTTTCCGAATTTATTATTTGAAGGAATTTCAGTTTACCGGAATTAAGAGCTACATACAGTTGGACAGTCAGGGTAGTTTTTCATGCAAATGTATTAATCAGTGATGGATTTGTTTTTTTTATCCCTCTTCATGACATTTTCCAATAAATTACATTCAAGACAATTTATTTCCGCGAAACCACGGAAAGTAATCAAATTGACACTCCACCTACTCCTAAACGCGGAGTGCTATTTCACCCCCTAATAATGTTTTTCCTAAACAAAAAACTTTCTAGAAAGGAGTATGTATAATATTTTGAGTATTATAATACATTCCAGTGGTGAAATGTAATTCTTTTCCAAATTATACACTTGAAAAAAAATATTTAAATTTCCTACGCCAACAGATACAGTTCAATCAAATTGATTATCATGATTCAAATATTTTGCATTTAAAAAAAATTACTATAAAATTACCTGGTGGTCATGTATGACACACCATATGGTAAATGAATCTCTCAATATTTAATTTATGAAGTGTGTTTCGGATTAATGCATTTGTTTTTAATTTTGCGTTATTATTTATTTATTTATTTAATTACCCACAACAGGGCAAAGCCCCAATTACAGTAGGCATTACAAGGAAAAATATACAAAACATACACAATAATAAAAAAGAGTTTCAAATGATATAACAAAACTAAATTACAGAAGTCCAATTACAAGAATACATCTTTTTGCAAAATTGATAAAACATAACACACCAGTAAGATAAACAAAAATGGATACATATCTTCAAAACAGCCATTACAAAAAAGGAACAGAAATGAGTATAAAAAATGAAAATAATACAAAAATGGAAAACGCATCTACAGAATAATCGGAACATAATAGCGAGCAATATTTAACACAATAAATCCACATTCAGTGATCATTCAATATTTTGTTTAATTTCTCTTTATATTTTAGCAAAGAAAAACTAAAGTCTAAATCCCACACTCTACTGAATTCATTGAATTTTGAAGACATTCTCAAGAGTGGTGAATATTTGTGAGATGTTATATTTGGTTTATTGAAATATAATTCTCGTCCTCTTAAATTTGATACTCGTGCATTAAATGACAATTGTGACAGCAATTCACTGCTATCTGATAGACCATTAACTATTTTAAATAAGAACAATTGTTCAGCAAAGACTCTTCTATTGGCAAGAGTAGTTAGATTGAATTCTTTAACTAATAATTTATCTAATAAATTATCTCGAACATCAAAAATTAAAAAATTGTGACAATGTATTCGAACGTTTAAAAATGTCAGCCGTCTCTCCACAGCAAGGTTGTTTTTATTCAAATTGTTCCATTAATGAAATTTAATAAATAGTTAAGAAACTTGCTTGATATAAATAACATAAAAAATGCTTGTTTTTTAAGTAGCTTTAACTAGTTGTAAATGTTTGTCGTATCAGTGGGAATTTATTTCTTTGGCTGTTTTAAACGAAAAAACATAGGCAATGCGATAAAACCCAAACGATAATCCACATCAGTATTTCAGCTACAAATATTCTTCTCTCTGTTCCTAAAAGGATAATGGTAATCTATTTGATACAAAATTTAAATTAGAGTGGCAAAAATTATGGTCATTTGCCGTTATATTCAGATAGCTTTGTGACTGAAGGTTAAAAGTAACAGCGGAAGCAATTCCCTGCTTATTCGCGTGACTTTTTTACTAATTCGACATCCCTGTGTTTGAGATAATTTACTTTTGAACAAAATAAAGATAATGTAGTTAGAAAGAGTATGCGTATTGCGTATATCAGTCATCAAAGAGAGAGAGTTCAAATCCTGATTTCAGTTATCTACCACTGATCACTTTACACATGTATATATGAATTATTTGAATTGTTCTGGTAAGCAAATTAAAGGCCAAGGGTCTATTGTGTGTATCTTCTGTCATGTACCCCGGAATATACACGATGTTGTTCATTTCAACTTCTAATTCTACCCATTTATCAGATTCTTTGTAAATCCTTTCTGTCCTTCCAGATTCTTTCAGATCTTTGTCAATCCTTCAGCTAATCAGTGCCTATTTTAACTTAAATGGTCTCGTAAAATACGAAAGTACTAATATTTGTGTACCTCACGACAAAATTGCCTATTGGAAAATGTGTTATTAATATTTAAGTGCGTTTCCTATGTGAACAGTATTTCTAAAGATTCAAAAGCAATATAATAACATTTTCTTTGTCAGGAAACAAATGCAATCTCAGGACTTACGTAATGTCTACCCATTCGGAATGGGAATGTGGAAACGTGGTCACTGCTGGAACATTCGAAGGGAATCTCTCTTTCAACTAGTGAAGAAACAGGATATATATAATTGAAGCTTTTCCCCGGACAACTAAAGAGGAGTTGATGTCCAAGGCTCGTATAAATTCGTTGGTGGATCTGACAGTTTTCCCCTTTATAGCCATAGACACAGACTATCATGCTACTGTGTTTTACCAACATTTTATTTTTGTGGAAGAAAATTATTATAAAGAGCTAATTAATAGTCACAGTGATAATTATGACGATGATGATAATGAATATGAGAGTCATATTAGATTTTCCAGAGTAGGTGATGGAAGACGCTGACACTTTTAAGCCCTTACTAACCTGTGCAGATGGCAGTGGTCCTTTGCCATTGACTTGCAGCGTTTCAACGACGATAGGATGATTACGAAATTAAAGAAAGGATGTTACAAAGGTCATCGCGCGCATCCTCACGTGAGCTCTAATCAGTTTTCAAAAGCGTCGTCGGTAACCATCATTCCTGATAGTACGTTTTTTCTATTTTTAAATTGAACTATAATCCTGTGCCCAAAA
The DNA here is from genome assembly GCA_031308135.1 of Acheta domesticus. NCBI lineage: Eukaryota > Metazoa > Arthropoda > Insecta > Orthoptera > Gryllidae > Acheta > Acheta domesticus. The sequence goes on from JAHLJT010008446.1 coordinate 267,013,496, forward strand.
TATTCGTTCATGAGCGGCTTACACGAAACAGGCAATCTGCTCTCCTCTGACCCGCAGCACGGGACAACGGCCGCTGGATCCAGGTACTCCATGCGTTGCAACGCAACCCCTCCGCCCTCTTCGCCACCTGCTCCCCTTCCACACACTCATGCGCGCACACACACACACACACACCTCGGCCTCGCGCGCCCCGTCCCGTCCCGCGCATTCAGCACATCTTCCGACGTGTTCGTCGGAATTGAGCATTTGTCTTCGTGCGAGATCAAAGGCCTGCTTGTAATTAACCTCCATAATTATCCGGCTGTCGGCGGCGCAGGGGGCGGCAGCGGCTCGGAGTTTCCACTCCCGTCTGCCCCGCCCCCCTCCCCGGCGCGTGAACGAGCGATGGCCGCGGGCCGCGCGGGGCGCTGCCTATCTGCGCCCGGAATCAGTTGCGGGTATTTCCAGAACCGGCCCGCCCCGCTCCGCTCCACCCGGCCGGGCCCGCCCGCTCGGCGCCGCCCCGCCCCGCCCCGCACGTCCCCACTCCGCCCCGCCCTGTCGCTCTAGGCGCCGCCCCGCCAATGGGCCCGGCCCCTCCCTGCCCCGCCCGGCCCCTCCCTGCCCCGCCCGGCCCCTCCCTACCCCACGCGGCCCCGCCCGGCCCCGCCCGGCCCCGCCCGGCCTCGCCCGGCTCCGCCCGGCCCCGCCCGGCGCCGCCCGGCCCCGCCCGACCCCGCCCGGCCCCGCCCGGCCCCGCCCGGCCCCCGCCCGGCCCCGCCCGGCCCCGCCCGGCCCCGCCCGGCCCCGCCCGGCCCCGCCCGGCCCCGCCCGGCCCCGCCCGGCCCCGCCCGGCCCCGCCCGGCCCCGCCCGGCCCCGCCCGGCCCCGCCCGGCCCGCCCGGCCCCGCCCGGCCCCGCCCGGCCCCGCCCGGCCCCGCCCGGCCCCGCCCGGCCCCGCCCGGCCCCGCCCGGCCCCGCCCGGCCCCGCCCGGCCCCGCCCGGCCCCGCTCGGCCCCGCTCGGCCCTGCCCGGCCCCCCCGGTCCCGCCCGGCTCCGCCCGGCCCCGCCCGGTCCCGCCCGGTCCCGCCTGGTCCCGCCTGGCCCCGCCCCGCCTCTCCACATCCCTTCCCGTTCTGTCATCGCCTGGCCCCGTCAGCGCCACACCAACTCTCGCGACCTCTCTGTTCCCCTGCGCCTCCACTCAAGCCACAACCGCGCTCTCACCCCTCCATCTCGCGCTTCTCCTCTTTCTCCATCCTCGGCTAGGTCGAATTCAGTTACTGTCTGGAGGAGAATTCTAGCGGCCGGCTGCTCTGATCGCTAGTTTTCCGTGTTTTTTACGATAAACACCAGGCGAATGTCGGAGCAGTACCCTAATAGACAGGCCACATGCACTACACTACCACACATGCCGGGAGACCGGTCGGGAGCTGAGAGCTTTATCCCGGCTGGGTTGGTGCCCCGCTGGGTGAGAGGTACTTGGTTGGGGGAAACCCCGTTAGTCGACGATTGGTCGGCGCCGGATCTCGCCATCCAGCGAAGAAAGATCATTTCCAACTCCCGGTGAAAACACGCACTACACTTACGGGATAAATACCTCGTTTAGTCGACGCACCCGGAATCACGAACAATCAATAATTCTTCATTTCTATATCCAACTCCTTTCCTCGTTCACCTTTCCTCGCAAGGACTTGTCCCCGCCTCTTCTCTCTCCACTCTCACCCCGTCCACCTCCACACCCAATTGTTTCCTATTCCCAAATTCTCATCGCCTTTCCCTTCCCCTTACTCGCACATCTTTCCCCATGCCATCGCCCTCGTTTCATCCAATCATCTCGTTCTTCCTCGGTGCCCCTGCTTCCGCACTGGCCCCAAACTGTTCTCAAATTCTCCTCATTTTTCTGTGCTTCCGCACTTGCCACTATTCAACTCCCGCTCCGCGCTCGCTCACTGGATTAAGCTCAGAAGCAACTGAGCGACTCCGACCGGGAGGTGCAAGTGTTCGAGTTCCGACGGTGGTAGGATTTTCGAATCTAGGTAAGAGATAGATCAGATTCAGTTGCTGTCTGAAGGTGAATTCTAGCTATGATCGGTAGTTGTGTTTTCTTCCAGTCAATTCTAAGTCAACGCGTGACAAGTACTCTAGCAAACAGAACACGAACGCGCGCGAACATTTTCAAGTAATTTCCCCAAATTACTTGAAAACTCTACGAAACGCCCAAGAATCACATTGTGAGTTTATTGCACAAATTAAAATCTTATTTAAATTTTCGTTTATAAAATATTTTTCTGAGTATTTGAAACCCGTTAAGATGAAATATATCATTATTTATTTCACTTCTTCAGAGCGAATGCTATCATTTTCAATATTGTAAATACAAATCCTGACTACCTTATTTTCTATTTTGAGAATTTCCGTCGAACACAGTTCCGTGATCAATCAATCTGAATTTCATACCAAAAAAAATTTAATTAATTTTTTAAAGTCAGTTATGACATAAGCAAAAAATTTAACGATCAGCAAAATGATTGTTTAAGGGCTCGCGGAAAAATGAATAAAACGAGCGAGAAAATTTTGGATGGCTCAAGGTCATCAATAGGGCCCTCTATTCTGTGTCCGCCACACTCGCGCAGTTTACCTCACAACACATCATCGCCTCTTTGCGCCGCCGCTCTCCCCTTTGTGTCGTTCTTTCAGGGTGCCGCCGGATAGAGACCGCTGAGGGTTCCTTTGGCGTATTCTCTGCTTGATGCAGATTGCTATTGGCGCTCAGAAAAGGTAAGCGGACGGACCTCACGAGAATGAATAGCGGGAAGACATTCTCAAAGATGACCTTAAGTCGCCTACTTTTTCTGACAGTATTATATCATGCGTTGGCAAATTGGCATTTCGTAAAATATCAGTGATGTAAATGGCCGAAATGAGAGTTCTAAGAAGCTTTTTTTACAGAAAGTTATTTAGTGTAGAAAATCAAAAAGGCATATTTTGTAATCAAGCGAAAGAATCAGAGTAATGTATTAAGTACATGCAATTAGTACAAATTGTTTCAAACGCGCCCTCTCCATTTTTGACGACAAACATGAACGCGAAAAAATCTTAGCTCTAATCATCCAGATACGTCTATTTATGAAACTATATGTTTCTGAAAGTTGTGATAGATATGTACACATTTGATTGGAGGAATGTTGTTACTCACTACCCGAGATAATATTAGGGTAGTGAGTATTGGAATTATGAAATAAAAGAAGATTTCTGAAATAAAAAGCGATAAGAGAAGGTAAAATCCCTATGCAAGAGAGATTGTCAAAGAATCGTCGAAATATTTTTAAGTATATTCAAAGAGAACAATTCAATTCCTTGGATTTTAAGCATCGTTTAACATTTCTCCTCCAATATTTTTTTTGTGTTTTCGTGGGCACTGGATGAAATGTTACTAGTTGCTCCCAATTAAAAAAAGCAAACTAAAGCAAACATATTCTGAAGTTTGTTTTAACTTTGTAGGTTTTCCAAGACTTTTCTAGAAAAGTAAAATTCAATCAATTATTGAGATTGACTCGGTAAAAGACACATTCCGTGTCATTTAATATTATTCTGGGAAAGCAAATGATCGCACATGTTATCACCATCACAATTACTCTAGAATTCACATTAAAAACGCTCCGCTTCATTATAATATTCATTGTTTCCCGTGTGCCTGTCATCAGCATGCAGTCAGCTAAACTTTGTCACGAAAAATTAGTAAATACCATTTTGCTTAAGACAGCCATTCTGGTAAGTAAACATGATTTTAAAACATTGCTTAACTTATATAAAAACAACCGCTAGAGAATTGTTTTTATTGATTTCAAGATAATCCTGAGTATTAAATGTGCTTAGCATTTTCCTAAAAGTAAAAAACTACATCAATTTTAAAAATCCTGCAGTGTATCTTTAGTTCTACGAAATTGTCACAATTCCAGGTCTGTTAAAAAATGAATAACACTCGAATATTTTATCATCTCATACCAAAAATGAAAGTTTTCAATATATGACTTTTATTATGAATATTGTTTCCATGAAGTAATTGACCTAAACTCAAGACATCCAAATATGTACTGCGATTTATGTTTAATCTGCCGATTAACATGGCACAAAATATCAACACACTTATTCGAAATCAATTTATGGCTTCATCAATCAGTTCCTTTCGCCTTCTTCCTTAGAACTTTCTAATACATTTACTATCAACTTGAGCCGTATTACGTGCCTTTGTAACTTTACTCTCTTTCTTCCAACATATTCAAGCCACGCTAATTAACTTACGCAGGTATCTTTCTTTCTCTAACACTCTTGTCTTGTAAGACTAGTTACAAGTGCGTCATGATCCCCAGGAAGGCGTCCTCTAAAAAATGGCCACGTTCTAAAATATCCCGCACTGGCTTGCCGGCTCAGGGAAAGAAAGAGACCGCGTGGTTTCACGGAAGCCTGTCTCAATTTATTTTCGATTAGTAGCTCGGGAGGTGAAGCTCTCGAAATGAGAAGGCACGGATGGCCGTCCACGGCAGAGGCGAGTGGAGGGCGTGGCACGGGGCGGGAGGAAGGGGGACAGGGGGCAGGGGGGCAAGGAGGGAGGGTTGGCGCATGCCTGGAGGCGCACCCGCCCAAGAGGCTTGTATTTCGCAAACTTTCGTCGACGAAGTGCAAGTTCCATTTTCTTCCGCTTGTAAAAGGGTTTGCGAAGGGCTTTCATTACGTAAGCCGTGCACGGCTGCCTGCAAGTTCGTTCCTTTCCGTTGCACGTCGGTGTTTTGTGCGCTTAGATTTCCACGCCACTATGTGGAGCACCTCGCAGGAGAGCTTCCACACCTCCACACCATCACGTCGCCGCGCCCCTCTCGTAACTCTCACCTCTTCCCTCCCACCCCTCCCACCACACCCACGTTGCTACTTTCTTCGCCACTAGATCGCCGCCTCGTGCTCTACATCCCCCGTCAACCCCCGCCTTTCTTTCGCTCAACATTCAGTTAGCCTACTTTCTTCACCATACGTTGCCTCTTGCTCATCATCTGTACCCTTCCATGTTACGTGTCTAATTCCTTTATCTGGCTCACTAGATCGTCTATTGACATGGAAAGGAGGCGTGTTGCGGAGGAAGAATCAATGCAAAAGTTGAAAAAGGACTCGGTATGTCTTTTCATTTGGTTTACTTATTTAGTTTCAGAAACGTTAATACACTTTATGACGTTTATTTTGATGTGAAAAACTACATCTTGCCAGAAGCAAAGAAACTGCCTCAAATTTTGCTTCAAGGGTTAGCGGGAACTTACAAATATCAGAAGATGGTTGTCACAGGCCCAAAAGAACTTCGCGATATTTATTAGTCATTAATTAGCGTACAGCGTAAAAATAAAGTTAAATAACCAGCGTTACAAATGTATCAATGCCATTATTGTCCAATGATATTGCTACAATTTTTCATACTCGGTATAGTATCTATTTGTAGTTGTTACGAAACAGTTATGCGACTGACAATATACTACTTGACATTTGTACTTGTATGTTGATTTCAGGTGTTTAATGTATCCTGATAAAACGTAAAAATATGTTCAAAAGTTGTAAGTGTAATTTTGTAGAGTGGTGTTGATTGTAAAACCTGATATATATGATTAATGCTTCGCGTGTTGTAATCATCGAGATCTCTATTGCGTGCAAATATGCGCCCTCCGTTGGGAAAATCGGTTTTAACAGAAGCGTCTGATGTTTAATTGAGTCAAGGCAAGGTTAGTACTTCAAATTGAATGAAGTGAGACGGCAAAGAATCATTGCAGTTCCTTTCCTACCGACTGACCTTTGACCATCCTATTTTTTTTGGGGGGGGGCTTGTTACGCTTTGCATATTTCGTTCAGCTCGATAACGAATTCAAGTAGTCGAGCGATGAATACGAATTTCGGTTCCGCTGTACACCTTCAGAGCATGACCATATGTTAACATATTTCAATAGCAAGAATCCTCACATGAATGTCACTAAAATGAGATATTTTTTGGATGAAATCCATTTGTCACAAAAATATTATTAACCTAATACGAAGTATTTTTGTATGTTTTCTTCCCTGACGAAAACACTGTTGAATACGATTATTTCCCTCAGCTGCTAGCCAACACTTTGTGAAAATGGAGCAAAAACAACTAAATTACACAATTTTATCTAAATTACAGTTTTAAATTCTACAAATCACTCACAAAGAATATTTTAAATTTTCATAAAAGTGCATCTTGCAAAAAGGAGTGCATATAATTCAAACAGTTCTTTTTATAAAACATTGAATCTAAACATTTCAGAAAGAAAATTCATTTCGTACTTACAGATTCCTCCGCTGTTGGAGCCCCAAATTGCCACGCAGAGTCAACGCAGTACTGATTGAACGTCCCTGTAAGTCCCTAAAGCAGAAACCTATGGGAATAGCATGGCATCCTCGCTTCACCCAGTCGAAAGTAGTTGAGGGAAGTCGTTGAGGAAGCTACTGCAGTCACTTGGCCTCCTCCTGGAAGTTGCCAAGTGACTGAAGTGCAACATCTAAGATGAGTCTCTAGACACACTGAGATGATTTTTCAAAACATTCTTGACGATGTTTGGGTAGAAGACATACTACCTTACTTTCCAAATGTAATAACTAAGTCTCACGCGACTCTTTGGGAAATCGGTCACAACTCACAGTCACTATTAGACCGTTGACTCTGAAAAGGTGGGTAAGGATACTTTGTTGTACTATCCATGTAAGTTAAATTGGTATCAAGATTGTTATAAAAGTATGCTAGAGATACTAGATGCTCACCGTCTCCAAAGAAACGCTGAGTAGCTCCAGATTCTACTAGTTGCATATTTTACCCTCTAATATTATTTTATCAATTTAGTTAGTTTTTATTACGGTGTCTCGTAATTTTAGTTAAACTTAATATAATTCTGTAACTATTTGAACGGTTATTATGTACATTTTAATAAATTCTACTCGCACATATGTAACAGAACTACCGTTTTCTAATTTTTGAAATACTGTGAGCCTGTTGCGAGATGTACACTCAAAACAACGATTTTGCGTTAATGTGAATCTACTACCGCTTAATGATCTTTTCTTGATAGAAACCAGATCAGTGAGAGAGTTTCGTGCCAAATCATCGGCAACGCAGCACTCCATAGTCTAAATGCTAATAAAATATATTTTAAGTTTTAGTAAGCTAATTAAAATTTCTCTCACATCACTGTCATCACATCACATCAAATCTAAATTGATTTGAAAGTTTATAAAAGTCAAAATGGCAGATTCAAAATGGCCGGTTGCCATTAAAAAATGACTCCATTTTAATCAAAAGATCGATTTAATGTTCCTTGCTTGTAAGACGACAAATTCTGTGTGGCTGATTTAAGATAAGATTTGGGATAAGATTAACCTGGGATAAGATTTGTAAATTTTCTAAACTTCAAAATATCTCGTGCACAAATGCAGTCTAGGTTTAAATAAAACTGGCAGTATACAATTGAAATAGTACACACTATTTCAGAACTGAATGTAAATAATATTCGGAATATGAAATACAATATTGCAAATTAATTTCATTCTATCTCCTGTAATTAAGATCTATCTTGACGTTAGTGTGGGCGACACACTACGTCACTGTCCATACGCAGGAACTGTACCGTTTCGTTTCACAAGAGTCTCTGTGTTGAGCGCGCGACGGGGTAGTCGGCGTCGTCGCCCTGTGGAATGCCTCGCGGAAGCCGCGGCGGGCAAGGCCGTGCGGCCGGCCGGCCGACACTCGACACGCGTGCCCGCCGCAGCCACGCACGCACACACACTCGCACGAGTGCGGACTAGCAAATGAGCCGAACAACGAAGGAATGCGCTCAGTACCCTGAGCCAGTGCCTCCTACGCGACACCGGCGAGGCTTCTGTAGTCTGTTGAATATCTAATAATGTTAGACGGAACACAGCGACTGCTGTCGTTTGTCAGTTGTCAAATAGGGAACCTGCTTGACGTTTATGCGTTTCCAATTGCAGGCGACCTCTGCAGTTGTCCTGCTACATTAATGCTAGCTCAGTCACCGGAAAGGTTGAGGAGGGAAAGAAGGAAGAGAAGGAGGGAAAGAAGAAGATTAAGAAGAAGTCGAAGAAGAAGAAAAAGATACAATCACGAAGAAGGAAGAAAAGTATGAGAGGAAGAAGTAGAAGGAGGAAGAAAGCGAAAAAAAGAGGTGAGAATAAGAAATGGGAGAAGACGGAGAAAAAGGGAATGAGGAGAAGACGAAAAAGAAAGTGAAGGAACATGGAGGAAGCAGAAGAATAAAAGAGTAGAGCGTTTGTCTTTTAACAATAGTGGTGTTCTCAATTTACTTAACAAATCATGTATACGGCTTATTTTGTTTCTTAGTTTGAAGCCACAGTACAGCCAGCACCGATAGCTAGTGCTTTGATTTGTACATATTTTTAAATAGAAGTGATGGTAAATCAATACATTGTTTTAATTTATTTCGATTCTTGTTATACTTAAACAGTCATTCGAACTTGTAGTACTCATCCATCATTACGTGGAGATTAACATTTTTACATAAATGCCAAATAATTTAGTGTAAGTTTTCTTCATTTAATAAGATTGAAAAGATGGGGAATTTTATAACAAGAATTTATAATGTCTAAAAAAAGGAAACGTTTCGGGGAATTTTATCTTCATATCTTCAGGCCTTCTGTAATTAACATTCAAAAACAAATCAGAATAACAATTTGTAAAATACAATATATGATAAACAAGAATATGGCACATTTACTTCTAAAAAGATAATAGAATCATTACACAATGGTGAATGGTGCATCACAGTGATACGTGTGTATATCCGTCAATGCTAAGATTACACATTTTTATATTTCATGAAAATTATTTATTTAACTTTTTACTTAATAAGATTGCAAAGATGGGAAATTGATAGCCAGATTTCAAAATATGTTCAAAAAGGCAAACGTTTGAGAAATGTTTGCAACTACAAGTTGCATATGACTGTTAATGTATCTAATGGGACCGAATAAATTAATACAAAATAAGTTGAATTTACATACGCACTACCCTCATTGTACCAAAGAATAAAATCACGGGGACGTTACTATTTTTCAAATACTGCGAAAGCTTCAATGATAAGTCTGCAAACAGTTTTAGAACACTCTGTACCGGCTGTTAATGTTTTATGTAGCTTGCGCTGAAGTGACGCTGAATACGACAAACAATAATACAATAAATGCTCTACCTTTCATATGTCTCTTTGAATTTAGAAACAAGTACCCGTGTCTGTTTCTGTACAGATTGCTGTAAACGTTGTTCTATTGTTTCGTCCATCGTATCATCTGCATGCAGCCTCGAACCGAGGCATGTAAGCGTTTAAATAACGTTTCAATTACGGCTAATTTAATATTGGTTTTGGTTTCACTTTAGACTTTTGAGGTTTATGCTTTGCTTACAAAACAGTTTCGGTATTCGTTTTAAATCTTATCTAATCGGTTTTCCTTTCTTTTTAATAAAACAAATTCTGTTGTAATTCTTGCATTAATAATTGAGTAAAAAGTAACGATAGCTGGTGAATGAAAAGGCTGTAGTTGTCGAAAAATAACGATAACAATTATTTTAGAAACCTCCAAATGTATGAGTGAGATTCCTTCAGTTTTTGCAGACGTTTTGGGGCCTAATTTCAAAAGTTAAAAGAAATAGTATTTTTTCTGAGCGAGACAAAAAAATAACAAAGAGCATGTCTAATTTTAAGGTAGTAAGGTACTTGAGAAAACGTCGGAATTTCACATAATTTGAAACTTGAACTCGGCCAACGAAATGACTAACTTTAAAAACAGACACAGTTTCATTCGGTTACGGTTGCAGTAATAAATAAATAATGAATTGCAATAATTTACGATTGTGGCAATGACGAATAGCAATGAATTGCGGTTGTAGCAATGACGAATTGCATTAAATTGCGGTTGCAGCAATAAAGAAAAAAAATATTTCTGATTTGGATCCACTACTGAAACGGCTTCAGTTCCTGTTTTGTTGCTTGCCTGAAGCGAAGAGTGTTCCTCGCGCGTAAAAGTTCGGGAGCGGCGTCGCAGCGTACGCCGACAGGAGCTGCAGTGAGCTCGGCGCAGTGGGAAATTACTGAGCTGGCGCGGTCGGAAACCCAATTTTGAACTCTGCGTTTTCAGCGGTAACCCATTTTGCAGCAGACTGCTGGCTTCGTAGCAGTAAGTAATGTTGTGGGGTGCTCCGCACAGATGTTTATGACTGTTATTGTGTCATTCGAGTACTTCCAACGGTTACACGTACTAGAAGTAATGTGCAGTGTCGATCATAAGCGTTGGTTACTCCCCGATGCAAACTAGCGTTTTCGGCGCAATGTGCGTAAGGTTTGCGCCATGTAAAAAGTAGATAGTTGCAAAAAACAACTTTAGATTTTATTAGTACATAGTGAATATTACATAAAACACATTCTGCGTACATTCTGAACTTTGGAGTTAAATCAAAATGACGTAAATTATCTTACGGTAACAGCATTGTTATCATTATCGTGATCTGTTTATTCGCCAGTTCAATTTTCCATGGCAGTGAACAAACGTATTTTGGGTTCGTGAAGCACATAATTGCATATACTTTTGTAGACTACTTCAATATTGCAATTTTAGTTGTTGGGTAACTCTGTAGCTACCTTGTAGATACCATACTCGTTATCACTGTCAGAAGATATTACAACACATTTTTGTTTCAGGAAGAAACCTTCCACATTGGAACATCAGATAGACTTTTTCTTAGGCTGCACGTTAAATAGTGTGAACATTTCAGTAATACTAGAAATGAGAAGTCGGCAAACAAGTTTTTTGTAGGCACATAAGAATCACTTTAGCAAAATTCATACGATGCCACTCATAACTTTCATTTCAAACAACACCACAAAATTCATACTCGTCTCAGAGATGCAGGTTATGCGAACTCGTTTATAAACGTGAAAGTTGATATATGTTATTGAGTAATATTACGTTTTTGTGAGTTATATGAACTATAGCGGTTTACAGAAAACAGTAAAAATGATGTCTTCTCTTCCAAAATTTATGAATCTTTTCAAATGAAGTATTTAGTAGCCCTGAGACACTCGCATCTTATGTAAAGAAGTTGTGTAAGGGTTTCCGCTGAAATCTATACGTTTCAGGTAAATATATGCATTGTATATTCCATGACTGAATGATGACTTACATTGTCGGCATAGAAAAAAAATACATCGAATAAAATGACTTTCAAATCAAAAATGACATTTGGAGCAAATATTCTTTTAACACTAAAACTTTGCTTTCACCGTTGTATTATTTTTATTTTTTGCAAAAGAACATAGATTGTTTCGAACGATTGCTTAAAACAAGAAATGTTATGCTTTCAGCTGCGGCCATTGTAACATTATCTTGTTAATGAAATCTACGGATTACGGTTAAATATTACTGTTAAACGTATTTTGTTTTTTGAATTAGTAAAGGATCTATTTATATTATAGCGAGTGAGTTATTTATGCTGAATAGATATCGAGTTTTAAGTAGTTTTATTCAGCATAATCCACGCTATCTAGGATTGATGCTAATTAGAAAAAGTTTTCAGTGATCTAAGAGCAATTGATTTAATACTTAATTTCGATGGTTTCAGAGGAAACGTTTGAAATTTCCTGAGAATGTGTAGAGTCAGAAACAGTTTTCAACAATTTACTAAATAATATATCGTTACGTTAACGAAGCCACGTTTCAGGGTTTTATATTCGCGTCTTTAATGATTTTATACTACTAAGGAAGGTCATTCGAATGTTCCCGGCTATCAGTGCTGTTGCGTCCAAGCTATTCTTTGTTCATCACACTGTGCCCTCTCTTAGGACTGCAATGCCGTTTAATTGGCAATCTCATTGAATTCTCTTTGAGAATCATTGCCATTGCAACACATTGCGTTTCAGCCCCGAGGAGTGCCACGATACGATGTTCGGAAAAACTGCCTACGCGAGATCATCCGAGCAGCCGAGTGCTCAAGAACTTCATAACAATTAAAATTGGTCAAAATATTAGTTACTCGGAACTGGAATTATAGCTAAGTTTTCCGATCGGAGTAACTAATACATTGACCAATTTCAATGGTTAGATACAACTGTTACGTAGTAACAAAGTTAACATTTACATATACTGCACGGAGTATATTTCCGATCTACAGTTGGTAACATTCTTGCTTGTATAGTCCATAATTTGCTCGAAAATCATTAGTTTTAAGTGGAAAATTAATAATTAAGTGGAAAGGTTTCCAAGAAACTAAATGTGCTGGTGAACTTCAAATTCAAGGCCGTTTTGTCTAGATGTCCAAAGTAACATTTTATTTATCTGGAATTATTCAATTATCTTGTATTATATTTTTCATTGGTATTAATTTTCCACTTAAAATTAACGATTTTCGAGCAAATTATGGACTGTACAAACAAGTCTGTTACTAACTGTATTGTTATGCCTAACCAAAAACATGATAGTGTATGATGACAATGTTTATAACAATTTGTTGGTTTTTTGTTCTCGATTGAGCGATAATCATGAGTAGGTTTATAGGGGAAGATGACCGCCATGATTCCTCGGGATCTGCCAGCGGTAGCAAGCGCGTTTTGGCCCGTGAGTTTCCGCACTACGTCCCACTGTGCGGCGTGCGGCGGCGAGCAGTGCCTTCTCGAGGCAATCCGCCGCTATTGCACTCGATATGCGAGCACGCGGGCGGCAGCGGCAGCGGCGGCGGCGGCGGCAGCGGCGACGGCGTACTGCGTTAATGACTGCGACACGACGCTACAGCGCGCGTGCACGCGACCGCGCGCGCACGCACCGGGTCGTTGATAGGGTGGAGAGGGGCGGGGGGAGGGGGGGAAGGGGCGGAGCGGGGCGCCGAGATGTGGAAGGACGACGTGGCGGGGCGTGGCCGGGGACAGGCGAGCAAGCGGTGCTGTACAGGCGGTGCTGGTGCAGGCCGGCCACCCCCACCCCGTTGCCCGTCCCACCCCTCGCTCCCCGCCAAAGTGGCAGGTTGCGGGTGAGGGATATTTTTGGGCTCGTACACGTTCGGGATACATGACACTTTTGTCCGTCTGGGTTTTCACATCTCACGTTGAAACGTAACCTCGGAGGCGTAGTAACGGGAGAGATGGCTCAGTGCATCAACTGATGTCACTGCAATCCCTCTGACCGGGAGGTCCTGCTCGCATTACACTTACGGGACTAATGACGTCTCTATTTGACGCGCTCGGAATCACGAACAATCAATCAATCAATCGAAGGCGCAAGGACAGGCGTCCGCTTTTAGCCGTTCGGGTTTACAGCGTCGCTGGTTTAACGGAACAACGTTCATTTTCATACCTTTAACGCAACTTTTCTCGGTACAAATTTACGCGTATAGTCGTTCAAGATACGGTCACGCACTGAAGAGAATCAGGAGTAGACGTGATTAGTTCGTGACCATTTTACTCGCATGGTAGTATAGAAGCTTGTGTGTGCGCAGCCTGGTAAATCAGTACGGATTAAGCACACGTATCCCAACACTTTATACAAGTAAAGGAAGTTGCGCGTCAGGAGGCGCTTTGGATGCACAGAATTGGTTTGTGAAGGAAGAGACATTCCTGACTTCTCCGCCTCGTTTTTCAAAGATCTTATATATTTTGTTCCTCGCGATCTGTCAATTTTTATCTCTTCCTCTGCCGACCGTTCTTATGTTTGTTACCTTGTTTGCAATTTCTTTCGTCATGTATTCTTAGCACTTAGTCAATAATCTTACCTATAATTTGTAACCTTTTTATGTTGATTGCATAAATTGCGCTATTCTTGCTCAATCCCTCGCATTAAACTTATAAATTTCACAGTGCTTTTAATGTAGTTTCCGTATTCAATACATTACATTTCAAATAAACATAATTGTGCTGCTGTTTTCCATTTCAAGTACGCAGTACTGTAAAGATTATGTATCAAATATTGAAACAGAAGTTCTTTTCTATGAAGACCTTTTCGTTGTTACGTTCGAACGATTCCGTGCCATTCACACATCTCTCACTTCGGAAGCGTTTACGACTTGCCTATCGATTCCCACTCGGGTTGTCTTATCGCGAAACGGAAGGAAAGAAACGAGACAAGAGCCATGCCCGAGGATTTGTGAACCAGCACCTCGCTTGACCCAAGTGCCCATCGACGGCCTGGGTGAATCATTGGAGTGGAGAGTGGCCGGCCCTTCAAAAGTTGCTTAAAGGGCGACACGGCTGCACCACCGTGTTCTTGTAGCCCCTAACGGTCCTGAGCGTTCCCGAAGGACTCCTAAGGGCTCCGAGGTCCCTACCTCGTGCGCTGCAATCGTTAGCCGCGTTGAGAAGACTTCTGGGATGTGTTAGCGTATGTAGTTACGTGTCGACAGCTGAAACTTTGTAACCGACTTCCTGACTCAAGAGATTAGGGTTCATATCCAAGTAAGCGTTACACATATTGTGTGTTCAAATCCCGTGTAAGGGATTTAAGTTTTCGGCATGAGAGGATGCACACACCTTACAACCCTACAAAACTTATCCTCATTACTCCCAATACTAATCCCACTATCCCATTTCCATCAATATAAAAAAATGATTTCAGAAGAGGCTTTCAACATCGCGGATACGGGAGATGATGTAGACATGGGTCATGCTATTCATTCATTAATTCATCCCAATCCATCTCCCGTCTCAGGTCGTAAGAGTTGAGATGGATTGATGAGGTATCTCAGCGTACTGTGGCGTCGTGGTAATGCTCTCAAGCGATCGGCATGCCTGAACCGGAAGCGGTCGTGGAAGGGGGTGGGTGGCCTACCTGGCGTCATAGAGGCGGCACCGGAGGGTGCACCTGAGCTAAAAATAAAGGGACGTCAGAATGTGGCTGCGCCAGGAAAACCCCACACTGAAATGACTGTAGAGAAAAGTTAGTGGCGAGTCTGGGACGATTGTGTAAGACCCCCTGGAATTGGCTAGCCATCGGGCCTAGGGACGCCGACAGCATGGCGCCGAGTGGGGGAGACGTGGGAGTATATAAGCGCAGAGCCGTCTGCGCTTGCGGAGATTTGTAGTGCTTCGTGTGAATCGAAGGACCGAGTGAGTCGCAGGACCGAGGTTTCCGGGGCGGAGACCGGTTTGACGCCAGGCCATGCAGGAACGGTGGACCGGGGACTTAACGTCCGATAGCATCGCATCACGCGTTGTTACCTGCTTTAGAGCAGTAGCACTGAGCTGTAGGCCTAGGGACGGTCGTCAACCTAGGTAAATAGATATAAATATTTTCATCTTCAAAGCAGTTGTCCGTGTCATTTACTTCAGTACGTCACAGTATCAAATAATATATAATAATGGCAGAGATGGACATAAGGGCTTCTTCAGACTGCAGAGTCCATGGCAGGGGTTTCATTACCCAATCCAATAAGTGGTATAGCAGAGTTTTGCACATCGCGGAGACGGGAAGTCCTTAGTAACCTTTTCACACAGTGAAACATTAAAAAACGACAATAAAAAATTAAAATGAAGGTTTGTAGACGGGAGATCTACAAAGATCTTAGGCTCCAATAGCGGTTATAGCGTCTTTTCGGCTTCGTCCACTACGGCTATTAGCCGACGGGCACTCTGAAAAAAGTGAGAAAACCTGACAAAAAGTCTAAAAGGTGGAATAATTGATCAAAATGTATTATCTCTAGGAGAACTGTTTGCAAGACGGTGTAGGATTCATATTGATATTCAGTGGGTTAAAACATCCAGCAAACATGTTCTACACACATTTTGCTCTATATTTCGCCTTTGGCGAGCTTTTCGCATTTTCTCTCATCGTGTGTTGCTAAATAGCTGTGTTGGACGACGCCATTCTTTGAGAATTCTAAAGGCTAATCTGATCGGTCGTTTTCGTGGTCCCCTCCGACCTCTTACAAGCGCGCTCCAGAGTAAATCTTAAAAAGCAGGCAGAAAAACTCGTGCGATTCACAATTTCACGCAATTTACAAAATGTAAGAAAAACCTTAAAACATCCTTATAAAGTATTAATTATATTATTATCGAAATATATTCTAAATACCACATTATTAGTTGTATAGATTGAACATGTGCAGTGACATTAGGGAATCTAATTAGTCTTTAAACAACTTTCTATGTTGAAGTTTGGAACTTAAGTTACATCATTTTATTTGCTTTGTCAGAATTAATGGTTCATTGATACTGTAGACGTACTTTTTAAAAAAGATTTTCGTATTGTAACATGTAACTCAGTATTCAAACTATCGGTCGATCGAGAAATGTCAATTTTGGAGAATATCAATTGAAATTTTGTGGCACTAGTGATGTCCACAGACAGACAGACAGACAGACGTTTTGCCAACAATCGATTTTTCGGCATCAGAGATTCAGAAAAAAGAATTCTGACTACACAACGCGATAGATGCAGTAATTTACTTCACAGGAAGAAGATTTATCCAGTTTTGTTACCATGGACCGACAATAGCTTAGCTTCATAAAATCGCGGCGATTACAATACTTTCTCTTCTTACGAGGTAAAAAGAGAAAGTAAAAGGGTGTTGATTAAGCTTTTTGCGTGTATCTTTTGATCTTAGTTGGAGAGGTAGGTCTTCATTCTTCCTGGAATTACATTTGCGTAATCCTCAATTACAAGGATTATCGTAGTCAATTACGAGGAAAAGGTGTGAGGCGTTTGTACCACAAATTGATCGTGGTTTTGCGGTATAGCTTAGTACATCTCGTTTCAAACAATACATAGTTAGCGGTTAGTTCTACGATGAGAGATACAAGACCGACTTAACAGAATATTAGGAGTTCATTACTTAAAGTTTTATCAAGTTTTTCTTTCAAGTTTTATCAAGATTACATGTGTTATTTTATCAAGAACCAGTGTTTCTTCTAAATATTTTTAAATTTCCCCTCTCCCCGTCTACCTTATTTGGTTTTCAACCGACTGTCCTTAAAAGTTCCAAACAGTATCGGTTAATAAGAAGTGATTGTCTATAATAAAAAGATACTGAATATTCGAACAGAAATAACAGATAACCGGAGTGTGATCCAGTTTCTTTCAACGTACTGTCGTAGTTAAGTCTTTTTGAACAGATGTATTTTGTACCTTTAGTGCACAGATAATCTAAATATAATCAACACTTTAAGTCGCAATGCCAGGTACGAACGCATACCCGGCAATGCCAGGTACAAACGTGTGGGGAGTGGAGGAGGTGCGGAGGCGGAGCAGAGGTGGAGTAGAGCGGAGGCAGAGTGGACGTGGAGCAGAGACGGAACAGATTGTAGGTGGAGCAGAGTGTAGACGGAACAGATTGTAGGCGGAGCAGAGAGGATGCGGAGCAGAGTGGATGCGGAGCAGAGTGGAGGAGAAGGAGCCGAGTGGAGGAGGAGGAGGAGAGTGGAGGAGAAGGAGCAGAGTGGAGGAGAAGGAGCAGAGTGGAGGTGGAGGAGCGGAGGCGCAGCTGAGCGGAGGCAAAGCGAAGGTGAAGGCCAAGGCAGAACGCTCGTCTGGAAAGCGCTGCTCACCTTCCGCACCGACCACGCCCCCTGCCCCGCCCCTTCACACGCACTGCCGTCTCGAAGGCGGCGGTCGAGCGGAGCCAAACGGGTCGCAACGATGCGGAACGCGCCGGGTCGGCGGGCGCGCGCCGAGGTCGGGTCGGGGCCACGGGCGGCCTGGCGTGGGAGTGGGGGAGGGGAAGGGGGAGGGGGGATGCGCGGCCGGCGCTGACCTGGGCGCCGCGGAGGAGGGACGGTGATGGACGCGCGACGGCTTGGCGCGTCTCCTCGCGGCCGGGCCGGCCTGGGCTGGGCTCGGCCGGGGTCAAAGGGCAGCTGCGGTGGAGGCGGGACCGCGCGGGCGAGGATGCGGGAGCAGTGCAGCGGGGGCGAGATCCGTGGCCGGAGCTGAGCGAGGCTACGGAGTCGGGGCTGCGGGGGGGGTAAGTGGGACCAGAGCAGCAGGATCGGGTCTGCCTGTAAAGGAGCTGTGGGAGCGGTATTGCGGGGCCGTGGCTGTAGGGACGTGACTACGCAGGCCGGACTGCGGGGCAGGGCTACGACAGGGTTTACGGAGGTGGAGCAGGGGGGAAGGGCTGTAGGGTTTCGCGAGGGGCAGGGCTGCTGGAGCAGGGCGGGACTGCGGTGGTGGGGTTGCGAAGGCAGGGGGCGGGACTGCTGCGGGCTCTTTCGCGTCGGACACCGCGAGTTCCTTCCGGACCCCGGCGTCCGGGCGTGGCTTCCTCGCAGTAGTTTTGCAGATGGGCTTGTGACGGGTTTTGCGCGCCAGCTTGCTAGCATCACAGGCGTAATGGTGCCAGGGACCGAATACCGAAATTATGGTGGTAAAGGTATTTATACCGATATAGAAATACTTTTACATCTATTATACTACCTTTACACCTAACACCTTTAAAAATACCGGTATAAGGCGTCATATGCCGGTATTTTGAGCGGTATTTTACCTTTTTCCGACGTCTATGCCGGTAAAATGCCGGTATTTCAGTAGAATCTTACCTGTATTTTTGGGGAAATCATTGTAATTTTACCGCTGAGATAGCGAGGAGGGTGGTCCTAAGTTTCTAGTCTCGACGGTGGTGGATTTTTGACACTAGCCATTCGATTCTAATTAGGTCGAATTCTGCCGTTGACTGGAAAAGAATTCTAGTGGTCGGATTTTGTGAACGGTAGATTTCCACGGTTTTTCTGATCAGTACCAGGCGAGTACCGAACAGGCCTGACGTTATCTTCCTCTTTCTGATCCTTTCACCTTAAATACACCATTCACGATTTTTGCAACCAGACATCTCGCGAAAACAGTCGGAGCCTAGAGTTCGTTTAGACTTATCGAAATATATTTGGAGAGAGGAAATACTCCCTACCTGAAGACGACATAATTCGCCGTTGGATTTCACATCCTAGCGAGAGAGGAACACCGGCTTCTGAGCATTTATTGAGTGATTATTTTAGATGTTTCCAACAGTTTCCATGTCGTCTGCCTGTACCGTTTGTAGTGTATGTTTTATCACGGGAGGGGAAGTGTTCCTCCAACGCCAGATTGTAAGATCCGGTGCTGACCTACACGTGAGCTTGCAGGATTTCTCCCTCCAAGAATCTCCTCTAGATGGACACGGCCCCTGCCGGAACAAATTTTAAGTTCTCGACTGGTCTTCAGGCAAGTATGGTAGTGTAGTGCATGTGATTATGTATGAGTAATAAGAGAGATTGGGACAAAGAAAATCAAGGGACAAGGAAATATCGCGTTCGGCCCATGGTCGTTTGATAAGGTCTTGCTCCAGCATTCGCCAGGAATTGATCGGGAAATTACAGAAAACTACTGATGGGAGCATTCCGCCTCTAGAATTCTCCTCGAGATAGAGGCTCAATTCGACCTAGCTAAATTAAAGTAGAAAATTACGCCACCGTTGGGATTCGAACCCTACCCTGTCCCGGTCAGAGTCGCATCAGAGACAGCGGCATTGCTGGCTCTGAGCTAACTCAGTTCAGCCGAACTTTTTCTAACTTGATGAGATTTTCACAATCATGTAAAATGTTTATAAACCTATTAATAGCAAGTGTCAAATGCTTTTTAAAACTTTTGAGTTGCTGTGATTCATTCCAAAGCGATAGAAATATATGAAACCAGAATCGAATAATGAATATTTCCAAAGAGGATCCCCTTTCCGTACGAAGAAATAAACTTTTTTGCAGCCGTCGTATGAGTTGCCATACTATAAGTGCAGCGATGGTAGCGCCGCGGTTGCGTAGTCAGTCTAGCTTCCGGAGGTCAGCGTTTCGACCACGGGCGTCTACGGTTCGGCTGTAAACGGGTTTCGCTTAAACAGAGGATAAAGCGCAAGACACATTCGAGGCTATGAATGTCTTTTCTCAGTTTAAAGCATTGCAATGTGAGCGAAGATGTTTGATCATTTTCCCCAGAAAATTTTCTGCCGAGTATGTGAATGTGTGTGTTGAGCGAGAGGGAGACAGAGAGCGAGAGAGGGAGACAGAGAGAGCGAGAGAGGGAGACAGAGAGAGGAAGACAGCGAGAGAGAGAGCGAGAGCAAGAGAGGGAGCGCGCGCGCGCGCGAGAGAGAGAGAGAGAGAGAGCGGGAGCCAGAGTGGGCGCCTGAGTAGGCGCGTGTGAGTGTGCGCGCCCGCATGTGCCTTGCGTGTGCGTGTATGGGAGTGCGTGCGTGCATGATTTTTTTATTTTATAATAAGCATTTCGCAAATTGATTAACGAAAAAAGTTATTTTCCTCTGTGGATGATGTGAGGGACATTATTTTCCATTGAAAATACCGGTATGATCTTTATGCACCGGTAAAGACGGCCTATAAAGGAGTTTTGCCGCTATAAATGAATAAATAGAGGTATTGAAAATTTGATAGAGGTATGGAAAAATATCGGTATTTTTAAAGGTGTACAATACCTTTCCGTTCCCTGAGTGGTAATTAGCAACGTATAACAATGCTGACGACATCACAACAAGGGTAAAAAAGGCCCCTTGCCGTGCGCAATACGTGCGAACGTTACCGGTCTGGGATTGCATATCACAATTTACGGGACAAATTCATCTTCTCAACTACACTCGGTTCGGGTTAAGCGAACAACATTCGTGAAGCACGAACTCGTATTTAGAAAACAACTCGGTACCAATTTCATTAGGAATAGTTTTCTCCCGTGTGGTTATGGTTATACATTCACTGTTTACACAAGCGGGTAAAACTGTCTACTTCACCTTTTGTAGGTCATCTTAGCAACGAACAGAGCGCGCCTGGTTTTGGCTCGACGTACACATACGCCAGTTGAGCGTTGTTGCTGCCAGTTCGCTGTTTTGCAGATCGTAAATATCTCGCGCGTACATACAAAATATTCTGTTTCATGCACCCCTAGGTGTTATTGAAACTCGGCACATTAGCATTTTATATCCCTAAAAGAAACGTCCAGGACGCGAAAGTTTGCGAACCCTAAGGGTCGAATCTCACCTTTCACGTCCATATGTGATGACGATGATAATGATCTTATGCAGTCTGCGTGTTTAAAATATAATAAAGGAATCCGAGAACACACGTGAATCTTATAACAATAAAAACTAGTCCGTATGAATAGATTTGATGAAAGCAAAACAAAATAATTTCGTCTGACGTCACACATACTTGACCATCGCAATACAGATGCGATATTATCAGTTGCAGTATCATCAGCTAATTTTACGTTAAAAATTTAGAAAATTTTTATTTTTTCTCAAAACGGCTCCATTTTTTTAGTCTCATTTCTTCTTGTATGTATCAAGGGACGGTATAAAAATTATGTTAGTCCCATTTTAGGCGAACTCTGGAGTTTGAAAAATAGCACAATGTTATCATTGCAAAAGTGTTCAGTGTAAAATCGTTGTTGTTGCAAAGTATCAGTGAAAAGCAGAGATTGTTTTAAATATTAATTTCTTAAAAACTAGATATTTAAGGAAAGTCATGTACAATTGTTTGCTAAAATAGTTTTATGTAATTTATGCTTGAAATTAATGCAATTTTTTTTAATTTTATAAAAAAACGCTTCAATTATTTTTCGTGCATAGAAAAAAAGACATTTAAAAATGGCGCAGGTCTGCGTTTTGTCGAAAACTGGCTATTCTAAAATTGCAAACGTTAGAAACTATGTGCTGATATAGCGTCAGTAGTTTTACATATCGCACGAGGTTCCAAATAATCGAAGATGGTATACATACTGATCAGTTCACATTATTTCCTTACTTTATTCACATATCGATTCTTTTCCTTATATGAACATTCTCAGCGAAAGATGTAATATCTGTAGGTTTGCCGGACAAGGAGCCCGCAATCGGTGAAAACACCGATATCTCTGGACTGATCAAGCTGAAACGAAAGAATTGATTTAAACGACTGGTTGCGGAATGATACTGAAATTAAGTGATTCCTAAGTTCAAATATATCAAAAGGAAAATGAAAAATAATTCCATGCGAACCGAGAGTCCGCGCGACGACTGCAGTGTTAAATATAGAATTCGAGGAACACAAAACATGTTTACAGCAGTGTGCGAGGCTGCAGAATTAATCGTATCCGTGAGAACTCTTGTTGATTTAATATTTGATCCGCCCTCACTAAAAATAACAGGCATGCCAATTGTGGAACTATTGTCGCGTAACCTTCGGAGTGTGATTTCGTTACGGACAAGATGCTTGGTTTTAAGAGTGAAAACTCCGCAGTAGCCATGTCGTAAAAGAACCTTGGATAAATGCCCAGTGAGATTATATCCTCTAACAAAATCACACTTATCAGATCTTACATTCGCTCAACCATACTATGAAGCGTATATAAACGATATCTTTGTGTCAGTCACTGGCGGTTGATATGGGAGTCAAAATCAGTTCTTAACGGTTGGAGGCTGTAGTATGGTGATGCTATACCTAAAGTGGAAGGGTTCAATAGAACAAGGGGCTATCCCACATTTTTTTGTGAAACTGAGTTATTAGCATTATACAAAACTTCAAATATTATTATTTTAGCGTAATATGTTATTTAAATCCAATATGAACTTACATGCAAGTGTACTGCGTTTAAAAGTTTTAAAATGTATTGAGTTATATGAGGGATGTTAGATAAAACCCTCATTATCTCAGAACTATATTATGTGGGATAGCCCCTTGTTCTCCTGAGACCTTCAATTGCTGCATGGCGGGCGTGGGTCCATGAAACCTTTCCTAGAATCCAAACATTGGAAGCGCAATACAAATTTCAAGAGCATACGTAATCTCAGATAACCTCGCGTTTCCTTCCGAGTATGAGTGCTTTTTGGAAACATTATTCCCTTTGAGAGCAGGAGGCTACCATACCCATTCTAATTCATCTTTTTTTTCTCGCAATTGAAATACCCTTCAAACATTTTTGGTGTCATACTTTGTAATCATTGTTTCGTGCTCATGGTTTTCATTATTTGGATTTTTTATCCCGATTGTGCTGTTTCGTGAATTATTCAGTTACGCAATAAATTTCTGGAGTAGATCTACGATGTACTGCGCGATTATTTTTACGATTGCAGGGACATAATATCTAAGTTGGCGGGAGAAATTTCTGGGTACGCTTGTCACTAGAACTTCAAAATTCGTGTCTATATAACTCAGTTTACTTTCTCCAATCTCGACTTCTCAGTTCCCGGAATTTCGTGAGTGGGAGCGCGGGATGGAAGTGGGCGGCGCGGTAGAGCCGTGTAGGGGCGGCAGGTGGTGGGTCGAGGGGAGGGAGGTGCCCGCCGCGAGACGCGGCTCCGATCAAGAGGAAACGGAGAGAGGCGGTGAGGAGGTGGAGACGAGGGTTCTTGGGGTCGGCGCCGGGGTCGAGGGGGTCCGCGTGTGATCAAGGGGCGCCGGGGGTGCATCGGGGATCGGGGCGGTTCCAATCTGCGCGCTATCTATCGATTGGTGGGCGGGGCGGCGCGAGCGGGTGACGGCGGAGGTGGGGGCGCGGGGAGGAGGGGTGGGGTGGAGTGGGGTGGGGCCGCTGCCGTGCTAATGGCGGAATGGCGTGCCCCTGTGTGACGTCCAGGAGGGGCTGCGTGGGTCGCGGCTCGCGGCACGGCGCGGGCACGCGCTGATAACGAGAACGGCGGCGGCGGGGTGGCACGGCAACACGCGCCCCCGCCCCCGACCCTTCCCCACCCCTTACCTCCCCCGCGCCACCGCCTTCCCACTCCCTTCTCCCCCAACCTGCCCTTCACGACCCGACCAACGAAACAACGAAGCATCGGCCGTAAGCAGCCGCCACCATCGCCGCCACCGCCACTACCGCCGCTGCCACGGCTTCCGTCCCAAGTGCTTAAAGTTGGGGCACGACATTCTTCGTATCATCAGGCTCGATCTGAGATCGGAGCCGCTTTTTCCTCCGCTCGCTACCGGGCGCACTCGCTCTCTCTTCTTTTTCTTGCCGCTTTTTTTTTACCTTTTCGGGAGCTACGACGCGACGTGGGGAGCAGCAGCGGCGGCGGCTGCGGCGGCTCGAACGCCGAACTCCGGATTCCTCGACCTGCACGCCCTTCTCTGGGCGCCGGCCAACCCACGGCAGCTTCTCTTAATGAAGTGAGCCTTAGTCATTAGGCGGGGGAACATCGTGTGTTCACGTCCGCAGCCCGCGACTCTAGGGGCAGGGACAGGAGGGGTGGAGGCGGGTAGGGCGGGCAGGAGCTGACGGGGGCGAGTGGAGGCAGGCAGGGGCGAGCAAGAGCGGACGGCACGGAGCTGGCGAGGCGAGGGGAGGTAGGCGCTGCAGGTTGGGAGGGCGGGATGTAGAAAGAGTGCAGAAGGGTCGAGGCGGAGGTTGAGTGCAGAGGTGCCGACAAAAAGTCAAAATTGAGGTTTTTGAGCGCGAGTCCACGGACAAATGACTTCTCGTTTCTTCGGAGGTTGGTGCAGGGAGTGGGGAGGAGGCGGGGCGTGGCCGGGGGCGTGGCCGGGGCCGGGGGCGGGCCGGCGGAAAGCAGAGAGACGCTCTAACGTCAACGCGTCTTCTCGACGCAGCGCTTATGCAGGCGGCCGGGATCGATTACGCCATTGAGTCAAGAGCGATTAAAGCGACTTCGACAGCGGAGGAAACTCCACGGGCTTTGGGTGCCAGTGGCCGCAGGCAGGGCGCGCACGATAGCAGGCGGGGCGGGGGGCGGGGCCGGGGGTGGGGGCTGGGGGAAGGAGGGCCGGGGGCGGAGCACCGAGGGCAGGGCGCGGGCGCTGGCGGTGGCTCGGGGTGGGGGAAGGGGGAGGCGGAGGCGGAGGCGGCCGAGCCGGGGAGCAAGCGTCTAATTGACTCACAAAGGCCTCCGCGCCAACCCGCGCCCCGCCCCCCTGGCTCCCCACCGGCTCCGCCCCGCCCCGTCCCGTCCTGCGCCGCTACCGCTGGCGCGTTTGTGAAATGTACCTTGGAAATCAACAGCGAGAGGTGGCGGAATGGAAGGATGGGTAATCAGATGGAAATTATACATTCCTGTGAACGCTCTGTTTTACTGCGCGAGTAAATAAGAAAGCGATGAATAAGAAGGAACGAAACAACAAGGAGGACTACGTAATGAGGACCGGCTGGAGGAATCGACATTTGCCTGTTAAGTGTGTCTAAAATTCGACGGCGCAATATTTTTTCCTGCCGCTTAAACTGTCGCGCCATCAAATCGCTATTCGGCAAAGCGCAGAGCGCGTAAAAGCATGGGAATATAAGAGTAAGAGTGAGTGCCTTTGAAAACGTAGTGGTGGTGTGGTGGCATGGAGACGTGGTGGCGTAGGAACGCGGTCGTGCTAGCGCAAGGAGTAGGATTACGAGAGTGTGGTGGGCGTGAAAAGTAGGAACGCAAGAGTATGGGAGCGCGAAAATTAACGTGGGAGCATGAGAGTGTAGTAGCGGAACCGTGTGGGAGCGGAGGAGCGTGAGTGAAGGAGCGTGAGAATGTGTGAGTCTGGGAGAGATTGGTGGGCTCAGTAACGGTTAGCGAATCAGGCTGTTATACCCAAGTTCGCGAGTTCAAACCCGGTCGAAGTAGTATATTTTAAAGGACGAAAGAAATTGTTCGCGCGCCTTGCTTCGGAGGGAAAATAAAGCCGGCTGTCCCATGTAGGTTTACTGCATGTACGAGATCCTCCCACCAAAAAGAAGCCTCTGAGCTACATTTAATCACCTAATTCGTCGCGCGATGGTATTTTCTTTCTCCGCTAGATGGTGAAAGGATCTTTGCGTGGTCAAACGGAAGAGCAGGCCTGAGTCTCGCCACGTAAAACAAGACACTTGTATTTAATTCAAGTGTGGCGGAGGATCGTGTGGAAGTGGAGGCGTGGTGGGCACGTGAGGCCGCCTGGCATCTCGTGGGTGGAAAGACATGGCTTCTGCGACGACTCCGGTGGCCCCTAGATGTCAAGGGTCGGTGCCACGAGCGGAGTCCGTGTCACGAGTGCCACGACGAAATCGTCCCCCCACGCAGTTCATTACCTCCCCCCACCAGAGAAAACGCCATCCCTATTGTAAAACGGCGGGGTTACTACTACTCGTATAGTTCCCTTTCCGGACGCTAGTTGCGCAGAGAAGCTCGTGACATGCTAAGGTGCCACGGCGCGTGGCCACTGCCACCATAGAAAGTTGACGCCACTGCCCTAGAGCGAGCGGCGAGCGGTCGCCGCGCGCAGCACTAAATCACAAATCCTTTCATTCAGAGGCGCGCTCCCATCACGCCCCGAAACAGTCGCTCACTCAATCAATCACTCTCCCCGTTGTCCTCGGCGCTCGCCGCCCTCTCCCCGCCCCTCGACCCTCCCCCACCACCTCCTTCGCTGTCTTTTCGCGGCCCTTCCCCGACGAGCTTCCTTCCTTCGGACTTCGCTTTTCTTTCCCGTTTGTTTCGCTCGCGAAACTCCTCCTGCGAAGTTTCTAGCCAAAACCCAGTGGCTTCTGGAGTTCAAAGTTGACTTACATGCAGTCTTCGCTTGCTTAACCTCTCTCGGTATAACCCGGACATGTCAGAGTGCTTCATAGGGGTGCAGAATAAACCTACTTTGTTTGCTTGTATTGGTAGCGAACATTTCTTTTTGAAACTTTTCTTGAGTATCAAGAGCATATTTTTCTCTGTCGAGAATAAAATGTCTCTCAGATGTGTCAATTTCAATAAGTGTCATTCCCTGATTTTAGGGAATCACACTTGCTTGTACCACAATGCGAAAATAAGTTAAAGAACGTTGAACATCACTTTGAATTCCAGTTTGTACATATTATCACTTTTGCAATAATCGTTTAGTCGTCGTATATTATCTTGTTGGTTTCTACTGTTTCGATCAGCCTGAATAACGAATCAAAATATGTTGTAATAATTCAGCCTGAAAAAGTTTTCATTATTCTCTTTTCATATGATGATACAGTCCATGACTATACATAATGGTATAAATTAATATATTTAGAAATCTGTTGACCTATTACCCAAATTGTTGATTATTATGTAATTAAAGGAATTATAAACATTGATCAAATGCTAATAACACAATATGTATGAACTAGAGATTGAATTATTCTATTTAATATCAAATATTCAATAAATTGTATGAAAATGGGTTGAGGAAAATAGACTGCATGTTGGAAATGTTTATATCAATTACAGGTATACGAAATTTTATTCTGCCGTATTCCATGATTGAATCACTGTTTCTCATTCCTATTGTAAATTCTAATGGTAATTAAAACTGTTAACGATGAAATTATTTTTATTGCCCCTTCGTGATTGTCTACGTGATGTGTTCTTTGTGATACAAATGACACGAAATACTGACCAACAAAAATTAAAATCATTTATGACTTGATTATTATGCTCTTTCAAAAAAACTGTTATTTTACCATATTACGGAATATATTTTCCGGTGTTGCGTGCAATCATTATTCACATTGTATTGTTATTCCGTGCAAAATTATGCGTCTCGTGAACGCATAGAAATGATATTCTCCGAAAGGGTTACGAAGGCATCCCAATCAATGAACACGAACGAAACCCTAAAATATAATATCAGTATCGCGATCTTGGATAGAACGGTGTTTTATAAGATTCTATCGAGTTGATGTGCTTACTCAAAATTCTTAATTAGAAGTTGTCAACCGATCTAAAAATTGGGAAAAACTGTTCAAGAAAATGAGTAAAGGTTAAACAGAGACGTTACTGCCGCATTGTGTGGAAGTAGAAGGATCTGAAGTTGTGCTTCCCCGACGAGGCAAACGGCCTTTGTTCAGTCGTTATCACCTAAACGCGACGAGAAAACTTGAACCATGCACCTACGATGCGTTCCCAAAGTACTTTATGAAATGAATCAATACTCGCCCGCTGGAACAAAACTAATTAAAGACACGCGGAAAACTTAAGACGTTGGAAAGAACGGGAAGCGTCTGAAGCGGCGGAGCGGGGCGGGACGACGGCGGGGGCGGAGGCGGCGGGGGAGGGGCGGCCGGCGCGTGAGCAGCTGTGCTGCACCACTGCGGACGGCTGGCCGCTCAGGGCCGGCTAGGGGCGGGGCGGGGGCGGGGAACAGCGGCGGCCGGAGAAGCGCGGTGCACACGTGCTAGTTACGAACCTCTCGAGTTGCCGGCCGTTTCTTGCCCGAACAAGAGGAGGCGGAGGAGGCTGGCCGGGCGGCGGGCGGGGGCGGGGGCGGCGGCGAGCGGCGGCTGGTGGCCGGCGGGACCCGCCCCGCCCCCGTCCCGCCCTCGCCCCCACCGAGTGCTGCTCCGCGCCGCCTCGTAAGAACCGCTTACTCGACCTTGTGTTCCGACTTAATTCAGAAGTTTGAGTGCAAGGCTTTCGCTCGTAAATAATTTAAGCGCGCTTTGCCGGAGGCCCGGTGTGGGCGAGAGGGCCGCGCTGCGGGGGCGGGCGGGGTGGGCAGCGCAGTGCGCCGTGGTGCGGCACATCGCTCGCCTCGCGTGCCCCGCACGCCCCCGCACGCCACGCCCACTCTTCGGCCCGGGGCTCGGCGCGCGCCGCGAGGTGCGTCCGCGCCTAAGCTTTGTCTCCCGCCGAATCCACGTGAAATGTCCGGTGATCAAACCCGGTCCCCGGCGATGGAAGGGGTATGCACTATGGCTGATAAGCCCTTGGCTGCCTTGAACTGTTTAGAAGCACGCGCTACACGGCACCAGATGTGGCTCTTTGTGTCCGAGCCTGGGGCTAAAACACTGTGTAGGCGCGGACTGAGGTCTGGTCTGAAGTACGAACAACGCTGGGTCCACACCTGAGTACTTCTCGCAAAAGAGCAGTCTCACCACCCGGCCCGCGAGCGTGTGATCGCGTCGTTGGGCTCTCTGATCCTTGACCAGAGCGCGCCATCAGCAGAGATTAGTTATTCCCACCCCGCAAGCGCCTGTTCGCGTAGTGGGGCCCTCTGACCATCGCGAACAGAGCGCGCCATCAGCGGAGATTATCCTGTCTCATCCCACGAGCGCCTGTTCGCGTTGTTGGGGCGCTCTGATCATCGCGAACTGAGAGCGCCATCAGCGCAGATTAGCCACCGAAAGAACAAAGAGCGCGTGTTAGGTTTGTGTTTGCTTGATGCTCATTGATGTACTGACGACCGTCGGATGTCCCCGAGCCGGACGGCAAACAACGACGAGCTCAGTTCGTGACGGGCTGGGCACTCCACACCACAAACGGTCGCTCGTAGAACGGGAGACGCTATTAACTCGTTCGGCGCGCGGGCTCTATGGACCCAGCTTTTCCCCGTCTTCAAGCCGCACCTCAGAGTCCTCGCTGTCACGGCCTACCGCGCTGACTCAGTGACTTCGAGAGTTCCTCTGCTCGTGAATCGTCCTCCGCCACATCTGGTGCCGCAATCCGTGTCCACGTTCGTGTCTAAACGCATAGGTTACACTGTTGTTAAGCCCGTGGTGAAGCTCTTTCTCTAGCTAGTGCCACATTCCTTTAGACAAGTTCGTAAGTTTGCTCGTCTGGGCCGAGCTTCAACTCTTGGCACAGAACATTTGCTCGTCTGTGACCTGCTTCAGCATCTGGTCAAGTCTTTCAGTTAGTGCGTGCCGCACCTGATGCCTCAGGCCTCATTAAGCCCGCGTCACTGCTCGTTTGTAAGATTACCCCACGTGTCAGTCTGACGAAGCTCGTGAATTTGTTCATTAGCTCGTGTCTCGGCTTCCACCGCCGGTTGTGTTACGCGCGTTGCTAATACAGTCGAAGCTCTTGACTACTCTGTGTAGATTCTACTCGTGCCAAAACGTGTTTCCATTCTCGTGTTTCAACCCGTGTCTCAGTCAGTACGTCATCTTCCAGCACAGTTCAAGCCGCAGCTCTCCCCTAAGCTCGTGACTCACCGCACGTCTCCGCCCGCTCCTCGGCCCATGCCTCAACCCGTCCTCACCCCATGTCTCAGACGCCGCCTTCGCCGCCGCCGCTGCCGCCGCCCCGCCGCCCGTGCGCCAATGGCTCTTCTGAGTTCGTGGGCGATAATGCGGAAAGTCGCGGGGCTTCTGGAAAGCGAGCTCGCTCCCGTGCTTCTCCCCCCTCCTCACCCCCCTCCAGCGCCACACCCCTCCTCCCCTCCACGCTCCCAGTTCACAATGAAGGCGCGGGCAGATATTCCTGGCAAAACCCTGACCTACTCAGTTTCACTACCGAGGCGGGGCGTTATTTTGTGAGCCGAAAGATCGGACCAGATTGATTTGGCGCCGAGGATGTTTTTTTTTGGGGGGGGGGGCACAATTATTTAAGGAATTTGAATTATAATAATGTGATAGGTGATTAAACAGGCAAAAATATTTTCACTGAATTGTTTGTAAATAGTTTTTATTATTATTAAGATAGTAGCTTGACAGTAAAGATACTTTTTCAGGGTTCGATTTGAAATTTCGATGTGGAAATTATTAAGAGAAATTAAGAAATTAATTAAGAGTTGTTATCTAAAAAGTGAATTTGGATGTTAACTAATTCTATTTCCGATGCGTTTAACTCCATATTAGGGTCATTTACAATATTCGTATGTGATTTATAAGGAGTGGGATTATATTATTATTATTATTATTATTATTATTAATATTATTATTATTAATTCATCGACATTTACTATCGGAAATGTTCTAATAGTGCAATTCGACAAGAGTGCACTCAAATATATTTTCACCAGTGGGTGAATATAATGTTGATCGACTGCATTTTTTTCTATTTTAATTATGTATAAGTTCAACGTTTAAATAGGGAACATGTTTAACTTTCACCGAGCTATTTATTTAGGAATCTGTTGTTTTTGTCAAAACTAACTCAATGGTGGAAATATATTTTCATTCAATACTGATATTTATAATTACAACACGACGTAGTAATCACATTCAACAGGTATCAGTATCAACAGCTCAATACAAGAAATCCACATTGAATAATTGAACGTTACTTTACAAAACATTGTTAAATGACATTAAAATTGAACAATTAAAGTACAATTGTTTTATCAATTTTATGTTAAAAGTGAAATTTTTCTCCTTTGTAACTGTTTCTATACAACTAGAGATTATACTGACAATCAAAAAGAAAAAAAAATAACAATGATTTATAATGCATTATTTATATTTCTATGCTATCATTTTCTAAATGAGTTAATATGCCTGTAACAAATAATGTACTATAATTTCGGGTCATTGACCCCATTTCGATCAAGTTGTTGTCCACTTCCCTGATCCATTGAACAAGTGCTGAGGTGTCCCCTTGTTTTGCTCCTGGACATAAATAAAGCTTCATTATGCGTACGTTTTGTTGAGCTCCCTTGCTAGTTGTGGTAAGAGTAAAGCCGGGGTGTGTTACTATTTTGTTAGCAAACAAAAAAATTAAAATATGCAATTTGTTTACCGGTGCACATAAGTTTTCTTTAACTTTGGAGGGAAAATGTCCGCATATGACACTTCTTCCTCATATGTCACATAGTTTTTTACAATTTTTTTACTAAATAACAATAATAGTTTAAAAATCTTACTTCTACTCTAAAAATATACAACAACAGATAGGACTATCCCTTATAAAATTTACGCCATATGCGGCCACATATGTATTAGTCAACCCGATAATTACATATCAAATCCTTTCCGCAAATCCATTCATCAGCATAACTTTAAGACGTGGCATTTCGTGCTGTGATACACTCGCGCTAGACGCCGCCGCGAGCATGAATTTGCTTTTACTCGCCGCTGCGAAACCATTGAATGACGCAGTGAATAAAGCCAGTCAGTCGGTCGAAGCGTTGCGTTCCGTTTGCGAGGTAGTTGAAAAACTTCGCCTTAACTTTTTTCCGCCGCCAGTCGGCCCCGCCCCGCCCCCACCGCCTGCGCCGCCCTCGCCGCCCTCGCCGCCCTCGCCGTCCGCCAGCAGGCGTTTCAGGCGCGCAGATAGCGGTCACGCGTGGGCGCACGCCGCGCGGCCCCGTGCCCGCCGCTCCGCGCCGCGCCGCCCGCAGGCAGTGATGGAACTGCGCGCGCCGCCGCGTGAAATTGGAAGCGTGCGCACGCGCAGTTGACGCTGCGCCCGCGCACAGCGCGTCCGCTGACGCCCGTGCCCACGCCGGCGACCGATGCGGCCGCGCGTTCGCCCTGCCCTCACTCGCGCCCTCGCTGAAGCCCTCACCCTTGCCTACGCCATAGCGCACGCCCGCGCCTTTTCTAACGCTCTCGCCCACGTCCACACGCTGGCGTCCCAGTCTGCCTAGCCCTCGCTCTCATTCGCGTCCGTGCCCGCGCCGTCGCCCGCGCGCTCGCCCTCGCCCTCGCCCGCGCCCTCGCCCGCGCCCTCGCCCGCGCCCTCGCCCGCGCCCTCGCCCGCGCCCTCGCCCGCGCCCTCGGCCACACCCTTGGCCACACCCTCGCCCGTGCCCTCGCATAGGCCCTCACCCCCTCTCGCCGGCGCCCTCGCCCGCGCTATTGCCCTCACCCGCAATCTCGCCCCCGCCCGCATCCACCGCGCCGCGCCACCCACCGTGCCGCGTCTCTTTCCCCCTAATCCCTCGTCTCCTTTCCTTCCATCCTCTCCAGTACTTTCCCATTTCTTATCTCTTCAGTTTCACTTTCCACCACCGCTGCCCAGTATTCCCTCGCCGCTCTGTCAGCTCTCGCAGTCCGCCTCTCCCTTTCGTTTTTCCAATAACCTCCGCCTCTGGCCTTTTCTTATCCTCACTTTTCTTCTTCGCACCGTGACTGCTCACTACTTTCTCACTATTCTCCCTGCCCTTACAGCCGTTCCATCTCTCTAATCTCCCAGCCTCTGTCTGTGCCATACCTCTCTTCTCATTTAATTTCTACTGCCCGCTCTCCCTACACTCCACGTTCTCTTTACTTCTGTTGTCCTGTCTTCTCTATCCTTCTCATCTCTAAGCCGCTTCGTGTGCTTCCTCACCCTTCCGCGTATTCCTTCTATCGCCGTTCCTCCCGACTCCGACAATCCGACGCTTCTCTCTCCCCCTCTCTCTACTTTCTTATTTTCACTCCTTTTCACACTTCTTCGTTTTTCCCACCCTTCTACTCCTTTCTTCGCCGTTATCTGTCTCTCCGCGCATATCTCCATCTTCCTTCGAACCGTCCATTTCGCTTCTCTGCGTTCCTCTCCGCTCCTCTCCATCCCCTTTCAGGCCTACCATATTCTGACACATTCCTGGCCCATTTTCTGCTCACTCCTTTTCATATTATAATCTCTGTTTCTTCCCGTTTGCCTTATCTTCTTGGACACACTACCCCCAGCCAGTGCTTCCTAAGTCCTTCCCTTGTTTTCGTTGTAACCCCCGGTCTCTCTACTGGGAGAAAAGGCAGTAGAAAATGGAGTTACTGTAGGGTCTGGCGCGATACAAAATAATATTTACGGTCGCGCTAAGCGAAATTCAAGAGAATAATACCGCCTCATAAATAACACTTTTTTCTTTCAAAAAGTACTGAAGGATGCCATCGATGCTCATTCGTGTTCCTCCCTTTCGTGTAATGTATTAGACGGAGCTTTTTGGGAGACAATTTATTAATACAATTCCATGTCTGATGATTGGACGATGTCGAAACATACCCACTTTGTGTCAGGCATTTAACAAAAAACCAACCAACAAGTTAAAATCCTGTGAGCTTTCTGAAATATTCAATCTGAAAACATGAAAAGAATCTTATGTCGAAAGTACAAGACCTCGTTTTTCGTTCTTGAACACTGGAGTGCCTATCTGCGACTCGAGTTGTGTGTTCTGCCTGAGTTTATTTAACGAAGAGCCTCTTTCCAGCGTCGTAGAACTGCCATCCCTGGACGAAGCCAACTTCCTTCTCTGCAGACGACAAGGGACAAGGAAGTGGTGGCGAGAGGGTGAGAGGGTGTTTGTTTGCACGTCGTCAGTGGTCGTCCGGCGAGGTGGGGTGACCGAGGCGAGGTGTGAGGCGGGGAGCGAGGCGGGGAGCGAGGCGGGGAGCGAGGCGGGGAGCGAGGCGGGGAGCGAGGCGGGGAGCGAGGCGGGGAGCGAGGCGGGGAGCGAGGCGGGGAGCGAGGCGGGGAGCGAGGCGGGGAGCGAGGCGGGGAGCGAGGCGGGGAGCGAGGCGGGGAGCGAGGCGGGGAGCGAGGCGGGGAGCGAGGCGGGGAGCGAGGCGGGGAGCGAGGCGGGGAGCGAGGCGGGGAGCGAGGCGGGGAGCGAGGCGGGGAGCGAGGCGGGGAGCGAGGCGGGGAGCGAGGCGAGAGAGCAAGGCCCGGGACAGAGGAACCGTCGAATGAGTACTGAAACGAAGTGGGAGGGGGTGCGGGCGCAAAGGATGGGCCTTTAATAAGAGAGAAAGAACAATAAAAGAAGAAAGGAAGAATAAAAATAGATGGTGCAACGTGACGCGGGGCAAGAGATCATAAGAAAAAAGAGTAAATGGTTGGAAAGCAAGATGCACTGGGATCGGTGGAAAGAACGACAAGAAAGCTAGGATAAAGATAGTAAAATCCTTGGATTTCCTGCAAGACTTCCTCGGGTTTGTCAAAGTGGATGGAAAACATCGCCTGTGTGAGCGGGTGGGACGCGAATCAAGGCAATCATGAATATGAGTGCAAAAAACCAGATTTTTTTATTCGTGTGTTCGATTGTTTTATAAGTGTTTATATATAGTCATTAGCGGTTTTGAAATAAAACAAATGGTATTTCATAAAATTAAATAAAAATAGTAATAAAATTGTAGGTTTTCTCTCGTAGAGTGGCTGTACATCAATTTACATGGTTTCGTTTTTCGGCCAAGAGCGCTGAAACGGCCAGTTTTACCAACTTTTACCACTGAATGTAAGTGACAAAGTGTTTCGTCTGCAACTGCAATAAAACAATATTCGAAAAACGTTGACTTACGTGGCTTTCACATTAGAGCAACGAATTGTTTTACTAAAATACAGAATAAATAATTGTCATGATAGGTTACGTCAGGTGCAATAGTTCCCTGCGCGTGGCCTCCGGAAGCGCTCACGAGACTGACATGGACGAGTAGCTTGTGTCAATAATTTCCTGGTCCGCGAGCGCTCACGAACGCCCACAACAACATATCACTCGCACGCCATAAAGATGTAATGCAGATACCTATTACTAAACACTAGAGAGTGTTTTTAACCAACTCTAAGAATAATCTCATAAAATTTTGTGTTATGCTGAGAGCGTAGGCTTCCGCTGCCGGAGTCATTATGTACTTGGCTGTCCGGGAGACGCCGCGTCCAAGGCACAAGTGTCGACGTTCCGGCCGCCATTCTGCGACCTTCTCAGCGCGTCATCCAGCGCGCATTACGCCCTGAGGAAGGTCGCAGAATGGCGGCCGAAACGTCAGCACCTATGCCTTGGACGCGGCGTCTCCCAGACAACCAAGTACATAAAGCAATGGTGTCAAGGTCTTCTACTGGTGGCAGTGACACGCGTCGT
Organism: Acheta domesticus; assembly: GCA_031308135.1. NCBI lineage: Eukaryota > Metazoa > Arthropoda > Insecta > Orthoptera > Gryllidae > Acheta > Acheta domesticus. Next base: position 267,048,951 of record JAHLJT010008446.1, read on the forward strand.
GGCACCGTAGCATGCCACGACCTCTGCGCAACTAGAGTCGCGAAAGGGAACTATTAGTAACCCCGCCGTTTTGCAATAGGGATTACGTTGTCTCTGGTGGCGGGGTAATAAACTGCGTGGAGAGGCAATTTCGTCGTGACACTCGTGACACTGACTCACGCTCGTTGTATTGACCTTGAAAACACTGACATAAATCGTTACTCCGTTTCCTTTGCAAAGTTATGTAAGGAGGGCAAACGAAAGGGAACTTAAAAAATGATCTAAGTGCGCAATCACCGTCAGTGGACAGGCCGCGAACTGCGGATTTTCCCACCACTATCCACCGCCCACCGCAATGGGGAAAGGGGATCGTGGAAATCCCCATCCCTTCCTCCCAGCGAACAACGCGTACGATTGTTGGGCCATTAACAGATGTCTCTTCGCTTTGCACAAAAGCAGTCAAACAATAACAGCTTCCATTACGCAACGAGATAAAATGACATGTTATGATTATTTTTTTTGTTTTGTTGCGTGCTAAAACTCGTTAGGTTCGAATGAATCCCAAAAATATCGGAAGATTTCCTCTTCGATTTGTCAAATCCCGCATCTATTGTGTGTACTCGTGACCTCGCTCTCAGTAATGCACAAAAATAATTAGATATGATTAAGATATGAAGATATTATTAAGATATGAAGCCGGTTTCCTGCATTGCCTTATACATGTAAAATGTATTTGACGGACGACAAATCCATTAGACCCGTAGTGTCAAGGTCATCTACCGGTGGCTGTGGCACGCGTCGTGGCGCCGCCGTAGCATGCCACGAGATTCACGAGCTTCTCTGCGCAACTAGCGTCAGGAAAGGGAACTATTACGAGTAATAGTAACCCCCGCCGTTTTACAATAGGGATAGCGTTGTCTCTTGTGGCGGGGTGATGAACTGCGTGGAAGGGCGATTCCGTCATGGCACTCGTGTCACGGACGGCACTTGTGGCATCGACCTTGACAACACTGCTTTAGACGTTCCAGTTTACTCTCTGCAGTTGAGGATTCCGCAATACCAGAAGTTCTGAGAAATTAATGTCCTTTTGACCATTTCTGTTATAAATGTATTATTGTGTCTAATAAAGTATAATTATACATAATTATCTAAACTATAAATCATTATCTAGGTAAACCATAGCCGCAAAGAGGTCTAAAAGAGTTAGCGGAAACTTTGCCTGCTTCTAAAGACTAATGAAAAACAGAATTTATCACATAAATAAATTTTATTCTTACGGAGAATTCGTGAGGAAGAAAAGTAAAAACTCAATGTCTGTATTTGAAAAAGGAACTGTTTTTTATATCACAATTTTACTTTAAAAGATTAAATAATTTTCATCTATGGAATTGTTATATTTATGAGCAATGTATGTCCAAAGAAAGAAGATAAAATGGACAAAAGGAAAGTAGTAATACGTGGTGCTAGTAGTTTACATTAATTGAACTGAGGTATGCTGTCTCAGATCTGAAAAATATTAGCGACATTCTGAATTTGATGATGAATTTGAGACAATTAGACCTATCAAGTTCGTCTGAAAACAATGATAAATATTCAGTGTTTGCTATATACTCGTGCAATCTTCTTTTTTCCATTTGATTCATAGGTGATGATATTAGACGTAAAATGCAAATGAAAACTATATAAATCTGAAGAGCAAACCATTTCTCTTTGAAACGTAGCGGAGTTGTCGTAAATTTACGTAAACACTCGTGAAATCTTTTCGTCAATTAGTTTTGATTTTGTTTTAGCGTTTCGTTTAATCACGCTGCCCAATTATTCGGTGGTTTGATTAATTGAACCTTGCAGGTTTCCTAATGTCTCAACGCTTGCTAATGTCTCTGCCGTTGTTGATTTATGGCGGGGAACACTTTTTTTGCAAGTGAAGGGAGAAGTGAGAAGCCGAAAGTTAAAAGGCATGAGCAGCAACCCGATGTTTAACTTACACGAAAAATCAAGGTCGACACAATTTGCCTCAGGACATGTACGAACAATCGCCATCTTTTGGCAAACTATTTTAAAAGTCAATTAGCCACAGAATTTTACAGTGTCACAGGTCGCTTTATTGCTTAACTTTTTTAAGTTATTTTTTAATTCATCTAAAAATGTTTAACAATATTAATTGCTCGAGAGATCAATTAACATAATTCTTTGCTAGGTGGAGGCACAGATTGTTCAGATGAGTTTTAAATGAAGGCAAGAGTCGGACCACACAGCATTTGTAGCTGCCGACTTTTAATGCTTGTGTAAGATATTGTGTGTTTGTTTTGGTTCACTCACAACCTGCAAACTTATATCTTATTCCAAAACATTTCCTGGGTTTCAGAGTGATCTAATACTTGGTAAAAATCTTTACTGAACAGTGACTCGAATATAAATTTTCATGGAAGTAATTTATTATTATATCAATAGTATCAGATATATATATTATTTTGGTGCAAAAATAAAATCTATTTTTAATCAAGACTTTAAACACTGAAATCAGTCAAATATATAATTAGAATTAAAAATCACAATGACGATGTTTAAAATGGTGGATTCAGATAGCATATAATTACTATGTGACAAAGTTTATAATAGTTATTTATGCACCAACGACCGGATTAGGTTGTAATGATTGAGCAGCGACAAAATGCCCGAGGGTTTTTGGTCAAAGGGCTTTTTGTCGCCCGAGATCATCAGAACCTTTATAATGCCCGTGATAATTCTATTTTTTACCTAATTTTATTTATTTAGATTTACTTATTTCCTAAATGACTAGATGTTCACATTACTCAATTTGTCTTTTCATATTTCCCTCCCATAATTCTCTTTCATAAATCTCTCCATACGAGAACATGTAGCAACATTCAACTGTTTTCATATTTCCCTCATAACCACGATCCTTTCGATCCAAATAAGTTATGTAATGTGTATCGAGCTCCGTATTGATTGCAATAAAAAGCTATAACATATCAGTAAAAAATAAAATATATTTTAGTTGAATTTTGCTAATTGAATCGTTTCATCCCGAAAATTACGCAGAAAAACTGCATTTGGTTTCCAGAAACAAAGCAAGGAAGCCCTATACCATCTCGTATGGATAAACAAATTATAGAAGAAAACTCAAGCATTGTGGTGTTCAAAGAAATAGAAGAAAGGTACAATGTTTCTACTGAGAAATTAAGTCATTACACCGTATAACATTTCAACTAATTAATATCCGTATCATTAATATCAAATAAATATATATGCTTTTGATTATCAATATGTTTTTTCATTGAAGAATTAATTGCATTATCACATGGGTTTCATTTGTGCATAGGACGCTGAAATACTAAATCGAGCTCTCTAAGCCGATAGTCCAGTGTGGCCACATGATCGAGCGTGTCATGGAGGCTAGTTGGATTGAGGAGAGATAAGAGAGGACGGATTACGGAGGAGGGTAAAGGGAAGAGGAAAAGAGAAAAGGGAAAGGGAAGAAAGGGAAGGGGTAAAACGAAAAATGTTAAGAGAGAAAAGTTAAAAGAGAAGAGGGAAAAGAGAAGAGGGAAGAGGGAGGAGACGGAGTGTGCGTGGGAGGGCCGACTTTGCATGCTGAGCGATGATGATTGATTAGCGGAACGCAAGATGGTGCGGAGAGCGCGGCGATCACGAAAAACGTCTTTGGCGCGGTGGTGCACGGGCGCGGCCGCGGGCACGGGCGCGCCTGCCGCCGCCGAGGCCCTCCCATTAAAAAGTAAATAAAAGGAAAGGTCGACGGTGTCCCGCCCGGCGACAAATCTATTCTCGGCGCTGCCACTAGAATATGGAGTGGCGGCCGGCCCTCTTCCCACAGCAGCAGGGCCGGAGCGCCGCACGGTGGTCTGGCCGACGCAAAAAGCGGACAAACGTCCTTCCTTCGAAACTGTCCACTTCGCGCGGTTCGAGTGCGTGTGGAAATAAAAATGTTCTACGCTTCATGTTCCTTTACTACTCTTTCTGATTTTTTTTGTCTTTGTCCAGCAAAAGGCCCGCGTACCTGAAAGTCAATCAGGAAAATTTCTCTTAATATTAGCCTACGATTGTCAGTAATATTTAAAATAAAAATCAGAATTTTCTCTCGTTACATTCTAACTGTAATTATTATAAAAATTATTAACATTTTTTGTTGTAAATAGTTTTCATTTAAGATCGCTAGGAACGACATTATATTAAAATTTCTCTTATACAATATCTAAACACGTTTATCATGAAACCAACTTCCAGTAACTGTTTAACCCAAAATTCTCTTTCAGTCACATTTTAGAATGAGATAGAGAAGAAGAAAGGATCACGCGTAGTATGTTGTCCGTGTTACATATGCACCTAATATGAATATACGTAAATATTAATATTTCAGCAATAAGAAAAACCCAAAACCATAACTTATGTACAAGTGTGCGACGAAAAGAACATCCATGTCTGCCTATATTCTACTTCATATTGAATTGTGTTTTATTTATATAGTATTGTTTTGTATTATGTAATTAAATCCCTCTCTTATTATGAAATACATTAAACACTACTACCTGTTTAAAAATATAGTTATGTACGTCACTAGTACACAAAGTAATTTCAGGGCGTCCGAATAAAACGTGGCGAATTTAGGAGCCGATTCCGGCATTTTGAAATGAATACGCCAAAGACACTTTCCATGCTAAAGAAGGGAAGAGAGTAATCCGTGGTTTCTCCGATCAACACCAGGCGAATGCCGGAGCAGTACCCTTATAACGGGACACGGACCGCCCGCAATCTTTCCTTCCTCTTCCTTGTCCTATACTAACCCCTTTCTCTCTCACACACAACCACTACACTAGCACACATGCCAGGAGACGAATTCATAGAGACATCCGAGTTTCTAATCTTGAGATCATTCTGAATGTCAGGACAAGGAAGAGGAAGGAAAGATCACGAGCGGCCATGGTCCGTTTTATTAGGGTACTGCTCCGGCATTCGCCTGGTATTGATCAGAGAAACCATGGAAAACTACCGATCAGAGCAGCCGGTCGCTAGAATTCTCCTCCAGATAGCGAATGCATTCTATCTAGCTCACAAGCTAGTGTTGAAAATCCTGCCGCCGTCGGAAGTCGATCCTAGGACCACCATGTCAGAGGGATCGCAGTGACATCAGCTGATGCACTGAAGCATCTCTCCCGGTCCAACGCATGAGTTCTGAAAAATGTACAAATGTTTGTCCAATTCCTGCGCCATCCCGACCATTGTGTGATGGCAACGCAAACCCTCAGTTCGCGTCCTGCTCACTTCTTCGCTCCCCTCCGCACTTCACCTGATCTAATTTTCGACTTCGCCGCATTTATAGCTTCGAACACCGTCGCACTTTTAACAACGTCTTTTTCACAGAGATTGGATTTCTAGAACATTACCAAATTGAGATGATAGAATATAGCAACAAAATAAGAAACAGCAAGTTTTTGCGACTACAGTATTTTCTTTATATTCTTCGAATTAATAGAAAATGAATAATAAAAATTGTGTTGCTACTGAAAAAAGCATTATCGAGAATAATCTACGTCTAAGAATCGTAGTCTTTCTAAGAATAAGAAACATCTCTGCAGTTATCACACATGTGTACAAATATTGTTTGCTCTCATTAATCGAAGAAATAATTGGAGAGCCTCAAAATTGTGAACAGTAATATCGTCCAAATATTATTGTTCTTCTCTATTCAAGCGTTGATTCATAAGGATATTTACTGCCTCATTGCCATGCAGGAAGTAGCGCAAGAGCTTATCAATACGACAACGTGTCGTGATGAAACAAATACGCAAAAATAAACACAGAATTGGTGACGACCATTATTTTATCAGCTTACCTGCTTTCACGTAAAAAGCATTATAAATAACCTTAATAATTTATTCAGATTGAAGGACTTGAATTGCTAAATCTTGATCTTCTTTAATTGATTTATTCCAAAAAATTTACAAATGACCATCAATAAAAAAAGTTCGCGTACGCGTTGATAGGTTCTCATTAAAAGTTATTGGGAAGTCTTAAAAATTATCAACAATGTAGGCGAACTCCAATTTCATTCATGAATGGCAGGTCTTGCCTCCACTGCCTTTGATTGACACGGACGTTGACACTGGGATTATCATCCAGAACGGGTAACAAAATTTCGGCAATATGACTAAATTTAGAATGCACAGGATAATGCTACATGAATAAGGAATTACATATTTATTGTGACGGTTACTTTATTATTTACGCGTGTTATGTATAGAAATGAAACACAAGAAATAGCCTTATCACTTTACTGAAACCTAATATTTTTTCTTCCGTCAATTTCTATTAAGATGAAAGTGTGAAAAATTCACCCCTGAATACTGAATGTCTCACTGACAAAGAAATATTATAAGTTCAAATAGAATAATTTGCAACGAGACAAAGAACATTATTTATGTGGCGCCTAAACAGTTTATTAATTTATTTAATAATAGTATTGGTTATTAATGTTATAATTATATAATTATATTTGTATATATAAGCTGGGCATATACCTGAAGGCCCGGCTTCGAATCCCGGTCGGGCCGACCAATTCTTTGAACAAATTTAATAATTATATTTTGTTATTATTGTTTATTCATATTATTGGTTATTGGTGGCGCCTAAACGGTTCATTAATTTATTTAATAATATTGATCATATTAATTGATGTAACGTCAGAAATAGCTTTATAGAGTTACTGAGAACGAGGAACTTCAGTTGATGTGACTGAAACCACCCATACAATGCGCGTAGATGTATGTTCTTGCATCATTTGAGTGATTCACATTACACTGAATCTAAAAAAAGAAAGGAACCTGTGTAGTGGAGCCTTCTACATGTGACAGTACTTCTCACCTCAGGCATTGATTTTCTTTAACGTTAACGCTGAGATTGCAAGTAGAGCTGCGGGACAGAATTTTGGCAATTTGAATGAATTCCGAATGGAGGGAAATACATAACAAGATTAAAAATCTATATTTTTGTCTGTTGGTTTAATATATAATATCGATATATAGAAAAAAATACATCAGAAGTAGCCTTATATACCCAGGATGTGTAAAACTAGTTACAGAATCTAAATCTTCGAGAATTAAGAGCATCTGTGAGGATAACAACAGGATCCGACCTCGGATCCCGGTGGGATCAAATGTTTGCACTTCATAAAATCCATTTCGACTTCAATAATTAAATGCATTTTTGAAATTCAGCCGTACATATGATGTACGTCCAGGTACAGATTACTATCTTGAAAGATGGGAAGCATGACGTAACAATGTGGACCCCTAATATTGAAAGTGTAATTTAAAAAAAATATCAGAACAAATTCAAACCTTACAGTTAAAAAAATGTTTAATTGGACGTACTAATACTATTACTTTCTTCTGTACTTCGTTAAGGGAAGTTATGTACTCCTGCTGGGAAACGTATCAATATTTTGACAGTAAATCTGTTATGTGTCCCCAACATTGAAAAATAGCTTTTTCTTGCTTGTATATATAAAATATACATTTTCATAATAGAGTTAGTACGCGTATGCTTTATGTTCTTTGTCTCAGGCTACTCAGATCGGAATCCCAGCCAGCGCAAACCTTTTTTTCCTATGTTTTTTCTTGAACTTTTTTGTAAGTTTGTATCAAGCAACATATATATTGGATTCAATTGTGCCATTTTAATAAAAACATTTGAATTTAAAAAAATTAAAATCATTAATATTTCTTATATATCCTGGGTTTCCGTGTTTACGAAATTTTCAAGAGAAAGACGAAATATTAGTATAATAGAAGTTCCAATATTATAATATTACGTAAATATTATAATTAATGATGGAATTATGAACTATTGTAATACCACTGTTTTAAATATTAGCAGTTCCCTCCACCTAGATGGGCACCTCAACTTGTTTTCTCTGCTTATATATTAATCAATTCACTCCCTCGTGCGTAAAAATTGTTCACGAGCGTATTGCCAAGTCCTCATTAAACGACGAAATTGGAGGAGTCGCAAAAGGCGAAAGAAAACAGTGTAGCCAAGCAGTAATTCCGCTCCTAAATGGCAGTCTTTCCCTCCCGTGGCATTGATTGATGCGGCCGCGCCGCGCCGGTCGGTGTGGCGTGCCCGTCTCTTTGCCGCGATGGCTGGCGCGACCGCATCACTCGCAAAGTTCACTTGACCTCCACCCGCCGCGCTGCATCGCGCCGCTGCATCTGTGATCGCGCAAACGAGCTCTTGGACCTCTCGCCGAGAGGCGAATGCAAATGCGCACTCGTCCTCGTCCTCATCCTCATCCTCGCCCGCGCCCGCATGAGAACATACAGACCCGCGCGCGCCGCAGCTCGGTTTTGCGAATGGGAAGGTCATGGGGTCATGTGAATGCTTGTGGTAGGTTTAGCATCCACTGGAGAATACTGGTCAAGGATATGGTCCGTCATCTTTTCGCCATATGATGGTTTTGTTGTTGTTGTTATTATTATTATTATTATTATTATTGTCATCCAATCAATTCACGACTAAAGTTTTCAGGTATCAGTTAAATATAAAATCTTCTCCAGTTTACAACCAGCTTCCTAAGGAGCATGTCTAGTGACTATGGGTGCCTCTACAATGCAAAACATGGGGTGTTTCCGATAACGCGATGTCTTGCTCTTCAGTCTTTTAAGCCATCTGGAAGTTTTGGCAAGTAATTTCCTTCATTTTTCTGAACAATTTACAGAGGTCTTTGTCTATCGTTGCATACTCATTGCAGAAGACTGCGTACATATTTCATTAAGTAAACGTCACTCACGCGAAAGCAACGTGTTAAATTCAAGATGAATGATGACGAGAAGCTGGAATTTTCAGATGTTGAATCAGTGATTAATCAAGCAAGGTTTGCAAAACATAGGCACAAAATGTGGGTCCACCCAAGCCCTAACGTAAGAACAATATAGAGGAAAGGATCAGATAAAAGATTAAATTAAATTGAGTTGTACCGTGAGCACCTCCATTCAATCATACACGTCATCTAAAAACGTTTTTTTCCTCCAATTCATTTGAAATTAGTAAAAGAAAAGAAAACATACGAAATAGAAAAAAATAGAACGACAAACCACACGAAAAATGCCACGGGCCGCAGTGTACGTCACGCCGTTTGAACAAGCAATACGTCTGCACCGCGCTATATGCTTGGTCGACTTTTGATCAAGATTGCCATGAGTCTAAATAAAGGTAGCTTCATTATCTGTGCACGTTTTCTTGACCTCAGTGGAAAATCTAATTGTTTTAATTATTGTTCTTAGTATGCTTGACGCAGTATGTCGATTTCACCACGAATGGCACGATAGGAATTATAGCAAAAACCTGTAGCTCATTGGCTTTTGGAAATTGTTTTTATTACACAGGAACGGATATTTAATCTTATTATATCACCTTTTTTTACCTTATACTAATTATATTGCAAATATATTCTACTTATCAATTTGTTTCTTATGGTAGGCCGTTAGGGGCCTGTACCAACTTACAGACAACTCCTTGCCTCTGGACTTCCGACATCGCGATCATCGGAAAAAAAGATTTTTCGCCCGCTGGGTGCTTAAATTGAAGTTTTCGATGAGAAAATATGTTTTGTAAAACATAACGATTTTTATCATAATTCTAGGGGGCGCGCCGGTCGCTCAAACATGGCATTTTTGGGTACATTTTTTGACATTTGGTCTTGTAGAACACAATAAATGCATCAGAAATGTGTGAATATTTTTTGTTTCTCCTATATTGATACCGAACAACCCTTTTACAAATATCTATTTGGATGAACTAATTATTGTTAAAAAATGACTAAAAAGTACCATTTTCACAATATTTATGATTTGTGTCCCACACCTTGCCCATTCTTCTTGAAAATTCATACAGGTTTTTTTGGGTCTTGAATACAAATCGGATGTCACATTTTTAAAATTTAAAATGGCCGATCCAGTGGAGATTTTAAATTTTTGTCCGCCGTATTGGATAACTGCCATTGGTTTACAAAATTAGATAAAAGAAATAAAAAGATTTAAAAGTAACAAAACATTTTGATTTAATGTTTGAAAGGGAAGCTTTACTAAGTTTACCCCAGTCTCCTCCGCAAAAGTGCATTTCGCTTCCTGTAAAAGCCTCCCTCTCACCTCCCTGCATTACGTAATGTAAGGACAGACCTTTAGCTTTCATAACACCAAAGTCCCACGAGAAAAGTAATACCGAAGACATATTTTATAAGTTTTTGTTCAGGAGTTTCGTAGGACAAATGTGTTTGGTGAAGAAGGTTATCGAACTGTCATCTGTTCTACGTCATGTCTTCAAGAAGAAACTATGTAAGTTTGAGCGAACTACAACGAAACGCGAATGTACGGTCAACTTCATACGAAATGAAAAATCCTCTTCAAAGTAGTAGTAAGAAAGAAAAAAATGTGTTGGCAATTCATCATGCCTACCGTAAACACTTGAAATCTGAAGAAAATGTCGTATCCCTCCACTTTTACGACACAATATTCTCGAAATGTTATACATTAATACCTAATGAATAAAATGGATATAACGCCATCCAATAATGAAGGTTGGAAATGCTTTGTCCGTCTTCTTTTGGACGAGACTTATCGCGAATTAGCCCTTCCCGTGTTATTTGAAAATTGTTACGTATTAATGAGCCTCAAGCCTGAATGACACCACTGAGATAATTCTAAACTGTTAATAGCCCTAGTACGTACTGGCCACGAACCACGGAATTTTTCTTCCTTTTCCTTTCCTATCCTCACTCCTTACTTACACACACTTACTTGCACTACACTACCACATATGTCGGGAGGTTAGGCTGGGGCGGTTAGGCTGGGGAGGTTAGGCTGGGGCGGTGCCCCACTGGTGGGAGTTAATTGGATGGATCCCGCAAGCTGACGTGTAGGTCATTGCCGGATCTCACCATCCAGCTAGGAAAAACACCGCCATATCCCATGTTAAAATCCTGGCATATGTTTCCTTATCTGTCTGTAATGCTACCTTTCAAGAGGGTGCCACTGTTTAAAGTTTGATGCAGTGATTTTCCAATGCCGCTACAGATTCTTAGATTTTCTAGTCAAGTATAGAGACTTCTTTGGGAAATCGTGAAGTATACGTGACCTAATGCTAGGACGTATGGAAACCACGTGAGTGATGTAGGAGCCTGAGTGCCTATCAACCCCTTATGCCTTTATTCTCCTTCCTTTTTATGAACTCATTTTTTAAAAATTGTCACAAAACCGGCTCTAATTTTTTATGTATATGTTAAGTACGAATACAGCCCAATGCACAGATTCACAGAAAATGAGCTCCAAATTGACTAAAACTTTGAATTTTCAAATATTGCTCTCATGTAACTGACATCTCATGTATTTTCATTACAGGGTATTTTACAATTTAATTGCAAGGACACAAATGCTTCGTACGATATGAAGATTCCCGAAATCTCATTAGTTGTCCAATAAAAATATTCCCTTTTCTGCTTTTAATAATAAATAGACTTCTTCGTTCTGAGTTCTCTCATTTGAACTCAGGGGTAAATGTTCAGACTTTTTTCTTTAAATTATTTGCAGGGTAGATCTCAATACACTAAATTCGATGGACTATGTCTGATGTGTTACTAGTGTACTAATTTTAATATTATAATTTTTTTCTAACCGTTTTAATTAATATGAGAAATTATGTTGTCTTTTAGCCCCACTTGAGTATTTTAATATTCTAAAAACACACTATTCAGGGAAAGAAAGCGTTACCCTAATTTCGTGTTAACAGTTTAATTCCACAGTTACAGTCTTATAAATAGATATTGATATTAAACTGACAACTAAATTGCATACTTAGTTTATGTATAATAAAATGTCAAAAGTCAATGTGATAATGGTCTTTAGTAAAGCGTAATGAAAATAACAGATTCTTAATTGTTATCCTGACAATATAATCAGAAAGTTATTATAATTTATTTTAATTTTTAATTTTTGATTATATCTTCTATAGTGAATACTTTGCAGATATCTCTTGATATTTAATATTTGCCGCGGATATTGGTATCTCAGGTAATAGTAAACAATTGCAATTGTGTTTCTTACCACGAAGGTTTACTTATACTTCTAGGCATTTCTTCTATTCAAATCTCCCCTTCCAAATTTCACAGCGATTTAAGCGTTCTGTCGCATACTTCTATAGACCAATTACGAACTGTGACATTTGACTGCGAATGGTGAAAAGGCTTATACAAGAGGGGAAACACCACCACTTTCTCACGTCCAATAAAAATACATAAATAATTGTGATTATTATTTTCAAATATACATCCAGAATTGAAAAAAATAGACATCATCGAGATATACATTATTGTGAAATGTTGACATATTGAGTGCTTTAATTCATCCTTAATTTGAGTAGGTATTTTTCTTTTTAAAAAAGTATGTAATATCTAACATTATTCACGCATCAATATCCAACACGCCTAAAATTTAAATCTTCTATCGACAGCCCTGTACATTGTCATTTACGTAGTGTCGTTCCATCTACACCTGAAATCCAGAATTAATTTGTGCATTTTACTGAGTTATTCACACTTTTATATTGTCTTAAGATTATAAAGAAACTGAAAGTAAATAATTTTTTCATAGAGTTGTTACGTTATGTGATGAAAAAATCGAATAGAACTATTTTGCATAATAAATGTTATCAATATAGTACATATTTAATTAATTCAAAAGTAGTACCTAAAGAAATTCTAAATATGAATCATAGCAAGCAAAGTCATGTGCAATATAAATTTCGAATCACACTGTTTATGTATTCACCCACCCATCCCTTCACTAGGAAGAGAAGGTTGCGAATCGCCCTGTAATATAATCATTGAAATGGAATATGGAATGGAATTGGCCGCGCCGAAGGGGACGGAGGGGGAAGGGAAGGGGAAGGGGGAGGGCGGAAGCGGGGGGCGGGGCGCTTATCAGGCCGCGCACGCTGGCGATTTCCATCTGCGGGAAATTGCGACAGAGCCGCCTCACTGCTTTGTACTCCGCAATCACTCCGCAAGGAATGAAGCACAAGAGACGTGGGAAGTAATTCGATGTTCGGAGCAATAGTCTTTTTTTTGTGTTAAAATATAGAGAAACGAATACGCGACATCGAAGGTGTATCGTATACCTATTGATACAAATAATATTTCAAATAGTATAATACAGCTGTAAATTAATGCGTTGAAACAAGTAAGAATACATGGATTTGTAATAACATGAAAATGTGTAATTGGTCAATGAAGAAAAACATTTACAAAATTTGGAATAAAATTGAAGTTGTACAGACTTAAAAAAACAAGAATAAGAATAAGAAGATGAAGGAGAACAGGAAGATGCAGGATGAGGGGGAGGGGGAGAAGAAAAAAGAGAAAGTTATTGGCTGGGAACGAAAGTTCGTTCAAAATTCATAAAAATGGCTAAGAAAGAAACGTTTGAAAACTACGAGTACGTTACCCGCTCAACAGCTATTTTTGATATGTCCGTTCATCATAGGCGTGGCGATATTCTCAAACATCTTTTCATTGACCCTTGTCACTGCAGTGTAATTCGGTTGTCGCAGCACTGTAGCCACCAGGATATATACAAAACTAAGTTTGGTTGCAGCCTAATAATTGCTTTGTCTTGTACTTTTTTGGTGTCTCATTTTGTGGAAAAAATAATTGAACCGTATAAGACAAGATGTTCAAATTGTTTAGCTTTCTAAGTAGTATAGTATCCGTTAATATAGAAGATTAGTAAACTGATCGTTAAAGAAGACAGTACCCGCTATTTAACGATAGAATGTGCTCAGTGTCTTCCCTACGTCGTCTTAGCGGATTTTGCCACTTTCTCCTGTCATACTTCAAACACAAGTTTTATAAACCTCTTCCATTTATCAGAATGAATAAAGACGTGGAAAAGAAATGAAAATGACAGGAAGTTGCTAATGTCCTTGTACGCAGTGCCTTTAAAAATTTGGGCACATCAGAAGAAATTTGCATTAGAACCTGTTATTAATAAATATTTTTTTGTTTTTGATGAATTCTAGTTCACAATACCTTACGATATTCCCTATTTATAAAACGACACTGATAATGTGTTGAAATCGATCGTAATAAATTAAAAGAGAGCATGTGTAGCATTGGTATTCTACGAGTAGATCAAACGATTAGAAATTATTTAGTCAGACTAGCCTTTATGAATGAATGTTAAACAGAAGAGTTTTCGGTACTTAGTATTCATTTTTTTCTTTGGTATCTACACCTTATTAGGTAATGTAAGCTGTGTGAATTCAGGACTGTTACGTATCTTTCAGTAGGCAAAACTAGAAACCGAAGGCTCTTCATAAACGTACTTTGTCGTTCATCTGTTTCGAATACCACAGGTAATCACGGACTCAATGGCCCTGTCCAAATGCTTTCGGCCACCAATTCCAACACGAGCGTCGTTTGTCACTTGTTCATTTTGTGTTGTGCTTGGATAGGGCGAGATAACACGGCGTGGTTCTGAACCCATCGCTTGCAAGTGAGCGCCACTTACAAATTGTATTGGGGCTGTGGAATGCTGACAGAGCAGTTTCCCACATCACTGCATAGAGCGAGCGTCTGGTTTATGGAGCTCGCACACATTGACCCAACTTTGTTATGACGACATCCCAGCTGAAGCTGGACCGATACAGAGTACTTGTCAGTTTTGTGAAAGAACTGTGAGCGATTTCAGAACTCAAAACAATCCCTCCGTTCCTGCCAGGCAGTGAGTGGAATAAAGGTACCTTTAACAAAATACTTTTACTTTGATGGATATGAAAACAAATTTTGAAAACAAAGTATTACTTTTTCATACGTTTCCCTTCAGAAAAATATAAATCCGTCTACAACATGCACAATATACAATATTTAATGAATCTTGAGACTAAAAGACGCGTCTGAGCAATGTTTGAATAGCATTTTTTGCTTAAGGCAATACTTTATTTCCTAATCAGATGCCATTGTTGATTATCCCTCTCTCACGCAGTTTGTGGTACGGTGAAACAAGCTTAACGAATATAATTTATATTAAAAGTGATATTCTCTCAATCCAGAGCTTTAGCCAAATCCCTAATGATGACCACGAAGAAAGTTTCTTACTCTTCAATTTTATATAATTACTGATATCTCATTAGTAATTATGTTTGCATTTTTATTAGCTTATGATTCTTTTGTTGTTTATCTATAAGTACCTTAAATGTTCACAAACGCACGAATAAAGAAGGAAATTTGTACATTGATGATTCTAATTATACTTTCAATGCACTTGCATTCACATTATGCCCCCTTCGCTATCCGATTGTTCCTACATAAATGAGGTTGTGGTCGATATTGACAATTGTATCAGGTTTCCCAGTCGATCAAAAAACTCATCAACTTTTTATGACTTTCGCGTTAGCTTGCACAAATTGCCTTAGTTGGACGATGTTTACCCTCAAGTTCAGCGAAAACATTCGGCAAACCAAACGACGTGTTTTTTTTTCGGAAGTTTCACAATTGTATGTGCTTCTGCTAGAATTTTTCTGCTAAAGAAGAAATAGTTTTTGGATGGTCTGTAAATAAATTATATAAATACTAGACTATATTTCAAATATTGTATAGAAAATAAGTAAATTCTATAATTGGAATATTGTATTTTACACGCGTTGCCTTGGTGAATGTAACTAAAAGGCTTGGATGATCAATTTACAGTACAAATCGCATACAAACATTTGCAAAAATATACATTCACTTAATACGGATAGAATGACAACCACTGATGAAAAGCACTGCTTTGTATTTATTTCTCACCTCAGGAAACAAAAATGAATAAATCTGTGTAATAAATGTATGTTTCTGACGTACGATTTTCTTTTTTACATTAAAATGAATTGGTTTTGAGCAGTTAGTTTTCACGTTTCAAGTCACACGTATAATGTGAATATATTTTAGCATTGACCAACATTACACTGCGCAAATACCAACAGTTATCAACGAATAAACTATTCATGCAAGCCATTCTTATTGCAATAATATTCATTTACATGAAAAACTGTGCACATAAGTTTACAGCGTAGAATACGGTAAGGTGAGATTATATTGGTTTCTTAACGCAAGTTTCTCCTTTACCTTCTTCTTTTTATCTTCGCCGATTCCTAGTCTCTGTCCGGCGCCTTTGATACAACGAAAAGACCATCTCGGGTCAGTACGTATGGGCTAGAGTTTAGAAATGTAGTCTAGAGCCCTCTCAATGTTATATAACATGTTCAACATTTCTACTTTACTCAATTAATAAGAAAGGAATTTTACAGAACTAGGTCCAGGGTTATGTGATTATTAGTTAAACTAAGTTCAAGTGGTCCAGTGACGGATTAGGTTTTATTGTATTTCATCCATCAAATTTTTATATTTAGATATTGAGTTTCGTGACCTGTGGAAAGCACATTTAGTTTTACAGTCGGTAACAATGGTGCAAAAAAAAATTTTCTTCAGAATTCTTTTCTGACATTCTTTTCTTTCTCTTCAAAATATCCCAACTCCAAGTTGGGCTTGAGCGTCACATCGTAGTGCAATTGGAATCTTTCATGATCATAAGAGGATCGAGATTAGAGTAATGATCGCGCGACGTTTGCAGCCCTTTAAGGTACTGCTCCGGCATTCGCCTGGCATTGATCAGTGTAGATCACGAAAACGAACCTTCAGAATAGCGAACAGTCAAGAATTCTCAGCCTTACAGGTGTCGTCCGAGATCATTAAACCGCGACGAAAGTCCGCACTACTGTACGCAGCTTTGGTTGCGGACTCGCCCCTCGTTCCAGACCGTCATTAATGAAGGCAAATGGTTTTTCAAATACAATAAGAGCGACTACATCAAAGCGTCAGCGCTTCTTGAGGGGACACGCCCACTCTGCTGAGCTTCTCGTGCAGTGACTGCTGGCGGCCCGGGCCCTGTCAGCTGCCGCAGTGCCGGAGTCATGCAGGCCGAGTGGCGGGCGGCGCTTACTCCGCCGCCGCGGCTCACCCGGCGGTGGCGGCGGTGGCGGCGGTGGCGGCGGTGGTGGCGGTGGCGGCGGTGGCGGCGTGTGGCGTGCGGTGGCGGCGGTGGCAGTGCGGACCCAGGGCCGTCCGTCTCGCTGTCGACCTCCCACCCGCTCGGCCGAGCTGGCGGCCGGCCTGCCGCCGCCGCCGCCGGACGAAGAGCGCTCTTTGGGCTCCTGCCCCGCCCCCGCCACGCCCCCGCTTCGTCACAAACCTGCCACGCCCCTCCCCCGCTGTCGCGCGGGCCGCTCGCGAGCGCCCGTGTAATTGATCAATAGCCGTGGCTTAATAACGGGGCTAAACGCCCTGGGTGAACGTTATGCCCTCGCAAATAGCGTGGGCGGGCCGCGGTGGTGCGCGCAGCTGGCGGGGGGACGGAAAACGGTGTGCGGGGGCGGGGCGTGGCCGGGGGCGGCGCAGGCATGGGCGGCGCGGGGGCCGCTGACGGGGCGCCGCACTTGACAGCGCAACCAGGAGGTGGCGATCGCCCGCCCGCGTGGGCGGGCCTGCTATGAGGGCGAGGGGGGCGGCGGGGGCGGCGGCGGTCTGCGGCGAGGGGGCACCCCCGGCGATCGCCGGTAGCGTTCCGCCGCGTCACGGGGCCGAATGGGCGGGCGAGGGCCAGCGACGCACGAGGAGTAGTGGGAGGGGCGAGTTAATGTAGGATACCGGTACAAATACACAACACTAGTGCTTGCAGCGGCAAAAAGGCTGATGAACTACACACGAAATGGTTTACAAAAAGTAGTAAGCGCTCTGCGTAAGAACAGCAAATGAAATACTGTCCTATAACTCTACAATAAATTAAATAATTTAACAAAAATAGTCTTCACAAATATTGCCACGCCGTATTTTAATATATACTGATGCATTCTACAATATTCATTCCAAGAATATCAGAAAAGTTGCTGCTCCTTAACGCAACACGTGAATAGCATATATGTGTTGGTGGATGATATCTTCCTTCGACTACTGCTGTCTTATGATGTCGGCTGTGTCCTAAGCAGACACGAACTGAGTATGAGAATTCAATCGGTAAGCACGTGAAAAGTTTATATTAAAGTAATATTTGTAAAGTAAGTAAAAGTAATATTTGTCAAAAATGACCTACTTAACGGAGGGAACATATTTCATGCAATATTGATATTTATAATTAAAACACACGCCGTAGAAATCACGTGCATCAAGTGTCAGTATCAACAGCTCAGTACAAGAAATCAACATACAATACATGTACGTTACTTTACAACGCATTGCCAGATGACATAAAACAATTAAAGTCGGTACACAAATTTAAGTTTAAAGTTAAATCTTTTCTGCTGCAAAACTGTTTCTATACAATTAGAGACTATACTGATCGTGAAAAAGAAAAATAATGTTTAATGTAACAAAACAAAGATACATAATGAATTAGTTTATGTTTGCATTGTATACATTTAAAAAAATATTTAATACGCCTGTAACAAGTAATGTACTTCAGCTTCCGGGTCAATGACCCCAATCTCGATCAGGTTTTTGTCCAGTTTCCCTGATCCATTGAGCAAATGCTGAGATGGCCTCTTGTTTTGCTTCTGGACGTAAATGTAGCTTCACTGTGCGCAGGTTTTGTTGAGCACTCCTTTTGCTTGTAGTTCATTTACAGTTAAAATTGATTTTCTATAACTCGGGAAAAAACATTTTTCAATATCTTATTTTTCTAAAATAATTATTTTCTAAATTCATTTTTCGTTTTTTTTCCGTTTTTTTTATATAAAATTTCTGGCCCTCAAGAAAATGTGCGCAGATAAATTTCTTTCCCCACAACGTCATATACAGTTTTTACTGTTTTTTGACAAATAATAATAAATAAATAAAGTTTAGGAGGAATAACACACGTATTTTGCTTATTCAGTTAAAATCGTCACTGTTTCATTGTTTTTTGTATTTTTCTCCAACCTGCTGGGTATCTAACAAAACCGTACACACGTTTCTCCTGCCCGGAGGCTGCATAGCGTGCATTCATTTTCTACGCGCATTGGAAATTAGTAATATAGATTCGTGTGAATCCAATAACGAATATCTGCCTTTGACGATCCAGTGAGAGCGAGGCCTGCAAAGACGGTAAATTGCCCGGATTTCCAGGAAACAAGTACGCGAATTTTGTAGTACGCCGCAATTTTAATCACGTGACCGATGACGTATCTTATCTTCGAAAGACCTGGCACGTAGTACCCCACTGTTTCGTTATTCGATCATTGGTCACGATCGGGGTGAGAAGAGGTCAGTGAAGTTAGGCGACGCCAGGAGAGAAATGGCCGATCGGTCTGGTGGGAGAGGTCGCGCGATGTCGTGGGGAGGAACGGCTGAAGGCTCGCGTGGAGGTGGCATCCCGGAACCCGGCATCCGTGGGGAGAAGAGTGGCGGATTCTTGAGAATCCACTGACGATCCACTGGGCCTTGGCGATCCACAGGACGGGGCCTCTGACAGTGAATGGAACGCGGAGTGCACCCGGCCTGGCGGCGAGGCGCACGGCTCTCCAACTTGAATTCTCGACAACCCTATTACCGGGAGAGATGGCTCAGCGCATTAACTGATGTCACTCTAGTCCCTCTGATCAGGAGGTCCTAAGTTCGAGTTCCGACGGCGGCAGGATTTTCGACACAGGCGTGTCAGCTAGGAGGAGAATTCTAGCGGCCGGCTGCTCTGGTGGGTAGTTTTCCGTGGTTTCTCCGGTCAACACCAAGCGAATGCGGAACAGTACGAGTAACTAACGAGCCACGGCGCGGCCTTTCCTTCCTCTTCCTTGTCCTATCCTCACCCCTTACACACACACTAACATGCACTACACTACCACATATGCCGGGAGACCGGTCGGGAGGGGAAAGCTTGTCCCGGATGGGGCGGTGCCCCGCTGGTGCGAGATACCTGGTTGGGGGAAAACCCCGCTTGTCGACGGTAGGTTGTCACCGGATGTCACCATCCAGCGGGAATTGATCACTGCCAACTCCCGAGGAAAGCACGCACTACACTTACTGGATCAATGACCTCAGTAGTTGACGCGCCCGGAATTACGAACAATGAATAAATCACAGAAATCCAAG
>JAHLJT010008446.1:267069211-267182949 GCA_031308135.1 Acheta domesticus
GAGCGAAGGGCGAGGGGCGAGGGACGTGGAGCGTGAGTGTACTGGGTTGCCATAGCATACGGGTATGATGAGGGGCGTAGGCGCGGGATGCTTAGAACGGGACGTGGAGCTCAGGACGAGGCGGGGAGCGAGGCGTATGTGTGAGGCGACGGGGGCGTGGCTATGACCGCCACCGCCCACACAGGACACAATGGCGGACCGCAGTGGCCAAGAATAGGCTTGCAGGGCGCGTGGGCAGCCACTGGATCTCGTGCGGAGCTTGAGGAACCCTTGAGGCCGGCGCAGGAATGCCGTTGTCGCATGTCCCACTCAGTAACATTCCGATTATTCAAGGGTGCCTCTAAACTACTCGGAAGCACAATATCCAAAGTTTTCTTTTCATCGTTGCAATTACGGAACGCTGTTTCATCGGAACTACTCAAGTAGGAATTTCTGACGAAATTTGAGGTGAATTTTCAACTGAAGCTCAGGGCAAAATATGTCAAAAATGTGACGTCTTGGTAATCGAAGGCCATAGGTTTCTCAAAATCTCTCTTATTTTAGTGTTTAAGACGAGGGTGAACAAATATTGAAGAAAAGATTCCAATCAAAAATATCAGTGGGTTTTTAGAAATAATATGCTCGTAGACTGATTTCAGATCGGGTCCATAAGATGATGAAAAAAGTTTACCTTAAGCTGTCCACCATGCACCTGAGATATGTTTCCGAATAATTACATGGAGAAAATTTGATATACGTTTGTGTATAAGATATGTAAAAAAAGAGTCGAGAAAACCTCTCAGAAACTTTTAGGGTATTTATTTTGCGCAATGTATACGCATAGCATATAGAAGTAATTCCCTTGGAGATTAATTCCCTTGGGTTAGTTTTGTTTTAGTTTATATGCTTTTTATGACTTAAGCATTATTATATTTGTTCTAATACGTTTTGTGCTTAGCCTATCAATGGTTTTTGTTGTTGACAATTCTGTTGTTGATTTTAAATGTTTCGTTTTCTATTGTTGAATACAAAGCTTTGTTTTACACAAAAACATTTATTAATGCTCAATAAATGTACTATAAACATATTAATTCCCGTCACCTCTATTATATTTCCTTTCATGATTTTCGAACAGTCCGCATTTATTGCCGGTTTCCCCGAATGCCGATAGGAAACGTTGAAAACAACGTTCAATCCTCCAGACTTTAATATGTTTTCCATAGAGGTATTTTAAGAGACAGCTACGACGACATGTCGACAGGTACACAAAATTCACGAGGGTCCATCAACAGAAGATTGGTGCGGGAGCGTCATAAAACGAAAGAAAGTCATGGATTTCTGATGAAGAGTCTTGGGTATTAGGACCGAGGGGCAGTTGATGGTAGTGGCAATTGGAGTGCCGGTAGGCTAGAGGGCGTATGCAAGCAGTGGAGAAAAGAGCTGGAACTAGAAGTAAAGTACTGGAGGTGTCGGATGTGGGACTAATCGAGCAAAAGACTCTCGAGAATCTGTCTTCATTTAAAGAGTGGAAATATAATGATATAAAGTTCAGATTGTCTAATAAAATAGGATTTTTGGACAACCCTTTTGCCAAAAGAAATTTGTAATTCCAAGAACTGTGACCAATTTCACCTACGGTCTCAACGTAGTTTTAAAAAAAATATTGAAAATAGAGATTAGAATCGACAGTAGATTTTGAGTGTTTTGATGAAGATGTAAATACTATTATTTTTATTACCCATTAAGTGAAGTAACGTCACAATAGAAAAAATTGTTAAAAATATCTATACACATAAAATTGTGTGAAAACCAATGTTATTGAATGTTTGCGATAAAAAGCAAAACGTAAACAATTGCAATGTCATTGCAGCGTTACATCAGTTGTTGAATTTGTCATGAAGAAAAGTTTTTTATTAGAAATTTAAAAATTAACAAGTTTTCTGCACACGGGAACACAATGCTCTGTTTCAGGATTAAACAATCCAACAAATGCGTTTTTCTGTAACCATTTTCAAATTAATTAACGTTCTCGAATCAATGCCTTTTCCGAATGAAATTTTAACCCTTCAATTAATAACCATCAAAACGTTTCTTGTTAAATTATATGAATAAACATTTCATGAGATTTAGGACGTGACGTAGCGGATCTGCGTGGTTGTGTGCTGCCCCCGGTGCGAGAGGCAAAATGGTCGGGATTGCGAAAACATTGGACACAAAGGGCGAACTTCAATACAATCTGTATTTTAATCCTCGGTAACCAATTTTTCGGTCATAAGTTATATTAATGGTTTTATGCACAATTAACTGATGATTATATTGATTATAGTTGATTATGTGTGATTATGATGATTTTTGTTTGGATATGTATGGAGCAATGGTGAAATGTGAGACAGAAAAGGGGGAACCCCGGGAAAAGTTGATGCAATCCCGCTTCGCCCTCCAGAAATTTCACACAGATCGGCCCTGAAAGTAAACGTCTCACCACGACAAGGGTCGGTGTGGATTTTGATTCAATTAAATTCACATCTTTAGGCTTCGTGAGACTTAGCTTCCCGGAGCTAAAGACCCGGATCTGATGGCCCGCAGGTCGATTCGTCGCGAGCATCACCCGCAGGTCATGATTCGCGTTACGAGTACACATTTTGCTAATGAAGTCTATACTTCACCAACCAACCATGTCTATACATGGTTGGTTTTTACACCACTCCAAATCCCGTCTAGACAATCGTCTCATCCATAATCATTCATCTCACGATCATTCACTTCTTGATATTACCCTTCCTATCATCCATCAAGTGGAAGAAAATCGCCAACTACCACTGTGATCATTGTCTCGGAATGGGGAGGGCATAAGAGGTGAGCCTCCTGTGTCGCGTCCGCTGGCAGCGAAGTGATAGGAGCTTTCATTATACAAATTGGACGGTTTTAAAGAAATGAATGGCTAGAGGCAGTAACAAGAAAAGCCGTATGAACTACGCAAGCATACCGTTATTCGTAAATGTTATATTGATTTTCGTTGAGGTGTGTCTCATCATTTTGATGCTACAAACCCTGTGTAAGTACGAACAAGATCAAATGGAAAAGCAAAATACATCAGCATATTCACCTCGGTTTGATGGACAAATGTTTCTTACGGTAGTTGCCGAGAAATGCATAGCTTCTGCACTGCAGTTTCTTGGCGAGTATTCTTCTCCTATAACGTTTAGAAGTTTGTACTTGTAGTCTTCATATAGTAATAGTTTTATGTATTCTCGAAGAAAAATCAACATTTTGTGGACAAAAATGAAGGAAAAAATAATTCGTTGATGGGAATTGGATGCAATATACGATGTACTCGTATTTCGCGCGGCCTAATTATAGACCGTCAGCCGGGCCGTCAGAATTCCAGTACACTCGCCGTTCACTAATGGCTTCTCACGTCAACAAGAGTGCTTCGAGTATTGGAAATTGGCGTAAAGTTGGGATGTTTTACAAGTTGCAACGAAATAAAGTATAGCTTGCCTTGCAGAGGCGAGGCTGTTAAGACCGAAGGGCCGTGGTTGCCTTGGCTTGAGGATCACGGGTTTTAATCTCATCCCAAGCATGGATGTTTGTGTATGTCCGAATGCGTGGTTCCGCAATCTTTTACCCAAAGTTATAAAACCAATGTTACATTGCAGTGATCGCTATATGATCATAGGCAATGACCTTAAATAGGTAAAATAAGATAAAAACTATTTCTAGGGTGATTCTGTGATTTTGAGGCCAAGATGGTAAATTAATTACTTTTTTTGTATTCTATCCTAGTTGTCTATGCTTAAATTTAATCAACATTCAGGCTTCAATGTTTTTAAAAACAACTGTATTTCTTATAACCCAATTCAATTATACACATAAGTCTATACAACACTGCATCAAGTTTCTTCGCATAAATAAATTATTTATTGCGAATCTAATTAGGAACGTGATGTTGTCTTTTATGACCTGAACGGTCTCACACTGAATGTAATGAGATGAATACACATTGAGTAAAAACGAAATATTAACATTAACGAATAGCGAGAGGCTTACTGCGGCTTATCATATTGTTTTCTCCACGTCCTTCAAATGAGTTTTGTCCGCTTTTCGCGTCCTCCAGACCACCGCCGTACGCAGGCAGGGGCGCCTGCAGGACGTCGGCGGCGCACGGGGCGCTGGAGGCGACGCGAGAGACAGCGTCGACCCCACGCCACTCGACTCCCCCGCCCCCCTCTCCGCCCCCCTCGCTCGTCCCTCCGCCCCCGCAGGCGCGCCAGTGCCACTGTTTGTCATCGTCCCCTCCTCCGCTCGCTTCCTTCCTCCGCAACTTCCTTCTCCTCTCGTCCCTTCCTTCCTCCGGACGTACCCTTGCACTTCGCCTTTATTTCCTCGCGTCCTTTTCTTGCGGGACCTTGCTTTCTTTTTTTTCTTTTGCTTTTTTTTCGAGCAAACGCCTCCTTCGCTCATTCTCCGAGCCGCCGGAGCCCTCCTCCTCGACTTTATATTTGTCTTGTCATATATCTTCTGGCCATTTTTTATCCGCCCGCTGTTTCCATTCCTCATTTAAACCATTTTCTTATTTATTCCCCCGTCATTAAACGTAAGTTTTGAAGTCGCAAGCGTGCATGGCGGGCAATGTACGCGACTGCGTCCCTCGCGTTTCCACTCACCGCGAGGAGGCTGCGGAACCGCTCGGCGTCCCGGGGGGTGGAGAGAGGACGGGGAGAGGGCGCAGCGCGAATGGGGCGGGGTGGGGAGAAGGTGCGGCACAGTTGAATAGGAGGGCGCGGTGGAGGCGGAAAGGAGACGTGTAGGAGAAGGTTGCACGGTTATGGGGGGAGGAGGCGTGGCGGTGGCGGGGCAGAGGGGGGCGGGGATGGGGCGTGACGGCAGAGACTAGGAGGGGGGAAGCGGGGCGACGACAGAGGATGCCTGGTGAGGCGGGTAAGGGCGGGGAGGAGGCGGACGGAAGGAAGGGGTCAGCGAGAGGTCGAGCGGAGGTAGGGGGTTGCGGGACGGCACGGGACAGAGGGATGGAGGAGGCTGTACGAGGTGAAGTTGTCAGTGTTGATGGGAAGTAGGGGCATGGGGTAGGCATGGGGCATAGGGAAAGGATAGGGAGCCGGATGGGGAAGAGGAGGAGCAGGGGGGTGACGGGACGGGAAGGGGCATGGCGGGGAGGGAATTAGTGGTAGTAGCGTAGAACGGCGCCAAGTGGGCGGTACGGGGCCGGGCAGGTGGAGCCGGACCGTGGCTCGGGAGGTCCAAGACGGAAGGGGCGTGAAGGACCGGTGCGGCGGGGCGTAGGCGCGACGAGGCGGGGCGAGCGCTTGGTGGTGGGCGGGGCGAGGCGGAGCGAGGGCGCGGGAGGGCCGGAGCGACTGCGTGCATACGGCGCCGAGCTGAGCACCGAGTGCTGAGTGCTGCGGAGAGCGAACGCGGCTGGAGACGTGTTATGTTGCTGCGCCGAGGGCATGGAGGAGGGCGCGGCAAGGGCGGAGCGAGGGTGGGGCGCGGGGAGGGGGGCGGGAACGGGGTTGAGGGGGGCGGGGGCGGGGCCTGGTGGTCGCTGCTCCTCCATCAAGGACCTCACGACGGGCGCCGCGTTTCGTCGTCACGCAGGAAAACCTTTACTTCGCTTAACGGGCCTACGCAGGGGACGACCCGTAGCATGGCAGCCAGTGAGCGAAGGCGTTCCGCCTCTGGGTACAGGGCTCTCTACGTGCAATTTTATGCGAGACCAAGCGTGTTCACAGCAGGTTTCTCTGGGGTTCTTCCGTTCCCCTGTGCCCCTTCACATCGCTCCATCAATCATTCGTAAGAAAACTTAATCATCTATCCAAAAAAATGAGGGCTACCCGTAGTGTAGCAATAATACGCTCATATTTTACTGCTGATACGGAATTTCAAATCCGAGTGGATCCTTGTGGAATTTGTTGTGGATAAAGCGGGTTTGCGGTAGGGAGTTCTTCTAGTTCCCCTTCCTATCATTCAACTGTTGCTCTACCATTAGTCGAATCATTTTCACAACATCCTCTCCATGAAATGATTCATTCAATCCAGGAATATCCATATGTCTTTGGCACTGACATCATAAGAAAGAATATTAGAAAAAGAATCGTTCATCCTAAGAAAGACTTTCTGCCAGGGTGCTTAAATCACAATGAGGAATGTTATTTACAGCCTATGCACCTCAGAAACGCCACAGCAGTTACTTTTTCACCTGTCGTCACTGTCAGTCACCTGGCGTCTGAGGTTTTAGATCTCGAAAATGCACGTTAAATTTGGGCAATTTTAATTTCTTAAGACCGTCGTCAACTATTCAGTTTGAGTTTGAATGTTAATTTTTTCATTCGAAATGTAAAAATAAAAACAAAACGAAAATTATGAGACTGAATCAAAGAATATGTAAGGAACATTAAGGAATTAAAATCGACTAAATTCTCTTTCACGTAGAATTAGCCAAGACCATGAATAGATTTTGATAATCCTTTTGTTTTAAAAAACCTCATGTAAATTTCAAGAAAGAATTATCATGGAAACTATTAACACCAAAATACATAACGTTATGAACAGTATGCTAGAACGCAACCAATTTACCAATTTATATGACAGTTTTTTATCGAAAATTAAAGAATATTAACCGTAAATTTTACCCTACCTTCTAGGAGAATCAACTCTTACTTCAACCTCCTTGACATTCCCCTCCTCCATTACCCTGCCATATCTTCCTTCCACTAACCCGTTCGTTTTCTCCAGGAAGAGGCCACTTTCTTCTACTCTGTCTTCTTCAAATTTCTCAGGTTTTGAGTTATAACGTACCAACTTCTCTCGAGCATCTTTAACCTCGCCGGTATAATCATTATTACCATTACGACTAAACTCATTACATATCCATACCACTATCATTGAAATGACTGTTGAGTAAGGAAAGTCGTAAATAGATATCAAATGAATTCACATACAAATAAATTCAACGTCCCTACAAAATTCGTGCGTATTGTCAATCTGTCTGGACTTTGCGTACACACACTTCACGTTTCTGGTCCAGAAGATTTCATTGCAATTGAAATATATTGAATACCGTGTTGATTGAATGAAAACAAGAGCCAGTACGGAAGAACGAGGATGGCATTGCGCGACGGCGTTGTCCATTAGGCCACATCCCCTTTCCCGTGTCCTTCCCTCCCTCTCCCATTTCCCGTTATTCCCTCTTCACCCTTCGCGTAGAAACCATCGCACCGGAATTTACAAGTGAATCAAACGATGCTGGAATTTAGCTCACGCTTCGTGGCTCTTTTCTTTCACTCCAGCCTATAGACCGGGAGAGGTGGTTCAGTGCATCCACTGATGTCACTGCAGTGTCTCTGATCGGAAGGTCTTAGGTTCCAGTCCCGACGGCGGCAGGATTTTCGACACTAGCTTGTCAGATAGGTCGAATTCAGCCGCTGTTCAGAGGAGAATTCTAGCGGCCGGCTGCTCCGATTGGTAGTTTTCCGTGGTTTCTCCGATCAACACCAGGAGAATGCCGGCGCAGTACCCAAACAAACGGACCACGGACCGCGCGCGATCTTTTCTTCCTCTTCCTTGTTCTAACTTCAGCCCTTACCCACACACACTAACACTAACATGCACTACACTACCACGCATGCCGAAAGACCGGTCGGGAACGTTGAGCTTATCCCTGCTGGGGTGGACAGTGTCCCTCTAGTGGGAGATGCCTGGTTGGGAAAAATCCCGCCAATCGCCAGTAAGTCAGCAAAGGATCTCGACATCCAGAGGGAAAATATCACCGCCACATCCCGATGAGAACACATTCACACACTTACGGGACTAGTGACCTCAGTAGTAGACGCGCCCGAAATTACTATCACTCAATCACATCAATCCAGCCTACAGCAAAAGTCGAATTCATACCTCACTGTGAGTCCTGCTAGAAATCACCCTCGAAAACACACGTTATTGAAATCATGCAAACAATTGTCAGTTATGCGAAAACATTCATTAATAACTCGGAGAACAACGATTTATTTTTGATTTGTCGGTCGATAGATGAATGTATGCTTTTAACTAAAAAACAGTAAAATAAATAAATATGTTTTAAGGATGGGGAAGAAAAGCAACATTAAATGGATGAAAAGAAGTTTTATCTCCACTGTTCAGCGAACATGCCTCAAAACTTTTATGTCATGTACTGTATATATAAAAAATGCTCTCCAGACTTCTCTAATGCCATTGTTATATCTACAATTTATCTACGATAGTAGTGTGTATTAACTTGGTTACAATTCTCTTTCAAAAATCACTTATAATAATAATAGTGGTAATAATTATATATATATATATTATTCATTACAACACTAGTGCAATAATAAATTCACACGTTTCCATTGTTTAAATAACGCTTAATTAGTAATGAATAACTGGACTAAATATACATATGCTTAAGATAATGATTTATTATGAATGTATTGGAGGGCCTGTGGGGTCATTGGTTTCTAAAAGAACTTCACTTTTATAGAGCATGGTAAAACGTCAGCCATGAGTGCGTTAGTCAAACATGAACATGGTAGTTCATTTCATTGTGACCAGTATGCCGAATGACAGTGAATGATAAGGGATTAACGAACTTGAATCTTAGATGGACGGTTAATATCTACACATAAAGAAGAGTAATCGCTTTCCTATGTAGATTGCTTAAGTAGCCATAATCACTTCATGATTAATATTTCGAATATACTGTCATTAAAGACTTACAAGCCACGTTTGTCACAACTAAAAGAAGCACAAAACATTAGAATTTTAATCCTTAATTAGACCATTAAGACAAATCGAAAATATCTCTTCTCGTAGGTTTAAAGAAAATAGAATCAGCTGTGTTGATTCAAAAATCTGATCGAACATTATTTTCAGTGAAGCAGCCTTTACGGTACTTACTTAGTTTGCAATTTCTGCTTTTGATTATATTGCATAAGGCAAACATCTTGCCAATATTTCTTTTTTTGTTTTTTAAATTCAATATATTACGTCATTGTAGTTTGCAAATTACCGTAATATAAGAGTTGAAAAATTCCATTGTGTACTATTTATTCTTTGATTAAACATACAGAGATAAAACGAGGTGAAAATGAGAGATTATTGGATCAAGGAGTATTAAAAAATAAATTTAATTTGAAACAATAATGTTTACTTATAATTTTTGGTTGGTGCTTACTACCGAGACAGAAATCCTACACTGAATGCGCATTTTTGTGCACTGTGCAAACCGATTTCCACGAAATAGAGCAAAAATGGTTATATTGCTTTCAGAAAATCAATAAAATAAGTGTCTAATAATATATTCTAGTTCAACTTCCCACAAGCTTTTTGTGCATTTTGCAGAAATGGAAATAATTGCCATTCTGAAAAACACCGTTGGCGTTAACACATTTAACATGTCCACACACCCGTTTCCAATCATATCGCTTTCAGTGCTTGTTAATTTGTTCATGTTGTCATCGTCTGTCAATTTGCCGCATCACGTACCATCCCACACTCGGATAGGACTCCCATTTTGGACAGTCAAAGGTCAAAATTGAATAGGTATTTAGAGAGTACTCTCTGATAAATTCTGAGTGTTAAAAGTGAGGACTATGTTTCAAGAAGAAGGTGGATATTTATCAGAAAAGAAAAAATTATTGTCTCGTAATTTAGGATGTTACAAAATGCCTTGATTTTCGGGGATGCTATAAAAACAAGTTCATTTTCGTATCAACGGTTCTTAGTATTGTATCGGGTATTCATTATGGTGCACGTACGCTATGCTTCCATATAATACTGTATATTGTGTTATTGGTAAGCATACCCAGTAACTTACGAAGTGTAAGAATATTATTTTGCTAACTCAACTTACGGAAGTCACCCTATCCAGCGCCGAATCTCACTCTCAAGAGGATCAGAAACACCGCCACCTTCAGCCATAAAACATTCACTAGACTAACGGGGACTAATGACCATAGCAGTTGACGTGCCCAAAAAAGTAAATTCATTAATCAACTACACTAATCATTCCTGACAATCTAGAAATATGATTTCGTCAAAACTAAATTGGTCCTAAAATAAAACGCTTATTGTATAATATATTTCCAAAGTCACGTTTTCGAGTCAAGAAGACCAGATATATTTGTAAGGTTGCAGCTTCTCCTTTCCTGGACCAGAAAAAAAGTCTGAAAGACGGAATTTCTATCTGCGACCCTCAGGTATTTTTACTCGTAAGCGATTATGTGGAGGCACCAATCCTCTTTCAGTCCAAAAGTTAAAAATACATCTCTCTCATACCGTTTGCATTCACGTATCTGTTTTGCTATCCAGTCCTTTGAAGGATGGCGATCTTTTTAACTCGTGAATAGAATTTTCTTCAACAAAAGTTGGTATTCTGGTCCCAAACACTTTTTTGCCAGACTTTCCTGAAAAGCGGGAGGACGATTGCCACAGGAATTTATAGATTCGGTTTATGCGAATATTTTCATATTTCACGTGTACGAAAAGTAGACCAGTTTGCGACTCTTGGAATTCACTACGTACGCCTGATTTGGCTTATTGCATAACGACAACTACAGCGATAGAAATGTTTCGCCTGTGATATGAAAATTGAGGCTCAAATGAATAAAGTGGTGTGGTGGTGGGAGAGCTTTTGGTTGTCCAAAAGCTTTTTAACATATTAGCAAATTTATTTTTTTGGTAAAGTGAAAGTGGAAACAATGTTTTTCTCCACCCACTTTATAAACACGTATGGCGAACGTAATGTTTTGCTTCTCACTCTCACGCTAAATACTTTGCCTTCTAACAGTTAGTTTACTGTATAATAATTTGGTAATTGTTGAGCAACATCTAATGATAATGATGTGCATAGTTGGAATTTTTCTCACACTTTTTATAGCATTTCTTTTTCAAATCTCATAGACGATAATTGAGGGAGCTACACAATATCCTCATGTGCAATAACAACTATACGCAATGATTATTACCTTTCCCTTGCGAGTACACTTTAAAACCACGTCGTTTAAATGATCATTTATGTTGGTGAACAAGTAGTAACGCACAGTTAAATCCTCACCAAACAGAGAGCAATTGAGTGGATGAAGGTTTTCCTCACTACGCGGCGCTTCAAATGAAAGCCGTGCAAGTTGCAGGCGAAATAGACATCGGTAACGGTGCCCGTTGTTATGAAGGGTGAAGACTTCTCTTACCTCGAAACAGTGAAGAAGTGACTCGGAATACTTCCCCTTTCATCGCCTCATTTGCGCGCTTGTAGACAAAAGCTTTTGTTTGCTGCTCCCAACGGAGCGCGGCGGGAAAAAGCGGCAACCCCGCCCGCTTCCACGTCCGCTGCCGCCCCCGGACCCCCCCCTCGTCCGTCAGGAGTCCACCTCACTGGGGTTCCTCCTCCACCTTGCCGTCATACGCCTGGTACGCTGCCTGCTGCATTCTTCCCGCCGTTCTCCACCCGAATCGGCTTCTACAGTCACCTTCTCGTCACCCCACACCTCGCAACGCTTATCCTCGGTACACTCCTTGTCGCTCCTGTTGGCTACACTCCCGCCCGCCACGCCCCCGCCCGCCTCGCTCGGCCCGCCACGCTCCGCCTGCCCTCGCTCGGCCCGCCACGCTCCCGCCCGCCATGCTCCCGTCGGACACATCTCCCTCCCGCCAAGCTCCCTCTCGCCACGCTCCTACTTGCTTCACTCCCACTCGCCATGCTCACGGCTGACGTTTCCCGCGCGCAACGCTCCCGTCCAACACGCTCCTTTCCGAGATATTATCACCCGATACGCTCCCGCACGAAATGCTCGCTCGGCACCCTGCCGTTCTCATGCACCCTGCCGTTTCGCCTCCGCGCCCTCCACTCTCCTCACCGGGCCTACTCCCGGCGGCTGCCACTCTCTCTCTCTCTCCCCCTCCGGTGCATCCTCCGCTTCACCCTGCCTTCACCATGCTCGCCCTCTGCTCTCGTTCGCCTCGACCCGCCCCTCCCCCGCCACGTCTCTCCTCCATCTCGTTCGCCTCGCCTCGCCCCTCCCTCGCCTCGTTTCTCCTCCATCTCCCGCCGCCCCCGCTCCCCAGGCGCGCTCTTGGCGCTCCTGCCTCCGCGAGCGGCTCTGCGCTTACTCCCGCGTCCGTCACCGCACCCCCTCCCCCGACGGCGGCGCTCTGCGGGCGGGGGCGCGCCACCGCAGACCCCCTCCTGCCCCCCTCCCCCCAACCGCCGCATTCCGCCAGGAATCTCCTTCGCCCTGAGCCGCGCGGAGGCCGCCTCACGGCGTGCCTGCCACTTCCGGCTTGCGGGGTCGTCTTCGGATATTACTCTCGGTACCGTCGCCGTCTGTCCCGCTAGCGTCTGAACAGACGTCTATATTTCCTGATGTCGCTCAACTTGAACGCGTCCGCCGATGAGTTGATCATCTTTTCGACTCCCCTACCGGCAGGGTGTAAATAAACCGCTGCTCTTCGAAGCTCTCAGGCTCATGTTTATCCTTGTTCTTCCTGTGTTTAATTTATTGGGCATGGCATGCACGGATTGTCTCTACCATTACGTGACGAATTTGTGTTTCCTTTTGGCTTTTACGATCAAAGTTTACTTGTTATGAATGAAAAGTAGTATTTGAGCATTTAGTTTAAGGCACCTTGTGTAGGGCACGACCTGTTGCGTGTGTTTTAATTCGGTTTGAGGGAAAAATCTGCGCTGATGGTTCGTAATTCCCTTCAATTAATATTTATCCAAAATGAAGCGAAAAGAGAAAGTATATATAAAAGCTGGAATAAGATTTTTTGAACAAGATGCTACCAAACAAGGCGAAGCATAGTGGATACGAGTTTGGTAAATGTCTGAGAACAAAACATTCTGGCCGAGATGCTTACGTCTTTTATTGTGAACTACCTCTTACGGTACCAATTTCTGTCTGTAATAAAGCGAGAAGCAATGCTTTTCCGCCATCGTAGGAGCTACTCATTTTATTTACGAAATGTAACTGGTAGTCCTATAACTGTTGTAAAGTCGATAGAGCTTTCGGTTGTGGCCGAGATCGCTAAGCGCCTTCGGTAGGGCCAAGACTAGTGTAGCGATCTCGGACCGAAGGGTCGCGGGTTCGAGTCTCGCCTCGGGCATGGATGTATCTGTGTTCGTCCTTTCACCCCCCTATCATCGCCACATCATGTCATCTTCACAGTTACCATAACGTTAAACCCAATAGTGATCGCTTATGACCTAGATGTTGATGCGACATTAAATAACAAAAAAGTCGGTACTCCTATAACTGTTGCTTTAGACCAGTGGTGTCAAGGTCTTCTACTGGTGGCAGTGGCTCGCGTCGTGGCACCGTAGCATGCCACGAGCTTCTCTGCGCAACTAGCGTCGGGAAAGGACTCTATTAGTAACCCCTTCGTTTTACAATAGGGATGGCGTTTTCTCTGGTGGCGGGGTGATGAATTGCTTGGAGAGCCGATTTCGTCGTGGCACTCTTGCCACGGACTTCCGCTCGTGCTATCGACCTTGACAACACTACCTTGACAACACAAACTTTAGACAACAGATATCGTTAGTTTTACAACGTATTTTGGACAACAATATTGATATTGAAAATCTTGCGAATTGTTTTGCTGGAACAGCGTCAAAGTCGACGAAATAATATCATAAAGAAGTATGGAGTTGCATACTTGCAGACTCTCACGCACCTAAAATATTTTTAGTACAACCTATTTGCATACATTTGATTGTTACTTTTAGAAATTTCGAATATATTAATTATAAGAAAATACGTATTTCATGTGAATAAGTAAGGTTTTTATTTAAAAAATACGAAACATAAATACGTAACAAATAGTGTAAAAACATATTTTTCGTTGATGTAATCAAGTGAAAATTAATTTGGGGTCAAAATATTTGAACAAATGTGCTTTAATTGGCTTTTTAGTATTTTATCCAGCAATAACATTATTTTAAAAGATAAACAACGCATAAATAATTAAATTTGTATGCTCTTGTGTACAAGTAAAGTAATATAAAAAGTTTGTATAATTAAAAAATCATTTTGTTGCTCCCAATTCACAGCTTCTCCTCTCTGGGAATTTGTCATTGAGTCCACGATAAACGATGCATGCGTCCAACCATTCAGGAGACCACTCCCCCTTTTGCTGAAAGACGCTACCTACGCATCTCACTCTACACCTTCCCTCCCCGCCACAAGTTCCCTCTCCCCATGAGAATACTCGTCGGAGCTCGGACGACCGCTTCGTGCCGGCACGGGCCTCTGAAGCCAGTTGAGCAGTCCTGCCTTACTCTCCATTACAACATATTTTCTGCAATTTTCTTAACTTTGCCCCCGACAGGAATCAATTATTGACGCTTTCATACAATCGGGAGCTTAAACATCACCATAGTGACGTCACTATAGCGACATATAAGTTCCCGAGTGGATGGCAGAGATACAAGCTGATTCCTGTCAGGGGCAAAGTTAAGAATATCGCAGTAGTGCGATTTATTCAATTCTGCCCTTGGCAGGAATCAGCTGTTGACGGTTTCATCCAATCGGGAGCTTATATGTCGCTAAAGCGGCGTCATTATATTGACGATCAAGCTCCCGATTAAATGAAGCCGTCAATAGCTGATATTTGCCAGGGGCAGAGTTGAATAAATCGCAGTGTCGTGTTTCTTGAAGGTCACGATATGAAAAAGGAGCAGGACCCTGTTATCCAATCGGGAGCTTCAATACCAAAACTTTAAGTCGTAACAAAGCTCCCAATTGGATGAAAGCGTCTCCCTCTCCTTCCGGCTCGTGACCTTGAAGGAACACATAGTTTTAATCCGCATATGGAGTATTGATCTGTGCTTTATGTATGAGTGCGCAAAACATCTGAGCATTTTTATTGAACTAATTCAGCAAAGAGTTTTCAGCATCCTAGGACGAGAAAAAGTGTATCAATCTTGTTCCTACATTTAGTAAATTACTTTCCTAACACGTTTTGAAGTCATGATTATCTTTTGGGGGATCTTTCAAACCGAAAAATTGATTGAGAGCAAAACGTATGTCTGTCTGTGTGGGAGGCTGGCTGGCTAGCGCCTAAACCTTTTAACCGATTTTAATGAGATGTATTCTTTATATTTGTGTGACTTCACTTACATTTTCCTCCTTCCTATGTTCACATTAATGAACAATTACAATTGTCATTTACACGGATTACAGAAAATTTATGTATGTCCGTTTGTAAAAAAAATGAAAAAAGCTCCGCACATAAAAGTAATATGGAGAGATAATCCAAACAGGTATATAATAATTAATATTACAAGCCACCAAAACTGATTTCTGATCGTAATTAATTCTAAGAAATTAAAATACATTTATTTATTTTGTAAAAGAAAATGAGAGTTAAAATGTATTATTATTATTATTATTATTATTATTCCTCTACATCAAAACTAAAGATGTCATAAGTCAGCTGAATATAAAATCTAATCCAGGTTTGCAACCAGCTACCAAAGGAGCAGATCTAGGGACTGTCGGTGCCTCTACAATGCTTTGCGCAAAATGTGGGCTGTTCCAAATAAAGCAATTTCTTGCACTTCCCACTCTTTTGAATGACCGGGAAGTTTTATTATTATTATTATTATTATTATTATATTATTATTATTATTATTATTACAATTACTATTAAGTGAAATTTCCTGCAATATTTACACGTTTGAGGGTTGGCGCTCGTGTGTTACGTTGAGCAGTCTCATCCTCGGACTCCGCGGTCCCGGAACAGCACGGAGCATCTCAGAGAGAGGAGTCGCCTGAGATTGCTTTTAATCTTCTCGTCAAATTTCAGCTTGAAGCCGCATTAAAAGGAAAGTAACACCAGTTTCTTCCTCCTTGGCATGGCACAGCAGTTGAGACTTTTTCGTTCACCCACGGCCGGATTTATATATTAGGGGGCCCTAGTCATCACAAAATCATACCTCCCAGCAATATTGAAATAATTAACACATATATTACAACTTAGTGTGAAAATACATTAACGTTAAAACTTAATGTTAAACTATTTTTTTCCTATGCGCGAATTCACTTCAAGTAGACCCCCTGTAGCATACTCAACACTTACACACGAATTCATGGAAGTAGGGACCTTCGCACACAACATACGCGCGCATAGCACTTGATCTCTTTAGGGTGGGCCGTTGACACACGAGAATCAAAGCGAATTATATTACCTTTAAAAATTAAGTGAAAGCCTGAAAACAAAGTCTATCCTAATCATGTGCTTAATGTGCTTGCACATTAATCCACCTCTGCATCCACTCTTTCGCTTTCGACATCCACCCTTTCGCTTTTGAACATTTGGAAAATGTCGCAGGGGCTTTATGCAAAGTACCCCCAAAATTAAACTATTGGTTTCAAATTCAAGGGGCCGCGACATCAGCTAGATCGATAGGCTAAGACTTCACCATTTCGCTTTCATTAAAGCCCGAGAATTATCGCGGAGGGCAATCGGAAGAAGACGTAAACACAAGTGCAGTGACCAATGCAGAGTGAGAACCTAGTGGAGCTAAAACAGCACGTACCTTCTCGCCCGTTTTTTTCAGGCAAAATTACACGAATCATTCTCAAATTTTTGAAAAATTGTAATTCACTTTATTTCAAAATCTATCTTTGTGGAACAGATTTCATTAAGGGGGAAAGTCCCTATCTTTAATATTTTAGTTGTAGGAAAACTCCGAAAAAGTTTGAACTTTTGCAATTTTCGAAAAATCTAGGTTTTCAACGAACATTAGACCTGCTTTAATCTTCTGAACGTCATTTACACTATCCAACAAAAAAATTTAATCAAAAATGATGAAGCAATTTTTTTTGAAAATTTGGAAAATGTCGCCGGGGCTTCATGTAATGTACCCCTAAAATTGAAATATCGCTTTCAAATTCAAGGGACCGCGACATCAGCCAGATCGATAGGTGAATGTTAATTTTGGAGCAAATCGGCCTAAACGGTTGTACACGGATGGACGGACAGACGGTGTGCCATAGTTCGATTTTTTTGGTATCAAGGACCCAGAAAACGTGGGTTTTGACTACACCACATGTTAGAGGATTTTTTCCAAACTTAGCAACTGGATTTATCCACCTTTTCTTTACCAGGTCCCGGCAATAAGAGTTTTTTCTGCCGAAAATTCGCCGCTTTTTCGCACAGCATTACATAACTTTCTCTCTAATAAGTAACGAGAAAGTAAAAACGGGCAGAACAATTCGCACTGATGAACATATAGTAAACCTAATACGACATCCATGTTGCAGTATTCATCAAAGTAGACACGATAGTAGTATCACATGAATGCATCACGTCACATGCGAATTGCGTTATCCTTGAGTTACCTACATGGCCTCACCCGTGCGGTAATGGCAGCAGAACTTTTGCATTGTGACTTGATTTATTTTCCTAAAAAGAGTAAAAGTAATTGTATGTGACTTATTGGAAAGAAGTATATTCTGTGCAGGTTCTTTTTAGCTCCCAGGATCCCTCTCCCACCAACGAACGTAGTTTAATGATGACTAAAAGTACAAACAATTTGTGCGTAGAAATTTTCATTCCAAAGAAATAGAAAGCTTATTTTCATCGTAAGCGAACTACAGATTTGATTCTATATTATTGCTAGCAAACAACTCTTATCCAACTCCAGACAACCACTGTGCCCCTATCACAACTAGTGAAAGAGAGCTCAATAATTGTGTGCGTAATGAAGTTACATATATGTCCAAAAGTAAGAGAATGGGACATCTCAGCATTTTCTCAATGGATTGAGGAAAACTGGACAAAGATCTAATTGAGATGTGAGTCATTGACCCACAAGCTGAATTACAATGCTTGTTAATGTTTTTGTTACTACGTGCTATACGAGCGGTAAGAATACTGTAAGAAAGAGAATTGGTACAAAATTGTGAGCATAGCAGACATCACGCATTGTCTGAATTTCGTTAAAGTGGACACAGCGTTGCCGTGACTTGGAAGTCTTCTGCTGAAACTTTGTGAGCTCTTGTGTCAAATTTCAACGTAAAGCCTCATAAAAGGAATATATGATACGTGAACTTTTCTATTCATCACATCCCCTACTTCAGTCTAGATAAATGTCTTCAACAGAACTGCTGGCTAATCCCTATACGCGAAGGTGTACGAGGATCAAAACACATGAAGCAAGAAAGTGAATCGATGAACACCAAATGAACGTACACTACGATATACGTATATCAATTTCCCTTAATATAGGCACGTTACTGGTATCGCATGAACACCTGACGTCGTGCGCAGGTTTCATTATACTTGAGGCATCTCAATCTTGAGCAGCACGCTCAGGGCGTGGGGGCGTTTGGGGAGGAGGAGGAGGAAGGGGGCGTGGTGGGAAAGGGGGCGTGTCTGAGGAGTCGGCTGCGATCGCTTTGTGAGGCTCTCTTCGCGGTGCGCTCCGCCGCCACATAATGTCCTCATATTTCATTCCGCATTCTACCTTTGCGCCTCGCTAGTAATTTTAACGAGAACGCCAGAGACCGGGCTAGAATTTCATTATTAAAATCAAGTCTACAACAGAGGTCCCTGGCTAACCGTTTTTGCAGATTTAGGATTCTGGAGTGCAAGCAGTGTACAGTACACCGCGGTGTAATTAAAGAAAAAAATCCACTCGGGGTCTGCACGAACTTCTAAATAATGAAATTTAAAAGAAGCAAAAACGAAAGGGAAAAAAAGCTTTAAGGGTACTAAAGGCGAATTTTTACACAAATATAATCATTTCCTGAAGTGTCTCAAAAGCTAAAATTTTCTTCGAATGGCAGCCTTCGATTTTTTACTGCTTCAAGTACTGCAGATCATCTGCTGTAAAATATTACCTCCAAATATAATTTTGATCAGATAATAAAACCTCTTGATAAAAAATTGTTGTTTGATGCTATTTATCATCTTTGATGCTAGTTATCATACAGAAAGCAAATTTAAAACCTGGGTAAAGCTTTTACGTTCTTGCAAAAACACCATGAATGAGTGAAATGAATGAATGAATGAATGAACATTTAAGAATAAACGATGTGAATAAAATTCAGCATTTGCAAATGGTCGAGATTAAAAAAAAATCTTCAAAAGCAACAGTTAAAAGCTCTCCAACAGCCGAGAGAAACTGTAGAGGTTCTTTCATGAACCGTGTGCTAATTTCTCAGACGCTGTAACACCGGTACCTCTCCTGAGAAGGAAAAAGAGAACCTGATCTGAAGCCAACTCTTTAGAGTTGCTTTAGAATAAAGATTAGAAAAACTATGCAATCAGATTATCTTACATTATTAATGTGAATATCCTACGTGGCAAGACGCATGAATTTGACAGATGGCAATCATGTTATCATGTTATAAATAAGGATGGAGTAATGGTGCACAGGTCGATTGAAACGGAAAAAAAAACGAGAAAATCGGCTGCGAATCGACTTTGTCCAGCAAAACTTCCATACGAAGACCAGGGTTTGAACAGCGTAGTAAAATTGACAATAAGGAAAAGGGAATGGAAATAGTCGCATTTTGCAAGCATTTTGAGTGTGAGTTCGGACAAAATAGAAAGGATACAACGAACAGAAAAAATTACAAATGAAAATATTTAAAAATGTGTAAATAAAATAAACAAGTGAATCCATTGCGTAATTCACGGGTATTGGTCCAATAAATGAAATTTATGTCAGCCGACGTTTCAGAGTTTTATTTCTCCATCCTCAGCGCTGAATACATTTACAACACGGTTGTATGAATGAACACTAATTACACAATACACAATGTATAAACACAACTCCACAATGCATAAAAACTAATTACATGCACGTATGCTGGAAACACACATTACCAATCACAAAATATTTGTTTTATGTTTATAAATACAATTCCACAATTAATATTTTTTAAATAAATTTAAATGCATACAACATACTTTGCTTGTGTGCAGAAAATTACACAATCATAATCATAACTTTTCCAATACTCAGAGCATCTACACACAAACAAGGTATGTCGTACGCATTTTAATTTGTTTAAAACAATTAATCGTGGAATTGTATTTATATACACAAAACAAATAATTGGTGATTGGTAATGCGTGCTTCCAGCATACTTGCATGTAATTAGTTTTGATACATTGTGTAATTGTGTTTATACATTGTGTATTGTGTAATTAGTGACATTGTGCAATTAGTGTTTATTCGTCTAACCGTGTTGTAAATGTATTCAGTCCTGAGGATGGAGAAATAAAACTCCGAAACGTCGACTAACTGACATAAATTTCATTTATTGGACCAATACCCATGAACTACGCAATAGATTCCACCACAGATGGTCACGAAATACAGCAGATAAACAAGATAATACAAGAAATGACTGGAAAGATATTTTGACAGTTGGGGAAAAGCCTATTGAGAAAAGCCTACGCCACTCTAGAAGAAAGATAAGTGGGGAATGTAAATATCTTACAATTTTCTGAAAACATAAACAAAAGGAAAAGAGGGTACGGAACAAAAGCAAGTACCGAAAAAAATGTAGGCTGTTGAATGTTGAAACCTCCCGAAGATCAGAATACTGTGTTTCTGATAGGTAGAATTTTAGCACGTGGACCTGTTAAGAATCGCCACGTCAGAAAAAGACAGTTAATCCTTAATCTCAATAATTGAAATTTTAATAACTATTATAAGTACACGTGAAGAGAACGGCACAGTGACGAAGCACTGGACGAGACGGAGTGGGCGGATGGGAGTGGGCGCAGGAAGGTGACCGGTGTGAAGTGAGCAAAGGAAGGCTGTGGACGGCGGATAGTGAGTGGTGAGCGGGTGGGCGGTTGCCGGCGCGTAGAGGGCGGTTTATGGAGTGTGGCGGGCAGTGAATGGTGGGTGTTGGGCGCTGAAATTTGGACGCTGATCTGCGGACGGTGAGAGGTGGGAATTAGGTGGGCGATGGATAGAAGGAGGTGGTCAGTGGATGGTGCGCAGTGGATGTTGGGCAAATGATGGGCAGTGACTGGTAGGTAGGTGGGTGGGCGGTTGCCGGCGCGTGGAGGATGGTGTATGGGGTGGAGGATGGTGTATGTGGTGCGCGGTGTATGGTGGGTGGACTGTTGGAGGTGGGGTGAGAGGTGAGTGATGGCAATTGTGCAATGTGTGAGGGCAATGGGCAGGTGGGTGATAGGCGGGTGGAGGGTGCAAGGAGGACGGTGCATGGGGGTTTGGTGGGGTGTATAGTGGACGCCGGGGAATGGACGCTGGGCGCTGGGCTGTGGGCGGCGATGCGATGGCGATGGGCAATGGGACTGAGAGGTAGGAGGTGTAGGTTGGGTGTGGTTGGTGGTAAGTGGGTGGAGGGTAGCGCGGACGCACGATGGCGGCAGCAAATGAGTATCGCCCCCTGCACATGCAAGGCGATCTCCCTCGAAGGGCTCCCATCGGAACAGGCGGACCTTTCTGCGCCCGTGCGCCCCCGCTTGGTCAGATCACGCTTTGGAGCACGTGAGACGGCTCGAGGAAGCGAAGAAGTGCCCCTCTCTAAGGTGGAGGAGAACGGGGAGTAAAACTTGCAAATGGAAAAGCACGAAACAGAACCCAACTTCGGAACCTTTCTCTTAGTTCACGAGTACCTTAGTAGCTTTGCACCTGATCATAGCGGTGGTCTATTCTACGACGGGACGGCCCCGCATCCGCCGCCACCGCCACCTCCTCCGCCGCCCCCATCGCCGACAAAAAATATTCCTTCCTCGAAAGGAGTCCCGGGGTTATGAAAAGTTTCGAGAACGCCCCTCTGTGCCAGTATATTCCTTCCGGCTCTACAGAAAGACGCCTCGTCCTGTTAACTCTGCGACGAAGTTCTCGAGAGACGTGAGGCGGCGTTCTTTCAGATCCGCGACGTGGGCGGGCGCGGGGTGCGAGGCGGGCGGTCGAGAGTGGGGGGCGAAGGGGGCTCGAGGAGGGCAGAGAGGGGTTGGGGGGGGAACGCGCGTGCCTCCCGTGCTCGGCGGCGCGGAGCAGCGCAGGTGGGCGGCGGGGACCGGGACCGGGGGCGGGAGGCGGGGCGGAGCGGGGCGGGGGCGGGCGCGCCGCCGCGGAGTCCAAAGCCCCACTGAAGGCGCCGGCCAAGCGGCTACAGGAGACCATGGCTCTCCGCCCCGCCCCCGCCCCCCGCCAACCTCTCTCGGCGTCTCGCCCCGCCCCCCCCGCCCCTCCCCGCCCGGCTCCCCGCCGCAACACAGGGAATTCAATCGCGCGAATTCCGCGGCGGCCGCCAAGCGTTCGGCGCATATCCCCGAGAAATTCAATTTTTTTTCTCGCGCCCGCCAGCATCATCCCAGCTTTGTGCGGGACAATGCCACTGCGGAGGAGGAATATATGAAAATTCCCAAACACAATTCCCGCAGAAATTCGGGCGCGTAGTTATTGGGCGTTTGGACAAAAAAGGGGGCAGCGCGGGGGGAGAGACGAGAAAGCGTGCGAGGCGGCGGCGGCGGCGGTGGGTGCGGCGAGTGCGGAAGAGGACTTCTGTCGCCGGCCGTCCTCGTTTCTGCGGGGACGGGGCGGGGCACACCGAGGCGGGAGTAGTATTTGACGCCGTGACCGTTGCGCTGTCCTATTAATACGACCCCTCCCGCGCCACGCCTCCTCCGCCCCTCCCCCGCCGCCGCCGCCGTCGGAGCACGCCGCCGCAAAGGCAGCGGATCCCTTGGCGTGATCGTTTTTGTCAGCGGCCGGCGGCGGCGGCGGCGGCGGTGGAAGCGGCTGTGGCGGCGGGTGGTGGGAGAAGCGCCGCTTTGCACGCCGCCGTCGCAGGGCTTCGCAGCGCCCCGCAGCGCACCCCGCCACGCCCTCCCCGCCCCGCCCACGGCTGAATGGGGAAGCCGCGAACGGCCACAAGCGTTCGTTTACCTCCCGCCGTAATAGCATTAGTCGTCATAACAGCGGCAACAAGGCGGCGAAGGTGTAATTCGGGCGTAGTGCACATGCTTTACAAAGACGCGGGAGGCGTGGCGCGGGGCTGGCGGGATGCGCCGGGAAGCGAAAGGCGAGAGGCGGTGGGCGTCTTGCGCGGAACAAGTTCGCGCCGTTTGTCGGAGCGCTGCGGACGCGACGACGAAGGTAGCCGAGCGCCTTCAACTGTTCTATCCAAGTTCGCGGGTTCAAACCCAAACGAAGCCGTGGATTTTTAAGGGCAAAAAATCCTTCGTACGCCTTCTTTCGGAGGGGAAATAAAGCCGGCTGTCCTATGTTAGTAGATTTATTGCGTGTAAAAGATCCTGAAGCCTAAATGAAGCCTCTGAGCAAAAATTCAAAATCGCCTTTTTCGTCGCCCAAGTAATACCTTCTTTCCGCTAGTCGGTGAAAGGAGGGTAGCAAAATTTGCGTGGTCAGGCGGAAGAACAGGCCTCATGACCTGAGTCTCGCCACGTAAAATAAGGTATCAATTCAATTCAAAAGTACACCAGGAGTGGTATATCCGAGACGGCGACGCTGGTCATTTCATTTGATTTATTTGATTGATTTATTCTCAAGCAATAGGAAAAACCTTTATATGACGTATGGAGGAGAAGTATAATTTGCGCACGTTTTCTTTATCTCCAGAATTCCTAGTACACCCCACCATTTTACCGTCCATAGTATAATGATGGATAAAAGTTAGCACCATTTGAAATATAGAAATATTTGCCTCCGTGTGAAAGAAAACAACTCACACCCTCAGTTCTATTTCTGCCCCAACGAGCAAAAGCATAGCTCAATAACGCGTGTGCAAACTAAAGCTACATTTATGTCCAAAAGCAAAACGAGGGACCTTGTTTGCATTTGCTCAAAGAATCCGGGGAAACTAAAAAAATAACTAATCGAGACATGGTCATTAACACAGAAGGTGAGATAACTCTGAAGAAGCAAAGATGGACATAGTCGTGGTGGCAACAGTGGCGGTGATCATAGCTTTAATGACGTTTATTAAAGCGACGATAGTGGCGGGAATGGTGGAGGTAACAGTGGAGGCGGGAGGTTTGTGGTTGTAGCAGGGCCGCGTTAGTAGTGTTGACG
Source organism: Acheta domesticus (assembly GCA_031308135.1). NCBI lineage: Eukaryota > Metazoa > Arthropoda > Insecta > Orthoptera > Gryllidae > Acheta > Acheta domesticus. The sequence goes on from JAHLJT010008446.1 coordinate 267,093,261, forward strand.
GAGACGGAGATGGAGGCAGGGATGCTAGCAACGGTGGCGGGATAGGCGGCGGCGAGGATCTGTTGCCACGGGGGAAATCGTCTGTGCTTCGTGCGAGCCAATTCCCTTAAACAGCAGAGTTTAATAAAAAATTAACGCGTGTTTATCGGCAAATTTAGAGCGTGCGCGCATTTTCATTTGTGACTGTCACTACTATCTTCTTGGAATGAGTATCTTGAGATGAGTCTCTGCCCCTCACGCTTTCGTGCTCTCGCGAAGTCGGGACCAATTGTTACATATATGCGTAAGCTCCATTTCTTCTCGAATAAGTTTGGTGACAAAATGCAGCATGAAGAAGCAAAATTTCAGTTAATTGAGAACGTACGTTCTGGCAGTAAATGTTTACCTTGTAGTATTAATCTACCACTAATAGCCTGGGTCAGAAAACAATGCTGATGCTTAACTCAGGGACCGAATTCATATTCTTCACTTATACGAAATGGAAATACATAATCTATAAGAAGTTACTTTTGATAAGGAAATGCTTATACGCATTTCGTATTCACAGACAATACGTAATGCTGGCAGACTCTCGTGTCTCGTCTCAACAATGTATTGGCTTTTTCACAGCCACTTGAATCCTGCTTGAAGCATTTTGTCAAGCTGGCCGTGAACTAGTCATATTCGTGAGCATCCGCGGGGTAGAGCCTTAAAAAGTGTTTTAAATAGTGGTGAAATCGGTAAATCCCTATTAGTTCACGGTGTAAATAACAGAATTATTTCCACCATTTATTAGTTAAAGCTGGTTTAGCCACCAATATTACCTAAAAGTGTACAACATTCTTGGTAAAACGATATCGCTTCTTACATTATTGGCTGTGTATGTATATCTATTGGGTATGGCACGTAATTATCGTTTGTTGTTATAAAGAACAATGTCACCATAAAAATACTTATAATCCTTGAAGTTTCTATTTCTAGTTTTTCAATTTTCGACTATTTTCAACGCATCAAGAGAGGGTTGACTAACATCTATACGTGAAGGCTGGACTTTCCTTATAGCTATATAAAGTTCCTTAAATGGGCGGAAAAGTTGGGACACTGGATTGAAAAACTCTATACGGAACCCATGAACGTTTTCTTTATTATAAGTGACTATCAATTCGGGCATAAACCTCAGAAAATGGTGTTCCAAAGAAGTAGCACGCACGCTGCTCTTGAATAACAAGTAAAATACACTGGTATATCATTGCAATACATTTAAAAAAATTAACACAAACAATCTTCACGAGTACTGCAATAACATCGAATTCTTATATAGAGTATACAGTACAAGAATGCTTGACGTTCTAAGAAAAAACATTGATGTTATATAACGCAAAGTCAATAGTAAGTATTTAATCGACGCTGCCTCTTCCTTTGAGTCTTGTTGTCGCATGTCAGCAGTTTCGCAAGCAGTGACGCACTGAATATGAGAATTCATGTTGGTATGCCCAGCGGATTTAAATAAAAAATCAAATACTTGCGCTTTACAGTCAAAATCCTATCACTTTCATTGCTTCCTTATCCTTTCTGAGTTCCTGCGCATCTAATGCAACCATAAATAGCTCTCACATGGCCGTTGGCTGAATAGAATTGTAACAATTTTTGCGCGCATTGGAAATTTAGAATAATTCATTTATTGCCACATCATATTGTGATGAACTGATCAATAACACAATTCTTTTGTATGAAAATAAACATATAATTACGGTTCTTGGTTGTAATAATTAGATACTCTCTGAGTCAACAGATTTCTTCAGAGCAGTGAGAATTGTTCACAGTTCAATCGCCAGTATAGCAAAAAGCATACAAAAAGGCAAGACAGGAAAAGAGCGCATTGAGAAGACAATCTTGAATCACTCGATTTATTCATAATAATAATAATAATAATAATAATAATAATAATAATAATAATAATAATAATAATAATAGTAATAGCTTTCATGAATACATCATTTCAAGATGAGGAAGCTCTAAATATTTGAGAAACTTTCATTTACTTTTGAATTACTATGCAGGTTTGTGAAATGACAAAGAAATGTCACGAAAGCAATTTAATTCTTGAAATCGAGAAGACCATATTTTTAACTTCGCCTAATTTCAAGTATTTCACAACATTTTATTCAGTGGGATTCTTATAACAACCAGAGAAAACAGCTTGTACAAAAGCACAACTCCAGTCGTAAAACGTACCATCCCGTTCTTAATTTTCATTGGTGTAGAGATTAAAAGATAAACGTGGCTTAACAAAACGCATTCACAATTGTAACGCAGCGTGGAACAAAATTGTATTAGATAAAATAATTTGTTCGCCCAAAATTTCTGCCGGTGACACTTTCATTTCAGCGGCGGCGTTATCACAACTTTGTGCTTTGAAAAGACCGAGCAAACAAAACATTTTACAGATTCTATCTTTTCCTATGCCATCTTGATCTGGCAAAAGTTTTTTGAGATGCGGAACAATTATAAATTTTGATTTATTTATTCTTATTGTTTGTGCTATACGTTGTCCACAGTCACCACATCAAATTATTTCACATATAACATAAAATGGTTTCATTGTATTTACAGTTCCTTTTCTAGTGTTTTCGTTATAAATTACAGGTATACATTAATTAATGCAGCAAATAAAAACGATAAGAAAAAAATGTTTTACTCTCGGCAACTTGTAAAACAATTTTTAGAATTCGCGAATTTTTCTTACGTCAGAAATGTCTCTCTCTCTCTCTCTCTCTCTCTGGAAATTAACATTTCCTGTTCCTTTTTCGATTTTTTGCTTAACTAACAATCTCAGTCGAGTTTGCCCGTTTCAGATGGGATTAAATCAATGATTTGCAATTGACACGTTTTGCTTTGCGTCATCGTGTCACCTAAATCATTCACTTCATTAACTGCATTCCAACTTCGGAATTCCCAACTAAATTCAAAACATATCCCATGTTCCTCACTAGGTAAAACCTCCAGCAAAGAACACCATCAGCATTTTTCCCTTATGCCCACGATAAGAAGTAAAAGAAAGTGATGGCGGCGCACTTTCTTTTGCGAACAGCTGCTGCAGCAAATTATCCGACCCTTTGTAGATACCGCACGCATACGTTTTATCTACGAATTGTAAAGGTGTATAAAACGATGCCATTAAAACTATTGAAACTAGTTCAGAATGAATCATGTAAGTTGCTAATAATTTGCTTATTGTTTCTTGACATTTGTAGTGCCAATCACTTGCATGTAGCTTAGACCTTTTTCTTCATCTACATAATCGAAATTACGTCCTGTCCTTTACATTATCGTTCCGCTTGGATAACATTTGACAATGAAACTTATTATTTAGAGTTCCTATCTGCAAGCCATAGTTGTTTTTTCCTTATTTCTGATTTGATCTTTTGACTCATACCTTTTTGTGTATTAGTTTCAAAATTAGTGTTAATAAGCACATACATTCTCGTATTATTTCTAACGTATGCAATTTTTGCAAATTCACTGAGTTCAACGAAAATGAAACTTCCACAATTTTTAAATGTCCTCTTCTCTATTTGTGGAATTAAAATAGTTAAAGCCAGTTTTGATAAATATTTTAATTGCCTTATCTAATGCAGAAATCAGGCAAAACGTCTCGAATTCAAACAAAATTACCAGATATTTTTTAATGATCACATTTTTAAAAAGAGATTTATTTAAGAATAACCTGGACCATCAATTCTGCAGGTACATTTGCGGAGTTAATTATTCGCAATTTCAAAGTTTTATACAAACATTTAGAGCCATTTTTGAGAAAATTTTGAAAATGATGAGGTTTCATCTAAAGTATTCCCCAAAGTAAAAATATCCATTACAAACTCACAGAACCTCAAGATTGTTTTGTTGGATCGGCGAATACCAATTTTGGAGAAAATAGAAGAATAATGGTTTGGGCGCTAGCGTTGATAACAGGTCGCGGATGGATTTACGTTTTGCCGTCAACCGATTGTTCGCTATCAAGGATCCACAAAACGGGGATTCTGACTGCACATCGTGTTAAGGGAAGTAATTTACTGTATAAAGAAACAAGATGTATCCACATTTCCTTACCGGGGTCCGACAATCGTAGAATTTCAGTCGAAAAATCGTCAGTTTTCTCAGCATTACACTTCTTTACTACGTAAGTACACTATTAAAGTGAGAAGCTAGAAAGTTAATATGCGAATAAAAACTGGAAGTGTCTAAAATTAATGGACTATTTTTCGGGGAAATTATATGCGGGATACATTAGTCTAATAAATATTTGCTTAGAAATAAATATCATATGAGTCATAAACCTTCAGTTAATAAAACTATCAGATGAATGCAAAATGCGGCTACTGTAATACAATTTTCTCTTCTAATTATAATGTGGAGAGGCGGAAATTTGGAAATTATTGAATTTAATGTATCTTCCAGATCTCGAACTTTGCCTAAACATTTCGTCACAAACAGTTTCATCTAAATTACGTTGAGGGAGTACCAGCTCATCAGTAAGCAAAGTTTTCGCTGTGAAAAATTAATTTTCATTTTACCACTGAGCCATTAACAGAATTTCCAATCAGGTGTGGTGATCTGATAGCCTGAAGCTTCGACCTTTACTCGGCCTGGGTGAAGAACTCGATGTGATGTCATTAACAGAGGATTGTTTTGTATTTTATCCGTTGGCTGAAATTGGTCGGGGTAAACCCGAGACAAAAATAATGTAAAATGTCTGATGCCCGATGCAAAAACGCACGTGAGTAATATAAAAGCTTTGAGAGGAAGAGTCAAACCAGAAATTTAGTTCTGCAATGAGAGATTGTATGGAAGGAGTAACGACAATGATGTGTTCTTTCTAATTTTCTATTTATATTATACAGCGTGGTGCTAAAACGTACGAAACGACACCAGTTTTGTGGGAGAAAACATCGAAACCGTTTTTGGCTGTCTGCTTTAGTTCAGAAGTGTGTGTTGCATCATGACGTGAGCTGTTCTATTTATAGACCCTTTTCTCTGCTACCGCTACCTCAACGCAAGCCCCTTTGCTGGGACGCAGCATTCAAAGGTGCTGGCGATGTTCTATCTCGTTTCGTCAATTTTGTCACAGTTGCACTTAAGCAGAACAGACTTGTACAAAAATATGCACATTTCTGTAAACCAATTTTGTCAAAGACTGGACTTTAATAGGAATGAATTTTGGACGTTCAGTGAAGAACGTAAGATGTACACAACTGATTTGTGAGGAAATTAAGTGGACAATTTCGTCATTTTTGCATATTGAAGTGCATTGTATTTCGAATATTTAGTCATTCAGACAAAGACACTTCTTATTAGCTGTTATAAATTTCTTTAAGTCTTCATCCCTGGGCCAATCCTAATAAACCTTTTATGAATGACCTGCATGTTGTTGCCCAGCAGTGCGAACGAAGGAGATTTATGATTTGCTTCGTGTAAGTAAAAGTAAGTACAAGTAATGTAGATGATCGAATTACCGAATAATCTTTTTCGGAGTGGAAAAATTTGATCCAATATATATTTTCGTAAAAGTCAAAATCGTGGACTCAAAGTAGATTGTATATTGTATTTCAGCTCGTAATTTAGAGATTGCTGGTGTAAAACGTTGTTTTCTACTTAGCACCTACATAAATAGGAGGTTTTTCTGTACTGAATTGAGCGAAAATAGTGACCTGCTAGAACTACCATAAAGCAAAATTTATATTATCGGGAGGAGATGCTTGGCTTTTTAATGAGTAATGTAAACATTCTGCGACAGTGTTTCAATAATTGTCAAACAATGTGTTTTTTACTCTTTTATAAAGCTTAGTACTTTTTGAAATATGTGATCTCCCTACTAAGAAAAGAAAATTCCAAATACCCGCCTTAGTGCATGAAATAAGAAGCATTCTTTTTCGTGACCAACATTGTGATACAATTACCAATTTGTTCTTCCGTAATTATAAGAGTTGTTCCTGATATTGGCAAACAAGTGTAAAAGGTCAGTAAAAACAATATTTGAGAAAATTGTCTAACATATTTTCGAATATTTATAAAACATATTCTAGATCCTACAAGCAGATCTCTATATTATTGATATACAAGCATATATTCTGTTTAAAAAATAATAAAATTCAATAAGTTATTATAGACAGAATAATATAACAATATTAAGATTGGTAAACAATTAAAAGCAAGAGAAGTGATAGTAATCGTTTATAATATTAAACAGTATTCTTTTGAAATGCGTAGCTTCTCCACATGTCTTTGGAAGGGCTAAATGCTCACTTAAACGTCTATGCCTACGCGATTCTCTTGTCCTTTGCCTTGAAGCGTGCAGACGACCGCAGAGGGGTTTGCAGAGGGGAAGCAGGCGAGAGGCAAGGAGCCTCTAGGCGGCCACTCCCACCCGCCGTAGAGCGTCTTGGCCGCGCGCCGCCCCCTCCCCCGGCACGCCCCTCCCCCGGCACCCCTCCCTCCCCCGCCCCCGACTCCGCGCCGATCGCAGCTGGGCGTCAGCGGAGGCGGAGAAGGGGGGCGGAGCTCAATTAGCCGGAGCGGAGTGTAATTGAGCTCGGGCGCGCAATCGCTGCCAGGGAGCGCCGCCCGCCCCATACAATGGCACACACTCACACTCGCACGCACCCACACACTCACACGCACACACTCGCACGTGCACACACGCGCTCCCAACGCTCCCGAATCGGATTCCGAACGGCTCGCGCCGACCGCCTGGATCGTCCCGGGGCGCGCGTTTGCGAAACAAATCCTCTCCTCAACGCCGAGGCAAAGAATAGGAGACACCGCGCAAGAAGAGTGGTGCTGTGGTTCTAATTAGACGTGAATTTGCGGGGTGTTCCTTGCGCGTTGCTGGCTCCGCAAGCAAACTCCCGCGTGGGCGTCAGCGAGCAGTGGGCGGATGCAGGAAAACACTTCGGAGGGAACTGATCGCGTGCGGCTCGCGGTGCAAAGAACCCGTAGTACTAACTACTTTTCCTTGCTACATTTCCGTACGTTAAGTGTCTCTCCTTCTTGGTATGTGTCAAGTAGGAACTCCGATGCTCGTATCTCTCTCTCGCTCTCTTTCTCTCTCTCTTTCTTTCTCTTTCTCTCAAAAGTTACTACCATTTAAAGCGAAATGGGTTTGTGTATTATCAATTCTCATTTTTTAGCACTTTATCGATGTCATGGAGTATCACACTAAAACTCTCAATAGATTATTTACAAATTTGGTGAATATATAACAATACTGTAAAAGTATTTCAACAAAAATATTGACATTGAGGATTATTATTTTTTCTCCAGTGTTAAATTTCCAACTTTTTTTCAAAATATTTAATCTATTTAATCCTTATCCATATTAATAATTCCTTACGCGTATTTCGTATAATTTTGAATCAAAAATACTCTTGTTAATTCCCATACTATGTACTTGCGATGTAGACTTTCATAAAATAAGTCTGAAGTTCTTAAATTTAATGTGGTTGCCATTTATTTCTCTTCTCTATAGAATATTATTACAATACAGAATTTCTTATCTATGAATGAAAAGGAGTCTCATCATGAGTATCTATTATTTACTGTACTTTTGTTAATCCATTTTATATACGAGTAAATTGTGTTTCACCTTATTTACTTGAATCAAATTATAAATGAACACTTTTAAAATAACATAAAAAGTTTCGTAGATTTACAACAAAAGGAAAAATAATTTTTACACTTCAAAAATTCAGACTATTTGCCAAATAAATTTGTAGAAAGGTAGAGTCAAGTAAACTTCTCTCAGTAAAATTCTTCATTCTTATCTATTATATAGGAATTATTGTCATATTAACTTAACGTTCATAAATTGGTGGTTTTGAATATATTATAAATGTTGATGAAAAATAAATTATGTTGAGCGTTCGTCTTTTCGGTACATGAAACTCTTATCGCTATTTAATTTGTGTCTCGAAGAAAAGAGGTTGTTGAAATTTCCCGGAATTCCTTTTCTACAGACAAAACTAGATTCAAGGAAACAGTCAATCTGTTCAAGAGCCAAACGTTGTAAATTCCCACTCGGAAATTTAGTGTATCACCGCATAGAAAAGAAAACGACATACTTATGCTTTAATTGCAGAAGGATGGCAGTCAATCCTCATGTTAAAATGCATGGGACGAAGAAAAGGCAAGCAAAAAGGCGGCTTCGACTTTGTCTGGAAGTCTAATGAGGTCCGGAACTTGAGAAGCGCGGGTCATGAAATCGTGCTGTTCGGGGTAATGTAGTAAGGACAGGAACCATTAAAAATTATCGCACGACTATTAGGCAGATGTAATTGCAGGAAAAACGCAAGCGATGTTCCTTAAAGGCGGAGCGACCAAAGCGGTTGGTGGGGGCGGCGGGGGCGGCAGGGGTAGTAGGGTGGCTGGGACGACGACGCCAGCGAAGCAGTCGGGAGGGGCTGCACAGTGAGTTGGAAGGTGCAAGATGTAAACAAAATTTTTTCAAATGTACACATTTTATGGTTCAGGCTCTCGTGAAAAAGAAATATATTCAACTTCCATAATTTTTTTTCATATTTTGGGGACATTATTGCGCAGGAATTTTCAAAAATGAGTTATTTTCAAAAATACGAACAGTGCGTTTTCCGGATGCACATATCTCAGTAATTGTTTATTTTATAAAATTACATTTTTATTTCATTAATTTTCTTTAATTTTTAACTATTTTTGTTACAAAATTTGTATTTTAGAAAGTTATTATTTGTTGTAAATATTTTTAAGTTGAACCAGCAAGGACATCCGCAACTCTGGACTTTAAAATATCCCCGTACATGTTTCACAAAATTTATTCTTGTATTATAAATATCAATACGAAAATCGTTCGTTAAAGTTCCATTTCTAACTCTCGCCAACCTTATATCTTCGCAGTAACACTTAGTGTAAAATACTAGATTATGTTGATGTTGGCCATTGTTTACAGCACTGCCCTTCCTTTCATACGGAATAGATCGGAGCAAATGGATAAAATCACCGACAGACCAGAAAATCTCCAGAATTCTCACTTGGACTGTGGTCGGCGTAAACCCAGCTATTTATCTGTCGGTGAGAACCTGCGACTGCCGGGACCCTACAGCTGTTCTACTCTACAATTATCACCATTTATCAAACATATCGCCCACGTTTCCAACAAGTTTTACTCCAACCTAAATACAATAAACCAAGCAGTCTACTACAACCTGGCTTCATTAAATGATCTCCCAACCAGAATTAAAAAAGATTTCCTTTCGAAGCCTTCTTATCAATTTTCTCCATAAACTGTTCAAAACAACAAGAGTACTGTAGTTGTGTTAAGTTTAGTTTAAGTTATAATGCAAGCCATCAAAACACATGATAGAGTAATTTATTACTGAACTGTGTACTATCAAACAATAAAATAAATAATTTGAATAAAAAACTCTACATTGTAAACTCTAATAAAAACAATGTTCGCGTAAAGGACAACATTTTTGTCCTCTTGTTCCCCGACGCGGCCCACTGTGCACCGCCCCTTGAGGGAGGCTTCGCGCACGCGGTCGCGCGTCGGTGCCCTGCCACCCTCTTCCCCGCCACGTCCCCATCTTCGTCCCCGCCCTCCCCCCGCCATCGTCCCGACCCCGCGTGCTTTTTCTTAGGGCGGCGCCCGCGAATTAGCGAATTGTAAGGCGTCTTATGGGCGGCGCTCCCGCCATCACCCGCGCCTCGCCCACCGCCCACGAGGCGGAACACCGCGCGCCTTATGGACTTCTTTGGCGCCTCGCCGGTGGTTTTTTCGCCTGAGCTATTGGAACAGAAACAGTCAGTTCCGTACGTTGACCATTCTATTGTGACTACTGATTGAAGGTCACACAGCAAAAACGATTTGAATTGAAATGAAACATACTTTTATTTTACAGGAACAGTATTAAAGGGAATTCAGGTAAAGAGCTATTAATATGTCGCATATAATGACGATGAAAAATAAGTTTTTAAATAGTCGATTATGATCTTGCGAGTAAAGATTCAGAAAAACGGATGTACAAATGAGTAGTAAATATACGATTTCATATAGTAAGTATCCAATAAACCACAATAGAAAAACAATATGGCGTTTGAAAAAAGTTGGAAGTAGCTACACCAAGGGACCTTATCAACAATTGCTATATAGGTCAAGGTAAAGTGAAGAAGCCTATTCGAAAGAAGCTTCCAAGTGCCAGTAAAATGTCACAATTCTTCTTAAAGGCACAATCGCATTTTAAAAATTGTACTGTGTAAAATGAGGCTTAGAAATGGTTCAGCTGCTGTGGATGAGACTATCGATCCTCTCTCTTAATGTCTCCCACGTGGGGTATTGATGAGGAAGAAATGACTAATCACTATTACTCTAGGGAGTACTTCCTCTTGGGCTGCATTAATGAGAATTAGAAAAAAATATTACTTTATCATTGTTATAACTTCACTTATCATTCAAGAGTCGTCCCAAAAAACCGAAACAGTTTTACTGCTTTTTACGCTATTGTAAACAAAATATTTTCGTAAATTACGAAAGATTGATACACAAAATACAGATCTAGAGTAAAACTGAAAACCTGTGAGACGATTAACTGATTATTACAAAATAAGTGTGTTAATACTGTTTCACATTTTTCGTTTATATACGCTCTTCCTTACTTTTTCTTCACTGTTTAGGTATATATTTTTAACATTTCCATTCTCTGTATTTTGCCTTGTCAATTTACCATGCATTTCAGTTAAACGATAATTCAAATCTTTAAAAAGAAATTGCTTTACGAATTTGAAATTCATCTAGAAACTGTTTTTGGACAAATATATAATATTAGCTTCCAAAAGGTTTTCTTTTTATTTCGATTAAAATAAAATGAGTAACATTTATTTAGAAATTCTTTGTTGTGATTTAATGTAAATAAAAAAATATTTTAAACGTAGAACATTAGGGAAATTTCATTAATGATAATCAATATGTGCTCAGAGCATTAATACGAACGTCTGAAGTTTCTTAAGTAAATATGTCCATGCAGTTCAGATAATACTGTTTGAGTACCACTCACTCTCCTTGTATGATGGAGAATGATTGATGAGCTCCGGGCAGCATAGTCATTTGTCATAAAACTTCACTTCTTGTTGCTTAACATTTAGCTGTTCTCATTAAATACAATGCATTGAATTTACAAAAACTGGCAACGAAACATTCGGTGAATAACATTAGTTCCGCATTTCTAATTTAATCTAGACATTAATGACGTTTATAACAAAATTAAAAATCGGATTTGGGAATTTCCTTTTAAATACTGTAGTGTTTGTTTGATGTCCGTCGCTTAATTGCAACAAAATCGAATAAATATAGATGAGCTAGAGAAAGTTCCTGTTATCTTCTGTGGCGCGCGCGTAAATTACAGCATATAATATGTTTAATCGAGAACAGATATCTTCACTTGGTCCGAAGGATTATTCTCAATAGCCTCGTGTAGACGGTTAGGGGACATAGAGACAAGATGTATTCCAACGCTCGGCTCGATGTGTATAGTATACCCAGCAAACACTCCCGTACGCTCTCCACCCGTCCGACCAACGGCGTCGCAACAAGGCCGAGGGGTGGGGACCGGGTGCGGGGTTGGTCCGGGGGGAAGGGGAGGCGTGAAGAGGCGGGGCGATGTGAGAGGAGGGACAGCAGCCTCGGGCGCAGGCGGCGCCGTGCAGCAACGCGTCTAGGCAACCCGCAGCGCACGTCTGTGTTGCGATGTCTGCCCCTGGGGCGTCGCGTTGCTACTCGCAGGCGACGTCCTCCCCCCTCCGCCCCCAGAACGCCACCGTCTTGTCACCCCCCGCGGGAGAACGCGAGCGGGTACGCCCTGAGTAAACCGCGCGGGTCGCGCATTTGCGCGGCACGAGCCCACGTGCCTTCACGGAAGTCGAGATATTCCTTCGGTTTCGAAATATCAGAGCGGAACGAAAGTTCCTTCGTCATAACGATCGGCACTTGGTCACGTTCCTACGGCAAACGGAGAGAAGTGCATTCGAACAATAATGAATAGTTTCCTTGGTATCGAAAATGCAAGGTGTATTAGACGTTGAAGTGCGGGTAACATACTTCTCAGAGGCTACCTGTGGAGAGCCTGCAGTAATACCAAACATCTATTCCATCCGTATAATATATCTGGTCACCAATAAATAACGCAAACTGCTGCGCGGGACTCTAAGCTGAGTTTCGTATGGAATTTCGTAGGTATGTTACTTACATTCGCCCCCCATTCATTTTTTTTTACTTATTTATTTATGTATTTATTTAGTTAATTTTCCATTCACTGTTATGTCGGGGCAAGTTTAATACTACGATAAATAACTGAAAATGTTCCCTGTATTTTACTAGAATCATTTGATAATTACGTATAGTTTGAGTAATTAATATCACAAAAATTTACGGACGGAGCGTGTCGGTGCGAGGCGGAGACGGGCAGATCGAGGTGAAGTGGAGCGTGTAGGAGCGACGGGGAGACGGACTGAGCGTGTTGGAGGGAGGCGGAGACGGACGGAGCTTGTCGGAGCGGAGCGTCTCCGAGAGAAGCGGAGACGGACGGAGTGTTAGAGTGGAGCGTATCGGAGCGAGGCGGAGACGGACGAAGCGTGTCGGAGCGGAGCGTGTTGGAGTGGGCCGTGACGGAAGGAGACGGAGGCGGACGGGGCATGTCGGAGGGAGCGTGTCAGAGCGAGGCGGAGACGGAGCGGTGCTGGTGTCGGAGCGGAGCGGGTGCGGCGTCGAAGTGGGTGTACGATTAGTGCCGGCCGCACGACGCGCAGCCGTTCGCTCGGTTGGCCGCTTTGTCGCCCACCTCCGCCGCCGCACTTCTGCGCGGCGTGCGGGTCAGCGCGTCCGGCGGTGCGCGTGCTGCCGCCCCTGCCGCCCCCGCCACTCCCGCCATCCCCGCCACCCCCACGCCGAGAGCGCCGTATCGGCCGCGGCCTATTCACCGATCAGCAAACACGCGGAGAGTTCTGCCTCCTCTCGCGCTATTGTTAGCGCGCGTGCGGCCGCGCCGTGGTCGCCGCTGCCGCCTCCGGCGTGCCGCCCCTGTCCCGCCCCGCCCCGCCCCGCCCCCACCCCATCCCGCCGCCCACCGGAATTCCAGAGGGAGCGTCCCGCTTCGGCTTGCAGCCCTGCTCGTTATAGCGTTGGAATGTCACTTGATATTCAATACACGCGCAGGGGCAGGGCTATTCTCGACCCTCGTAGAAGTTGCAACGCGGACGCCAATGCACAAGTGCGTGCTTATGGCTTATTATGCGAGAGTTTCTAAAGGGTGAAATTTTAATTTTCCAGCTCTACCGTTGTTTGTATATACGTTCTCGTTCTGTAATCCGCACATTTGATTCGTCTTAATATTACAAATTGCAATTTAATATTTTCTAAAATATATCATACAAATAAAAAATTATCTGTAAGATCGTAAGGCCATATTTGACATAAAATTATTTTTCAAGAATAATGAGTATTTTTCAAATATGGTGAAATAAAAAAGAATAAATTAATGTAAAGCACAAACACCTTGCTGAATTATCGATTGTATTGTTCATTTTGTTCTCTAGTAAATTTCTAAATTTGCCCTTTTAAGAACAATGTATCTTACGAACAATTTTATCTTAAATACAGAAAATGTATTTGTTAGTACTAAAACCGAAAACTTGCACATACTGTGAATACGAACACTGAAAATTGTTCACGCCAATGAGCCCTTTACTGCCCTCACGGCAAATTGCCAAATGCAAAATACTATTCAGGTTAAGTGCGTTTATTTAGTACTTACATTATTCATAGCATCTTATTTATCAGTCAGCATGTACTTTTAAATTGAAATGCAGGCCTTTTGTAAGTATTGCTCATATACTATACAGTATTGCCCATACACCACTTGTGTATAGTTATATTCTATACTTTTCATTTCTCTTAACTTGACATTCTCGCCTTACTTCGTAACAAGAGAAAACACTAATTCTGCGCCTCTGTAACGTTGACAGAAAAACTCATTGATAGGCACTGCTTAGAACAAGGGGAAAACGTTGTTCCTATGTGTGATAAATTACTTCATGTAACTGGTTATATCAAAATTCATGTTCAGTGGATCCTTGATACCGAAAAATTGGTTGACGGCAGAACATTCGTCTGTATGTGTGTGTTTTTAATCAATGATAGCACCTGAACCTTACAGTGTATTTTCTCCGAAATTAATATCGATTTAAAGGAACTCGAGGTCTTCTGAGTTTGAATAGTATTAATTCATTTTTTAGATACTTTTAATGAAACCTCACATTTTCAAAATTTTCTCTAAACTGGTTCCAAATTTGTTAATTCAATCTCGTCCCAGTTTAGCGCAAAGGACGCTTGAAGAGTGGCGTGTGTGTCATTTTTGAGGAATTCTTAGCTTTTGAAAATTGCAAAGGTTTATTTTTTGCCCGTCTTCCTACAACTACAATATTGAAAATAGAGTTTTTCTTTTAAAAAATCTGTTCAGAGACAGATCTTGAAATTACCTCACGTACGATGTTTGGAAAATATGAGTAGTTTCTGCGTAATTTATGCATAAAATATAGGCAATTTTTGAACAATTATTTTTTTCAATGGATCAATTTTTCCCTAAAATATTCTTCTTGTATGTATAAAAGGACTGTAAAAACTGGTGTTAGTTCCATTTCCTGCGAACTCGCGTATTTCGGAAAATTGCAAAAAGTGAACAGTGAAAAAGCATAATATTGAAGCCAGAGCTTTTTGTCTTTACTTAATGTATTTAAAAAAATCGTATCTTGGAAAAAAGATCTTGAAGGAAAAGTTATGTTAACAAACAAGGATTTCTGCGTCAAGTTAATGCAATGTATAATTTTTTTCTCAAAAACCGCTACATTTTTCTTTAAAATGCGAGACAGTATGTGATGTTGTATCTCCACTAGTTTCATTAGTGTTGTTTATTCTTCAGTTGATGAGCTTACGTACTCTCCCCAACTTTAAAGACATGATCATGAAATTTCAGTTAAAGGTAAAGTATCCATACATCCATTGAAAATGATTGAATTTTGCAATTTACCGTTGGCACGTTTGAAATACAAAGTATTGAGCGCGCAAATTACAGTGATGTTTCAAGGCACACTTGGAATTTCCGAGAATGTGAATAATCAGAGAACGAGTGATAAATATCCGTGTAGAGTAGCACTTCAATGTTTAATTCTTAGTGTCGTTGTTTACAAATCAAATATTATAATTTCCACCTCTCGTAACTCGGTCAACTCTCGATATTGCGCTAGCATTTACGGTATATTTACCTGCAGATACAACAATGTTACATACCTCACCCTCTTTAGAGACTGTATAGATCCACTGCAAACTTGTAATCGCCTACTGTAGGTTAGCGATTAATTTCCACAGCGTAATGAGAGTTATCGTGTCAAGTAGGCTTAAATATTAACACTTACTTAGTAAGTTGGTTTTGTTTATAATCAATATCAGGCTTTTGTTAAATTCATGGTATTGATTTAGCATTAACATATTCTCTAAAATCATTTTATATGCCTATTACCTCACATAATTCATGTATTTGTAAATATTATCTTGTTTACTCAACAAACTCTGGTTTTTATTCTGGGCTCATTTCAAATTGCTTCCTTCCATGAGTGGAGGTTCATACCGCTTCCTTGAATCATTTTACATTGTAATAGTATCCAGTAAAAATGAATAATGGGAGAAAAAACATTTTTACTGAAGCAGCTTTAAGACATGAAGTGGTTTCTCAAACGCACAGTGCCAATCATAAGTTCGCCAGTAATGAACCATTTTAACCTTTAAACCACAAGGCTGGGTCGAATATTGCGCTTACTATTTTCTCATGTCCTTGAGCTTAAAAGATTCGAAAACCTTCTTCGCTGTTGTTTATCATGTCTGAGAGTATTAGATGACCGTATCGTGTTCGGGAAGTTTCCATTTAAAGTGTCTGCGCTTCGTGTAGATTTCCGTTTCGGTGCCGTACCCAATCCACAGTTATTGTTTACTATTCGTCTTGTTAAGAGTTCTCAAATGACTTTTTTCATGTGTGAAAAAATGCATTCACTTTAATTAATTAAAGTGTTCTGTAAAACAATTCTTTTGAGAGTTAAATTCAATTAAGATCAATACTTTTGTTTCATGGGTATAAAATTGATTAGTGTAAGTAGTTAGTAGTTAGATAAAGTGTATTGAACATAGCTCTGTAAAACGTGTTCCATTTCGCGACATTGTGAAGTGCGAGTTACCTATAGAATAAAATTGACCATAAATAAATACTTTGGTATTTCCAAACAATGTCACTTTTCCTGCACCATAGGGTCAATTTGCTACGACTTGCGTGGGACCGAACAAAGCGGCGTCGTTCATATTGAACGTTCTGTACTTTTGGTATCAAAAGTTAAGTAGTTTTACAAAAATATTTTTGGCTTGCAAGATTAATCTTTTAGAAGTTTTCTTTCAAGAAACAAATAGAATGTGAAAATGAAATTGACTAAAGAAAGCGACGAAACGAACACGATCGAACAGAATACGGACAATACATAGTGTGATGTTTCCGTGAATGAAAATTACAAAACGAAATACAGAACTTTTTGTAATTGAAATAACATTCTATGTATTTTTAACAGTCCTCTAGTGTAATATTACGATAAAAAAGGTGAGCGATGTTTCACTGAAGACTACGTACGCCGCATCTTTAGCATATCCGTGTTAGAGAAAAAAACTCCGTATTCCAAACCCACACATATTTCAAAATGTTGAAATATATGTATAATATTTAAGTCAACTAATCTGTAGATTTCCACAAAATGAAACTGCCAAAGCAGACAATAAATCCCGAAGGCCCCAATTAGTTTCATTATTTATCTACATTTCATTATCAAACTTTGGAGTATGATGTGCTCTACTTCTATAATTGCCCCCCAAACGTTGCAAAACATTCATGGGTGCCGTTGCAGGCTGGAACTGACAAGAGAGGGAATACATAATCAGAGAAGCTATCTTTGGATTACTTCATACGTAGTACTACGCTAATCGTTTAGTCCAGAGCCAGCATTTCTGCTGAATCTGCAGCGACTTGAGTCCCAATTGTCGCTACAAGCTAAACAGCTCGAATCTAGTCGCTGTCATGTGGAGAATTCTAGTGGCCAGCTGCTCTGATTTATAGTTTTCCAAGATTTCCCCGAAGGCTAATTCCGAAGCACTACCATTCGGTCATTAACCTTGCGCGAACTTTCCCTCCTTTCCCTAGTATTCTCTCCGCTTACACAGACATTTACCATTACTACATGACCATACATGTTGGGAGACCAGTTGAATGTTTTACCTGTGTGTGGTCCCGCTCTAAGATACCTGTGAGGGAAATACCTCCAGCTGACATGAACGTCGGCGACAGATTTCACCATCCAGGAACGATGGGAACACCTCCACTTTCCGGGATTACATTTACTACACTAATTGGATTAATAAGCAATACAGTTAACGGGCACGGAGACATCAGTCAATCATATCAAATTATCCATTAAGTAAGCCTAACTTAATTCTCTATCTAATATGTTAATGTCTAGACACTTTAACACCCAAACGTCTTAACGTCCAATGCCGTACCGCCAAAACAACATGTCTCAATAACGCCCTACGCGTCAAGTCAAGCGCAAAAATGTACCAACACAACCTCTTAAACCTCGAAGTTCTAAAGTCTCAAAAGCTTAATCACATGAACACTTTACCTATTTATTGACCAAACTCCATTATTCCCATCACTTTAGCGACCAAACGCTCAAAGATTCAAAATTCTGAAAACCAGTATAAGCAAATGCTCCAATGCCCAAATATTCTCTCTTATCTAAACTCTCCAACGTCGAAAAGGTTCAACGTCCAAACTGCTCCAACATTCAAACGCTTAAACGTCCAAACGCTCCAAAATCAAAACGCTCCAACATCAAAACGCTCTGAAGTCCAATCCCACAAACGCAAATCGCTCCAACTCCCAATTTACCCAACATCCTCACGCAAAACATCCGAACCCAAAACACGCGCATGCCTACCCGGTCGAACACCAGAGCGGCCGAACGCTATCGAAATGCCGGCGGGGCGGCGCGGCAGCGTGGGTGGCCCTTATCACAGGTGGCGGCCCACGCAAAGCCCACATCAGCTGTTGGTCGGGCGACGTGTCGCGTGCACCGCTCTCCATCCACCCTCCACCCCGTCCTTCCCCTCCGCGGCCGTTCCGCGTTCGCTCACGCCCCCTCTGCGCCTTTAGTGCGGCCCTGCCGCCGTCGCCGCAGCCGGCGTCCATCCTTCAACGTCGTCGCCTTCGGGACGTATTGCTTTATTGCCCACCGCCCGCGTCGCTCCCCATCGTCGACGCCGCCCCCGCAATTTTTTCTCCGTCGCCGCTCGTCCTCTCCGGCGCCGCCCACGCGCTCTCTCTCGGTCATCAGACCTTTATACCTCTTTATAAAATCATCGGAAAGCTCGATTCGATATTTCTGCGTTCTCTCGGCGGCGGCAGCCGGGGGAGGCGGCGGCGGCCGTGGCAGCGGTGGGGGTGGAGTCGGTCGGTGGCTTGTTTTACGCTGGCGGCGTTATCGTATTCTTTTATTGCCGCCTCCACTGTAGCACCTGCATCTCGCTTTGGCTACTTTCGGTCGACGAAACCGCAGCCGCGGAGGCGGCCCTGCGTTCCCGACCCTCCCAGCCCCGCTTCCGCCTTCGGTGGCGGGGCCGGCGCTTTGACTTGCCGCTTGGGTGCCGTCCCCACAGGCCGCCTCCCTCCGTCGCGAGCAGCCCCACCCCTATTTCTCCTCCTCCCCCAGTCCCCCACGCCCCGTTGCCTTTCCCTGGCGCCCCCTGGGAACGCCACCCGCCCCTCCTCGCCCCTCCTAGCCCCTCCTCGCCTCGCACCGCCTCGCATCGCCCCTCCTCGCCTCGCCCCGCCTCGCCCCGCCTCGCCCCGCCTCGCCCCGCCTCGCCCCGCCTCGCCCCGCCTCGCCCCGCCTCGCCCCGCCTCGCCCCGCCTCGCCCCGCCTCGCCCCGCCTCGCCCCGCCTCGCCCCGCCTCGCCCCGCCTCGCCCCGCCTCGCCCCGCCTCGCCCCGCCTCGCCCCGCCTCGCCCCGCCTCGCCCCGCCTCGCCCCGCCTCGCCCCGCCTCGCCCCGCCTCGCCCCGCCTCGCCCCGCCTCGCCCCGCCTCGCCCCGCCTCGCCCCGCCTCGCCCCGCCTCGCCCCGCCTCGCCCCGCCTCGCCCCGCCTCGCCCCGCCTCGCCCCGCCTCGCCCCGCCTCGCCCCGCCTCGCCCCGCCTCGCCCCGCCTCGCCCCGCCTCGCCCCGCCTCGCCCCGCCTCGCCCCGCCTCGCCCCGCCTCGCCCCGCCTCGCCCCGCCTCGCCCCGCCTCGCCCCGCCTCGCCCCGCCTCGCCCCGCCTCGCCCCGCCTCGCCCCGCCTCGCCCCGCCTCGCCCCGCCTCGCCCCGCCTCGCCCCGCCTCGCCCCGCCTCGCCCCGCCTCGCCCCGCCTCGCCCCGCCTCGCCCCGCCTCGCCCCGCCTCGCCCCGCCTCGCCCCGCCTCGCCCGCCTCGCCCCGCCTCGCCCCGCCTCGCCCCGCCTCGCCCCGCCTCGCCCCGCCTCGCCCCGCCTCGCCCCGCCTCGCCCCGCCTCGCCCCGCCTCGCCCCTCCGCCTCCATCGGGCCTCCTCCCCAGCGGCGCGTGGCGGCATGCCAGCCCCGGACATCGGGTTGGCAGCTCCCCGAGAGGGGCTGAACGGCTTACCTAAGCGGCGGTGGCGGCGGTGGCGGTGGCGGTGGCGGGAGGCGTCTTATTTGGCGCGGGAGGCGAGGACCGGGGGCGGGCGCTCCCTAATTGCGCGCGCAATGGCCTCTACCTGATTTGCCTCCGCGCAAAAAGCTGGAACGCGGCGGCGGGGGCCGGTGGGGGCGGGAGCGGGGTGGCGCCTCTTTCGGGAACGGCCTCGGGGAGGCGGGGGTGGGGCCGTGAGAGACGTCTTCTCGGCGGAGGGTGGGGCCGGGGGCGTGAATCCCGAGTTGTGGCGCCGGCTCTTTGACTCCTCAAGCGACGGCGGGGGATTGGAGCATCGGATACCGTTAATTAGCTCTTCTTTCTTCCTCCAGGTAAAACAATGGTTTGCTCCGCGTCAAACGCGCCGCAAGCGATTGGTTCAGACGCCACTTCCGACAAGCTGAGCTTGCTCTCGTTGCACGATCGTGCAATAAAAGAGCTGGAGGCGCTCATTCATATTCTTGGAACATTTTGGAAAACTTATTTATGAAATATTCATAATTTCTATGTTTTACTGGGAAATAATTACAGTTATTATTTGCAGTTAAACAACAGACAGAAAACACGAAAAATGTTTATTTATACCTTTTAATTTTTTTGAAAACACACCTATTTTCGCCAATTAATAGCTATTAATTCTAAGATAATCCTAATCATTATCATTGAACTGATATGAAAAAAAGAATAACTCACACGCTGATGTGTTGAATTTTAATAGCAATTTACTGTACGGTTGAGGAATGAAAACGTTTTCCCATTTTTAAGGGGTTTTCGAACTTAAGTGTAGAAGACTTTATACGCATTGGTACATTATTTGCGGGCTAAGGATAACATTGGTCTAGAATAATGAATAATTCCCTCACTCAAAAAGTTTGATTTACTTCTGCAGGATTTCAACGGTTGAAGTGGGGAGAATTAATTGTTCAGTCAAAGAATCTAATGAAATGCCTCGCAATTAATGACTTAGGCTATTCCAGTGTAAAAAAATGTTGAGTAAGATGATGGCTCTTTCTAGTTTCCTTCCAACATCTATGAACAAATTTTACTAACTTGTAACGTTTAATTTTGATACTCAATATTTCACTTGGGTAGTTTTCCGTTCTTTAAACTAAAATAATTATTTGTATCTTATTAAGTTAACTTTGACTCAAGGTGCACTATTTTTACAATATTACCTTACAACCTAAATATTGAAGAAATGTGTAGCAAACATATGGCATAAATTTGCGGGTTTTCTGGCATAAAAACTCTAGTTGTCGGGCATTGACAACGAAAAAGTGGATAAATCTTCCGATGTAGTAAATTACTTCCTCTGTGATGTAGTCAGAATCCATGCTCTGTGGGTACTTGGTACCGACATATTGATTGACGGCAAAATGATACCGAAATATTGTGTCAGTCTGTGGTCAACGCTAAAGCCTAAATCAGGGCTTTCCAACTAGCGGCCGCCCGGATCTTCTTGTGCGGTCCCCAACTGCTTTGAAAAATATTATTATACCAACCAAATACAATACAATTTCACAATTTTACTTATTTTTATTTAATTATTTATTAATTTTCTCGTTGTATGTTTATTAATCATTAAGTATGTTGAATAAAAGTCGTATCTAATATATATTTGTGGCAGTATCATCTCAGTAGTTCTCTCCAAGACATAAACCAGTTTATCTACGCATTCATTCGTCGAATAATGTAGTAAAAGTTTGATTAATTAAATTTCATCAACTTTAAAAACAATATCGCACCAGGAAAATCCATAGTAGCACCTTGCCGACGAAAGTGCTTGCAACAGAAATTATCCTGGTAGCACGAGCTGCAGCTTTCAAACGTAAATTGAGTATGCACTACAGTCATAACAGATGCTGGAAGTGCTGTCCCATTCACTTATTTCTCTGTGATCTGATTGCTACCAACGCAAGTGCAAGGAGACTTTCCTGGGGCTTTGTATGTGTGACATTTGAGACGGAGGAAAGTTACATTGTTCACAAGCAGTGTTAGGGGAGAATATACTACGTATTTAGTCAATTAATCAAAGAAAATGACGAAAAACTGGATCGACACCAATGTTATTGATGAACAATAACTGATGCATACATATTCGACCATTTACAATTTTCTAATTTAATATATTTATTATAATTTAAATAATTTAATATATTTTTATTACTATAAAATAAATACTACTTTTGTTCTTGACTCTCGGAGAAAGTATAATTGGATAAGTTCATATAAGCAGGAAAAATGTTATTTTGGCTGTATCACTCATCTTGAAAATTGTATAGAACGATCACGCATACATTGTGTATGGGGATGTCACCAGCAAGTGCAAAAATATCCGAGTAGGAATTTTTGCACTTCCTTTAGAAGATTTTGGTGAGCACCTGCCCCATCTCGTTCCCTTTACGACCTAATCTTTTACGCCGCGCCCTCTCCACTCTACACTTTCCTTTTCACCCCATTTACCCTGTACGGAATAAAAGGGGCGCAGCTTAATCCGATGACTGCTTTTAAAGTTATTTGCTAAAAGAAATCTTGCGAATAAACTTTTTTCGTTGTTTCAGCTTACATTTTCCTATCTCTCGGCTCAATCTGGAATTTTCGCGCGTCCTACTCTTAAATGGGTGCTAGTTGATTACTATCTCTACAATTTTTAAAACTCGAGTAGGGATACTGACGTTCGTGTTTGTTCTTTCGGATGAAGGAGCCAGAGATGGCACAACTGCGTTTAGGTCTCAAGACGAAGAGAGATCTCAGTGCGATTCTTTACTAGCTTCCGCTCATTATACCAATCTTCCTAGAAAGTAAAAAAAGAAAAAAGAAAGAACGAAAGAAAGACAGAAAGAGAGAAAGAAAGAAAGAGAGAAAGAAAGAAAGAAAGAAAGAAAAAAAGCAGAGAGGAACTGATATTAGGGTTCACAGTATTGTACGTTATATAAGGGACCACACACAGTAATATATAACTGATATTAGGATCACAGACCACATGTAACTGATATTAGGGACCACAGTATTGTAATTTATATTAAACTATCCAATTATGAAAATTAAAATTGGCTCTTGCAGTTGTATTC
Source organism: Acheta domesticus (assembly GCA_031308135.1). Lineage (NCBI taxonomy): Eukaryota > Metazoa > Arthropoda > Insecta > Orthoptera > Gryllidae > Acheta > Acheta domesticus. The sequence goes on from JAHLJT010008446.1 coordinate 267,116,155, forward strand.
TTGTCACTTGCAAGTCGCTCAAATCTTAACTTAAATAATTAAATGAATATGAACTTCTTTGCGAACAGTAATGTTGTAGTGAAACTACATATCTGAGTTTATACAAACGATAATGAATAAATACAATAATTAATCGCGAAATTGCACGAGAGGATTTGTGGGGGCGTGGAAAAACAATAAATAATAATAAATTTCCATTAATTTAAATTTCCATTTTATGGAATTCTCAATATTCTCGCGCTCCTCCAACTCAGAGTAATTCTTTAAATTATTTTGTAATAGATCCTTCAGTTTTATTATAATTAAATGAAGATGGGAATGTATTTGAATTAAGTATTGAAATCTATGTGGACATTCATGTCCACATTACACAAAAGACTTACATAGCACTCATACTTATCAACGAAATTTGGTTTGGGAATAGTTTGTCTTTGATATCATCGGATAGAAACTAGCAGTGGATCTATTTGAAATACGGTTGCTCAAAGAAATTAGATTTTTTAATTAAAACAGTAAAATCACTTCTTTTGTCCCTTGATTCAAGAGTGTCTTTATCTTCTTAAAACGTGTTTACACAAAAGCCCGTTGCAGATGATTTCTTCGTATACGAAACTACATATTCTTGTACAGAAACATACAAAATTAAGCAAAATCGCCGAGGAATACCTCGAAACCTATCCGTGCTACGTTTGCATTTTGTTTTGACGAAGAGTTTACTCCCAGGAATCTCTTAACATTAAAATACATCGTACAAAAGTGCCGGATGTAGCCTTGTGCGACCGAATAATTATTAGGCTTTCGCAAGATGGGCGTGGGCCCGAGATCTGCCTGCAAAGTGTCAGACGAAGATAGCGTCAAAGTCGACCAGGGCTCCTCAAAGGGGATTCCATGAAGGGCGAGTGGAGTGAGTAGAGAAGTGTTCGGTGAAGGAGCGTGGGACATGGCAAAATCGGGCTGAGCGGAGCTTTCTAGAATGGTTGGAGATAGAACGGGATCGATCAGAGGGGGGATCCGGACGAGCAAGAAGCAGGCAGGGCAGTTTGAGATCCGAGATCGGGATCAGGCAACACCGCAGAGAGAAGGATGATTAGGTACAGCGTGAGTGGACAGAGCCAGCAAGGATTGTACAGGACAGAAGAGGGTGCGGCAGGGCTGGTCGGGCGAGACTGAACGAGGTTGAACGAAGTGAGATTGGAGGAAATGAGGTGTAACTGGACGATGGAATGTGGAATGGGCGACCGGTGTGCATTGGAATGAGTGTGACAAAGAGTGAAATGTAACTTGACAGAGCATTTCGGGATAGAGCTGAATGAGAAAAGAATTAAACAGGAAGAGTCACAGCAGTACTGGTCGAGATGCGGAGCGTTGTGTATTACCACTGGACGTTACGGGACGTTACTGGACGTACCGGCCAACAAGACCGGAGGGAAGCGAGGTGGGAAGACGGTTTCGTTTTGGGCGGAGAGGGCCGAGGCGAGAGAACGGGACGGAACAAAGTGAAGTGGGGCGGAGCCCGGCCGGGCCGGACGAGGCCGGCGCCGCCGCATGGTTGCTAACGAGGGGTCCGGGCGCGGATTTTATGACCTTCCGTTTTATGGCTCATCGTTGTCCTCTTGCTTCGTCAGCCGGGAAGAGGCATTCGTCCGCCACTCAGCCTCCGCCCCCTTCATCCACCGCCCCGCCCTCGCCCTTCTACCTGCCGCCCTGCGCTCTCCACCCGCTGCCCCGCACCCCTTACCTACGACCCCGCCCCTTCCGACATCACAAAGCTTACTAACCTACCGCCTCGCCGTTGCACCCACCTCCCCGTTCACTCCGGGCTTCACCCAGGCCACTAGATCCAACTCCCCGCACCCGTCCCCCAAAATTTCATTCCCTCCGTCCTCTGCGCCGTGCCCGCCTTCCTATGTCCCGACTCGTTTATCCACTGGTACCATCCTTTGGTTTTTCCCACCCCTCCTACTTCCTTCTCTGTTCCGTCCTCTTCGACCACTACCTGACCCACCCCTTTCACCGCCCAGCTCGGTCTATCCCCTTTCTGGTTTCCTGCGTCAACTTCCACACCCACCCCGTCCTCCGCCCAATCCTTCCTCCATCCACTGACCATGCCACATCCCGCCCTTGACCACCGCTCCACCCCCTCCGTCCACTTCCCAGTTCGCCCCGTTCACAGCCTCACCCCTCTCTCCACCACCCCGCTCCCTCCGTCCACCTCTCCGCCCGCTTCGTCCACCTTCGTCGTCCACCTCCCAGTTCTCCTCGTCCACCTCCCAGTTCTCCTCGTCCACCTTCCAGTTCTCCTCGTCCACCTCCCAGTTCGCTCCGTCCAAATCTCCGCCCACTTCGCTCACCAGCTGGCCGCGGCGATCCTCCTCGCGGCCGCGTGCCCTTCGCTCACCACCTGCCCGCGGTGGTCCTCCTCGCAGCCCCGCCCCCTCGCTCACCAGCTAGCCGCGGCGGTCCTCCTCGCGGCCGCGTCCCCTTCACTCACCACCTGCCCGCGGCGGTTCTCCTCGCGGCTCCCTCCCCTTCACCGCTCGTGGAGCCGGGCATAGAGCGCGCGCGCGGGGCAATATGCGGCGCGATAGAAAGCCCTTCGCGGTGGCGCGCTGTCCGCAGTGTCCTCTCCGCCAGCGCCGCCCTCGCGCCCGCCGTCCGCGCCACCCGTGAAAAATGCTGCGGCCGTGAGCGTGCAGGAGGCGCCCACCCCTTCGGCCCTGCTCCGGACAGGGAGTTCACGCTTCACGATGGCTCGGATCCGAAAAAATGCGGACAAAAATATCTTCAGCCGTGACATGATTGAGGGATTGATTGTTAGTGATTCCGGGAGCGTCAATTACCAGGGTCATTAGTCCTGTAAGTGCATGTGTTTTTGCTCGAAGGTCGCGGTGGTCTTCCCCCGCTGGATGGCGAGATCCGGCGCCGACCTACCCCACGGGTTTACCCTAGTTAGTATCTCGGGGCACCGCCCCAGACGGGACAAGCTCTAAGCTCCCAACCGGTCTCCCGGCATGTGTGGTAATGCAGTGCATGTTAGTGTGTGTTTGTGTGTGTAAGAAGAGACGATAGCACAGGGAAGAGGTAAGAAAAATCGCGCGCAGTCCGTGGCCCGTTTGTTAGAGTACGGCTCCAGCTAGTGTTGATCGGAGAAAGCACGGGAAACTACCGATCAGAATAGCCGGGCGCTAGAATTCTCCTCCAGACAGCGACTGAATTCGACCTAGCTGACAAGCTACTGTCGAAAATCCTGCCACCATACGACCTCCCGATCAGAGAGACTGCAGCTAGGACACGAAATTCACGGCGGCAGCTTTCTTGCATCGGTAGGTCCTAGACATGAGTTTCAACGGTGTAAGGTTGTCGACACTCGTTAATTAGCTTAGTTCAAGACGATCACTGCTTGCATGAGAATTCTAGAGGTCGGCAGCTCTGATCGATTATTTTCCTGTTTCCCTCCGGTCTCGTAGTCGAAACAGTATCTTAAACAACTGGCAACGTACCACACGCAACTTTCAACAGTAGCGTTAATTTGAAGTTCCGTAGTTCATGGGAAACGGATATGAAACCTTTGCCAACATATCTTGTAGTATTTTTGTAATAGAATTGTATGTTTCATGGCGTACATTCTAATCATTTTTTGCTACGAATTGTATAAGTAATATTATACCTAGTGGTCTTGACTTAACAAATTTAGTAATAATAAGTATCTTTTGGAGGATACAAGGTAATTTTAAAATAATAAGATATAACGAAAGAAAATGCAATTTTATAGCGGTTTCTGAGAAAGTAGAAGGAAAAGGAAGATTTAAAAGCAGAAAATAAGAAAGGAAGAGTTAAAGGCAGTCTTTCTAATATTCCCAGTGCATGCGTGCCTTGTACCCAAAAGAGACCTAAATAAGAAAAAAATGTATCATAAATTCATTTATTTTCGTATGTGCTTCAATCATTGAAAGCATTTGAAAGAGTGAATTTTGTCCGCTTTTGGCTCCGTTCAAACCAACGCGCGCCCTTCCCAGTCTTTGAGAGCAACGGGAGACCAGCGGCGGCGGCCCGACGGGTGGACCGGAGGCAGCGGTGGCGGCAGCGGTAGCACGCTCTATTGCTTCACGCACACACCCCGCCGCCCTGCAGCTGCCGCCTTCTACACCGCCCCAATAAATAAGTGAAAATGCGGGGACCGAGTGAACACAACCGCACACAGCAAAGGCGTTTTTCCGACACCATTTTCTCGCAAGGAAGGAAGTCTTTGAATTCAAACACACAAATCTGTTCCGATCTTCGTTTCATAGCGCATGGTTCTACTACAGATCGTAATGACGGTCGTTTGCAAATTTCTGCAGCTACCTTCTATACATCTGTTTCTCCGGATCAATTCTTAGAGAAGCAGTTGCAAGTTAGGTTCTTGCAGGTAGAGGGACATTCGTGGACGAAATCGTGTGGGGCAAGATGGCCTGGGGTATCGACTGGTCTTGTGACGCTTGCCAATACGCACAAGTAAATAGGGCTGCACAGAATTACAGAATATTGATGTATTCATTATATTCCGTTGAATCAGTAATTAGAAAAAAGACAGTATTGTCGTTTTAACTATCTTTTGTGTTAGGTTGTTCTGCTGGAGATGGCTCCCGATGATCATTTGGGGTGGACACATTATTGTCTTACAATTTAATTTTTGAACAACAGCCACTTTTCTCCTACATTCTTTTACGTATTATTAAATGTCAGCTTTTCTCATACGTTCTCCTACATCCTATATATATATATATATATATATATATATATATATATATATATATCATACATTAATCCTTTTTATACATATCTTTATCTATCGAACCTGATACCTATCGAACGGCTTCCGCGAATACATAAACTCTCTCTATATATTTTTCTTCTTCTTGAAATGATCTGTAGATGTTTCTCCTTCTGTAGATCTGTTTCTTCTTCTTGAAATGATCTGTTATCTGTAGAATTCTAGAGGGCAGTTTTTATGCTGGGATATATTCTCAATACGTCAGTATGTAGAAGTAGTTTCTTAATGAGTTAGTAGAATAAACCCTTATTCATTTCATTCTCTCTCACGTTCACTCTCTCTCCCTCCTTCCTCTCCCATTCTGTGTGTGTACATGTGTTCCATTATCTATCTCTATCACAAAAGATACACTCAAACATTCGAAATTCTATAAACAAACAGATTGCAAAATAATGTTTCAAATTTGATACTTATTGTCAGTATTATTGACTATGAGCTCTGATGAAGTTTTACCTACAATCCCCACCAGTTGACATCATGAAATGCGTTCATTTCAATAATTACGTGTGTGGATAATCTGGTTAGTATTACGTGCATGTTGTAATGATGAAAACGATACACGTACGGAGAGATGTTTAATACTGTCCTTTAGTAACAAGTGTGGAGGACGTTAATAAAGCGGGAGTGACATCGGCAATCTCCATCTAATTAAATAGAGTGAATGAAATTCCTCAGTACTTGCAGTAATTTAGTTGGTCTTCAAATTCTACGAAATTATTCAGTTCATAGCTCTGGTTTCTGAACCAGTGTGTAACCGGACTTTAATCATGCCTATTGGAAGGTGAATGCTGAAGTAGATTCAGTTGTCGGATCACAGCTATAAAAGGTTCACGGTATGCTCATACAATAATTACCTGCTTTCCTTTCCGTGTAAAATAAATAGCAATGAATAAAATGCTGCATCGAATTCTCATTCACTTTCGCTCCAATGGTTCAAAATAAAATTTACCATATTGCATTGCAAATACCTAACTTTTCTCTACTGTCTACAAATGAACTGAAACGAGAAAATGAAAGCTCCAAAATTTCAATTCTACTGGGAGGATATTTTTCTAGGTCAGGAACACGTCATTTGATAAAATAATACAGATTAATATGAAGGCAATTTTTTGTGGCAACATAATCATGAAATAAGAGTAATATCAGAAGTGTTGGACATACTAATTACTCTTATTGTAATAAGAACGTCAAATAACACTCCGTGTGACATTGTGTAAAAGCATAAAATTTTTGTCATGAATATGCTCATATTCCTTCTCCCAAAAAAATCCTGTTTTTGTAGACAAATCCACTAAACAATTGAAATTATAATAGACGGATTATTCTAAATATTTTCAATCCCCCATGTTTATAAAAAAATCTCTCGCCTTTACGAAAAGAAGCCATTATTGAAGGCAGTAGGAAACTACGTTATGTGAGTCTGGAAAAGTAACGAGCGTCGTTTGTTTGTAGGTATGGTTCAGCTTTCAAGTGAATGTGTGTGGTTGGCAAAGCATCCTTTATCTTTTTTATTTATGTATTTAACATAAAAAATCAGTTAAAAAATCCCACACGTGACGCACGAGAAATAAGTGTAATCTGAACACTTGAGTTTCGCTTGAGCATTGCTCTTTTACTCTACATACCTGAATAATTAAATGTAGCAACAACCGTTTTTGCCAAAATTTGATAAAAATAAATATTCACTCTCGTTAATAGAAACTATTTTCATAAGCAAACGAGCTACAGATTCTGGTTCTTACCGTTCGTCACATGATGGAATTGACTGACTACCGCCAGAACATATTGAGTTAGTACTGCAGGTGAAAATGCACTAAACCTCCCTTTCTTCCAGCATCTAGAAAAAACTGTGCTCAAGAAAAAGTTCGCAAGTAATTAAACAACATTTCCATTTCAGAAGTAAACCAAGGGTCCAGCCTAATCAAAGGGTTATTGAGTCAGAAGCTAAATTAAAAAATTTGTCATTATATTAAGCCATTTAGAATTATACAACTCAGATGATAACAAATGCATTGAGATAATTATTGAAATAAATCTCTTTAAGATGGTTAGCATAAACGCGCATACAAATAATTAAAGATAAGGAGCTATTTCAGTCCTGCTCAGCGTTCCTTGGACCGCAGCACCAACTCCTGACTCTCTCAAACTTATCTCCTAGCAAGTGTGTCGAAGTTCCAACGTTTGCCGCAAGTTGAGCAACACAGTAAGCAAGTGTTTTCACACGACTGTGGCAAGGAAGGAGGGTTATGCTCTTCATTGTGGACTTTGTGAATTTCTTCCATAACGTTCTCATAACTTTTAAACCAATCTACGTATTTTTATGTCGGAAGAAATAGACGAATTATTTTTCGAGTGGGATTGATGTATATTATATATACTAAAAATTTATTATGACGTACAGTAAGAAGTAAAGGAACATTTTCAAGAGTCAAGCGACAATTGGTATCATGCTTTGTTGCTTTGTCTTCGTTTAGGTAAATATATAGAAGTCACTTTTTTCGTATTCAATTGAACAATAATCTTGTTTAAAAACTGTATCACGCACATAAAGTTATTTATGGCTTTTCTTTTAAAATGATTTGCAATATAAGGTCAATAGGAAACTAAAAATTAGTAATACATTTCTATTATGTAATTTAATCATTCATATTGATTTTAAATCAAACGAATCGTCACAAAAATCCCATCACATTCCATCACCGACTTGTTGCGTTATTGAACATCTGCATAAATGGTGTAGAATAAAATTAAAAGTGACTAATAAACGGTACTATCCTAATAGAAATTATCTGTTGCTTTTGTCTGTTTTGTTTCCAAAAACGTTCACTTTCTCATGTCTCCTGTTCAGAGTTTGAATTTTCTGTCTGCCACAATTTGGGAAACTAAATGAGAAAGTGTTGGTTTTAACTTTAAACATAATTAATGATACTGAGCCAAAAGCATCACATCTAATTTGTTTGTTCTTTTTTTACTTTCGTCGTGATTTTGTTTTATTTATTTTAGCAAAAGAAAGTATTTAAAAGAAACTCAAAGTGAATGTAATGTATGCTGCTATTCAAAACCAAATGAACTGTAATTTATTTTTCGATCTTTCCATACATTAGTTAAGCGATACGGTGTTTAATACTATCACGCAAACTCTATTTAACTCTTCAATGTGGTACAAAGCTTTACAGTTTACTAAAGCTGCGAACTATTACATATTGTCATACAGAGTTTTGATCCTATAAAAAATTGCAGAGCTTTGTATATATCGGAAGACAAACTCATTTCACTTTAATGCGCTTTTGTGATGTTTATCAAATCCAGCTACTCCGGAAATTGGAAAGAGGGTGAAACACAAAACCATTGTCATAACGATTGTTTAAGCACAATTTTACAAAATAGGAAGTCACGTAGGTTTCTAACACAATCGTGCGGTTAAGAGACGTAATACTCTGCATAATTAACAAAATAGGTTTTTTAAGCTCCAAATTTCTGGATCGTTATTTCAAAGTCACAATTCAGTATTAAGATTTAATTTTTACTTTCCGCAGCACATTTTTACTCCTCTATTTCGTTTCTCGTGTAGTTTTTTCTCATTCCTTCTCTACAAAGAGCGCTTCTCTGTACAGGAACTTTTTTTGTGTGTAAAAAATCAAACGTAATAATCGTAACACGTAGGTATCGAGGAGGTTAATATATTTGTCCGCAAATCTCCCCCCCCCCCCGTATGTACACGTTTGAACGCGAGAGGCCGTGAGAACAATTACGTGTGCGCGCTGTTTCGAGTACGCCGACAGTGTCCCATTGCAGATTATTACGTTTGTTAAATGCAGTCGTTCTTAAATCGGCAGCATTCAACAAGTATGCCGGGCAAATTTCTTCGTAGAGAGTCTTTGTTATTTTAGTTGAATGCTCACTCGGCAGAAAATATTTTAAAGTACACAGAAATTGTTTCCGAGTTTTGAACTTCCACAACATGCACAATTAAACAGATACGTGGCGCCATTAATAAGTTATTCGCGGTAATGCAGGAGCAGCAGCATCTCGGGATTTGCGAGGCGCAGTACTTACGGCGAGCCGGCACGACGCGACGGGCGAGGATTTTCGCTGTGATTTTAAGCGATGACGACGCGTCTTTGTAGGCAGTGGCGCAGGCGGCGCGGAGGCAGCGGCGGCGGGCGGGGCGGGATGGGGGCGGGGGGCGGACGGGGCGGGGGCGGCTTGGGGGCGGGGGCTGCTCGCGCAGCGGTGGCGGCAGTCGCATCGGAGCAGGGCCTTGCAACTCTTCATCAAAACCGGAGACGAAGCTTGAGGATGCTACTATAGGAGGCGCTAGTGGCGCCCGGGTACAGCTGCAGGTTAGGCTCGCCAACTTCCGCACATAAAAATTGGCTGATTTCTTAGAAATACAAAAAGTGTCTTCTGAATGTTCGGTTATTCATAATATATGCATATAAGGGACTGCTGAAGAAAGCGTGAACATCGGCGCTAATTTTTGTAACATTTCGCGCCTGCTTGCGTTTCGCGAACCTACGCAGCAGCCACGCACCTTTGAAGTAATGTTGGATGCAGTTTGTGTTTCAGTTCCTCTGAGAAGGTGCTAGAGGGAAGCTCGCCACTGTAATGGTCTTCACCAGATTACATGGGAGTTAAAAGGCCCTGCATCGGAGGAACAGCCGCGGAGTCGGGGAGGGGGGCGTGGCGAGAGACATAGTGGAAGCGGGGGATGCGGCGCCGGGGGCACCGGGAGTACGACGTGGGTCGGGGTGGCAAAAAAATCGGTGTTCTTTAAACAACGATGTTTTCCACCTGAAATATCGGTATATTAACATCGATAGTTTGCTTTCTATGTTTTCTTCCAACGATATTTTCTTACAAAAAAATCGATGTTTTTTTTATATTTTGTATAAAAACGTACGGCGGAGAGCAGCAACCCACAGCAATAGCAATGTTTTACGTCATCACGCTGCGCATTTCGCCTGTGCAATCTGAGGAAGTTTGGAAGTTTCTCGTATTATCGCTAGGCGTGTCATTGCTTCAATCAACAGTAGGGTTACGAATGGCCCTCAGACGTTTTGACAAGTGAACCAGAACCAGACTCACGCCACTGAATCCAGGGAAGTCCCGCAGTAACATGTGATGTAGGACGAACCATTGCTTTCCAAACTGGCACGAGTTTCATCATATTAAAAATGGATAGGAAAATACTGTTGAACGTTTACTGTTTTTGACCAATAAATCAAATGGAATAGATGACGGGTTTTGGCAATTTATAAGAAACCATCGGACAAAACCCTGGAAATGTTCTATTGTTGAATATGAAATTATGTCTCGGTCCTTCATCAAACAAATTTAATACTAAAATATATACGTTTGCATATTATGGCGTACTAAACATATTATTGCAACGCACATAATCACGTTTAAGTCTGAAGCGATGCGTTCTAGGCGCTTTAAACCAAGTTTCCGCGTCCCTAGAGGGACACAAGTTATGTGGGGAAAGGGGAGTTTCAGTAGGGACATGCGTTTTCGGGATGGGTGGGTGACATTCTGGGAAATGTCATGGGACACTTGAGGGACAGGCGGAGTATAGGTAGGGGAACGATTGCGGATAAATGAAAACACGGGGGCCTCTAATTAGTATGTTTCTTAAGCCGTGTTCTACAAAACGAGACCTCTTTGAACTTTCTATTACATTTGTGGAGATTAAGTTATTTTCGTTACTCTCACTCCATAAGATAGGTGGTCAGAAGAAACTCTAAATGTAGGTCAATTCAATTGAAATAAAAATACAGAAACAACCTTTCGCAATAAAATTGAATGGACTAATGTAATGGACCAAAGCAGTGCTGCCTGTAAGGCCATACTATAATATTGTAACGCACGGTTCAGGGGCTGATCGTTCAAAGTTGGAGTCTTCTATGAAGCAATTTTTAGGTTGAAAAAATTATTTACAAAGTTTGAAATATTTGCTCGTATCCAGCTAGTACAATTTAGTACGGGCACTCATTATTTCAAAGCAATTTTATTCTAAATAATCTCTATTAACTTTGCCAAATAATTCGTGACACGAAGTCATGAAGAAACTGTTATACTATCTCCGAAAATGTGTATTAAACGTAGTGCGACTGTGATAATGTTCCAAAACTGTGGCGGGAAGCACTCTTAGACAACATGATCTATTGACGTCTACTCAGCAGGTAACTATTTCGCGCCACCACAGCCATTCCTGCAGTGCTAGCCCGCGGCTTGTGAGAATTATGCCTCAATTCACAGATGGTATCGAGCTGCGCAACGTGTAAAAATCAATACTGCATATTTTCACCCGACCTCAGATAGTAAGTAGGTGAACTCCTTGCCGCAAGCTTTGAGCGGCGTTGTTAAACCTCCCTTTTTTGCCAGAAATAAATCGGATGAAAAGTCATAATAATTTATCAGTAACCACACAATAAATTCAAGGATTCTGAATTTACGGTGTAGATTCAAAATACAATGTAAGAAAATCAACTTTTAAATTATTAACCTATTTAAATATTGCGGCAGATATTAATAAAATCATTAAAACATCTACCATGTTTACCGATTCTCATTTCTGTGGACAGTTACAATTCGTTTACTATCCGTTTTCCCATTCTTCAGTCTTCCCTCCGTGGATCCTAACAGCGAGCAATGTATGTTTCTCTCGCAGTAAACTGACAGAACTACGCAGAATTTGGGCATTTGTTTTTGAAGTATGGAAAAGAGGAAAGGGCCCGCAACGTGGGAATGACGTCCTGAAAAATGACTTCGAAATTCTTAATTTTATTCCCCCTAGAGCACGTTTTATTCGGATAAACTCTGCACCTACGGATGCTAATTAACTAACAAAATATCTCTTCACTATTTTCCTCTTAGAAGCACTGTTAGGTACTTCTAAAAAGTTTTAATAATATTTTTATTGCGGTATATTCTACATTACAAATTGACCAACATCGGGGTGACGACCTTAGCCGCAGCGTTTTAAGGCTTAAATGTATCTCACTGCCTCTGACCGGGAGATCCTAGGTTCAAGGCCCTAACGGTGGCAGGATTTTCAACACTAGCTTCATGGACGAGAATTCTAGCGACCAGCTGCTCTGATCAGTAGCTTTCCGTCTTTTCTCCGATTAACACGAGGATAATGCTCTAACAAACGGGCCAGGGAGCGCGCACGATATTTCCTTTTTCTTCCTTGTCCTATCTTTACACTTACTTACGCACATACTTACTTACACTACACGTGTCTGGAGACCACTTGGAGCTTAGAGTTTGCCCCAGCTTAGGCAGTGCTCCGCTAGTGGGAGATACCTGGTTGAGGAAACCTCTGCAAGTCGGCGTGTATGTTGGCACCGAATTTCACAATCGAGCGGGGGAAATAGCACCTCCCGCAATAAAAAACATATTACACTTACGTGACTACTGACCTGAGAAGTTGACGCGCCCGAAAACATTCAATCAATTGGTTAATCAATCAAGCCTATCTGTGATTGGAAAGTCGCAGGTTCGATCCCGACAAAGTGCTAGTTATTTCCATGATGTGCTTAACAGCGGTGTTTGCGGCGCCTGTATTTGTATCGAATCCGTCGGCCGAGTGTTTTGGTCAGTAGTTTTCGTGATTTTTTCGATCATTTTCCCATTTACTCCCCACCAATTGACTTTAGCTCAGATCCATCATGGCCGCTACCTCTGCAGCAACTCTGCCCGAAAGATCCAAGGGGTCGCGTGCCTACTGTGGCGGATTTTCAACACTAGCTAAATAGCGAGATCGCGTTCAGCCGCTGCCTGGAGGAGAATTCTAGCGGCCGGTTGCTCTCTCCAGTACTTCGTGGTTTCTTTGATCAACACCCGCTGAATGCCTTATTAGTACTCTAAAAACCGGAACGAGCGCGATTTTTCCTTCCTCTTTCTTGTTCTATATGTATTCTATTTGCCTTATTGTTATTATGTATAACGTTAACAATTGTTTATTGAATGACTCTCAGTAGTATAGAACATTTGTAAACGCTATATTTTTAATATGTTATCATTGCCTTCTGGGGGCGAGTCTAAAGCTCTAAGAGCCCCCCCTTACTCATATGTAATTAATTCTGCCGAGTAATTAGTGACTGGAAGCTGGTAGTGGAAGCTCGGTGTTGGTATGTAGGTGGCAAGTGGCGGACGATGGTAGAGGGCGATGAGTAGCAGGCGAGAGGGGAGCGCGGGGGGCGGCAGCATCGCCTCGTAAAGCAAGCGGGCGTAATGTAGGTCAGAAGTGATATAACCTGGGGGCCCCGAGGCCACGAATGGCAGCCTCGGAAAGCGGTAGACGCCGAAGGCGCGCGGCAAAGGCAGACGGCGAGTCACGGAAAATAATGAGCAAGCAGAAGGAAAGGTGAGAGCAATCCAACTCGAAGAAGTCGAGGCAGAAAATTTCGAAAAGTGATGAGCCCCGGTGGATGATGAATGACGAAGTATGGGAAGACTGATGATTATAGTGCGATTTTTATAACTTTGCCCCTCAGGTCCCTATGGCCACGATGGAATATCACGCGACATTTCGCGTCTTTCTCGCTCGTGCCGCTAGATGCCGCAAACACTGCTTGACACGGTCACGATCATGCGATATCTAGAGGCACGAGTGAGAATGACGCGGCCGCGAGAAGACGGTCCTTAAGGGGCAAAGATACAAAAATGGCACTATAAGGATGGAGCATGGTGAAATGAGTAGCCATCAACACCCCAGCCACACAGTCACATCATCAACACCCCAGCCACACAATCCACCACGCCAGACACGGCATCCGCAGCCTACGGATTCTCGTACTCATTTCTCGAAGTTCCTTTACCGCTTAAGAATGGAAAGATGAAGAAAGGGAATGAAAAGAGGGGGGAAATGAAGGGGAAGCATAATGAATAATTTAAGGCAAATATAAAGGAAGGATGCAGGAGTTGTGTAAGGTGTTATGGTGCGGAAAGAAGAGACATTGATTCAGCAGAGATGATGTAAACAATACAATAGGATAGAGCGATTAGAGCCAAAATTGGGAATAGAAAAGGTTTGGAAGAAAGATTAGCATTATAGTTGGAGTGAATCTTTTCTAAATTATTGGGAAAGTGCCTCACAGCACACACGCCACAACAATGATCAAACTCAAACTTTGACAGAATTGAATTACTAGTCAAAAGAAACATGATATTTAGGGCTTTCTGTATTAATGTAATGGGATACTCGTGTTGCGAACAATTGTTGCATTGATGTTGCGTACTAGTATTTCACGCGCGAACTCGAAAATTGAAGCTAGCCTCCTGAAAAACAAGTTTTTATTATATCAGTGTACCTTAAAATTCGCGATAAATTTTTACGCAGCCCAATCGTATAGTTTATTTTTTTATGAGGGTCCGAATTCTCTCTCATTCAGCTCTAATCTCTCGACTGCCTGACCTGAGTATGTCCACATTTTGCAGATGGTGTAGATTTTTAAGTAATATAAATATAAAATCGTTTTCTTAAGATTTTAAAATAAAATACTTTTAAAATAAAATATTTTTTTAACTCTTTACCTTGTTTTACTACTTTCTACTACCTTGGTTTGATTTTATTAAGTAATGGCATACTAGCTCGTAGTAGAATAGAATATTGTTTGCATGTAGTAATCACAAGAATTATTACGTAAATCTAACATTTATCTAATTTTTAAAAAATTATTTTAAACTTCTCACATTGAGAAAAATTCATTACAGATACAAATCATAAACAGAATGTTGTTTAATTTTATGACACGATACCCGTATTCATCCAACAATGTGTTTGTAGGTTCGTACGTATGTGTATGTGCGTGCGTGCATATAGTAATCACGTTAATTATATTGTTTATAGCGTATAACATTGTAGTAAAAATTGCAAAATTTTAAGTAAAGAATATCCTTCCATTGCATTTTCAACTTTTCCAAATACTTATTTTTATTATCAGAATAGTAGCAGAAAGAAGTCAATCAAATGAATCAATGAAAACAAATGAGATGTGCTTGTCGGTTCAAGAGAAAAAAAATGGGTCTGTCAAATTCTCGCATCTCAGAACACCGTGTGAGAGCAAAGCAAGCAATGAACCAATCGAAAGGTTGTTCCGAGCATTCTTTGCGTTCCGTTTATACCCTAGGTCGAGCTGGGTTATCCATTTGAGCGGACTAACTTAGTGAACACGCCGAAAGCATGTATAACTGTCAAAGTGCATTAGCGAATGCGCTCGAAAAATCAATGTTTTCGGCATATATCGCTCTCGATTAAAAGCGCGTTGCGGCCGCGCGTGAGGACGGCCGAGCGAGGATGGCCGCGCATTTGTCCTCGGTTGCTCTCGGTTTGTTTTATCACGTCCCCACCGCCACCCCCCACTCCCCTTCCCCCCCTGACGCCGAGTATTTCACCCGGCTATCACCGCGTATCTCGGAGAAAACAAAGCCGCTCTGGGCTCGCCCGCGCCAGTGTAATGTTGAGAAGCGGCCGCTGTCATCGTATTTCCGAGCGCCGACCTCGGGACGTGTCGGAAACTCGGTTCATCTCGGACTTTTGGAGCGCCGCATTCGTACTTTTGTTGGTGGAGTTTGGCTTCCCGCTCTGCCGCCGTTGTTCCGTTTGCGTGGCAGACTGTTCGAAGCGTCGGTTTGAGTTGGCTCCGAGAAGATGTGGTTACCCCAAGTGGTGCGTTGCTTCTGTTACCTCGAAATGCAGCTATTCTTAGTTAACTTTTCCCTGCCATCCTCATTTCTGCAAAGTGCTTGTAACGTTTTCCGTTCTCGGTTTTGTGTTTGCTATGTGTCAATGAACGACTCGGCAATCAGAGACCGAATGTCTTTCTTCATACCAAGTACTTCTAATACTAATTAATTTGTGCGACGAACGTACAGAAATAAAACTGTAGATAATATTTATTCTTTTAACAATGACATTCTGGTAATGGTAGGAATAAATCGTCAAAATTAAATAATGATATGTTTGAATGAAAACATTGCACATATTTTGCTGCACTTTACCGGTTTGAGACAGCTGGCTTTTATCTCATTATTTATTCTTACGAAGCATTCTGCAACGCAAAGATTTGAAAGAAAACGAAGGAATTGAAGAAGTACTTCATTCATAAAACATGAAGTTGCAGAACTGATAATGGGTAGTGGGATGATGATCATAACATTATAACGAAGAGATTATTTTTTTCTTCCGAGCAATTTTTTCTATTAATGTAAGTCAGTTTAATATGCAACAAAATAGTATGTTGAAAATTAAGTATATGAGTTAAATTGTTTGTGTGTGCATCAGCAAAAGGGTGTGTAATACATAAGTTATTGGGAGAAAATTCACATTATTTATCATCAGAATTATTAGAGAACCAATATCAGCATTTACTCTGTAGATTAGTACGGTACAGTAAACCGCACTAAAACCAAACAAATGACGGTCACTGACCCATATGTAAGTGAAATAACCATTTAATTATATCCATTATGAGTAATGAAGGCTGAAATGGAAGTAAACAACGAAATATGTAGTATCGTTTAAGTCTCATATCTTAGAGGAATAAATTTCATATGTATATTTAAAAAATACTGGACAAAATAACAAATAACAAGTAATACGAGGTGAATTTAAACAATAAATAATTTAATAATGTACTTAATGAATCGTAAAGTTGTATTCTTTTATTTTTTGTAAAAGTAAACATATTGAGATATGAAGTAACAATGTAAATAAAGTGGCAACACACTTTATTTTTAATTTGGTCCTCCAACAAACAAACAAAAAACAAAAGAAAATATCTGGATGGTATGTTAAAAGTACGGAAGTATTATATAAACGTAACTTGTAAAGAAGACATGGAAGACAATAGACATGAACGAAGTGTGTATACATATTTTATGGTATCAGATTGACACATATATGACACCTCAGTTTACTGGAAAAGATGAGTCCTTCATGAGTTATTTTTAAGAACGATCGATACTTTGATGTATATTCACGGCGGTGGCAGTACTTTCGGTTGAATAGAGAGTGATTAAGATCACGAAAACGGCCCTTACTCATTGCTCACATCATTTATCTTGGAAATTCTTCTTGAAAGAGCAAAGTAGATGGTATGAAAGTCACCTATCTGAATAAGCGTTGATTAAACATTGAACTCTCCAACGGCGCTTGGCACACGTTGCGCACCGGCTCGGCATATTAAATGTAGCTTTTAACCCTCCCCTCAAAATGTCACATATAGTTTTTAACTGATTTTCATGTTAAATAAATAACACATTTTATTTCGCGTTCAGTGACCACTGCGTAGACTTGCGCAGTTTGAGGGCAACGTGGGCCAAAGATTTTTACGCCCTCTATCGCAATACGCGTTTGCTTAACACAAGCCTTCGAAGTAAATCAACATTCGCAATCGTCGTTTTTAAATACCCTTGAACGCTCTGGGCTTGTGATAAGCGATGTAGTAGAGCGATGACAAGTTTGGAAAGGGACTAAGGTTACATCATTTTCTCAGGAATGTAATAGTATGGCTTATGCCATTTTCCACTCTCAAAACCTCGTAGTGGATTCTACCCTTAAACGAAATTCAGTCTCAAATTCCTAGTTCCCCACCGATAGGACTCCTCGTAGACTGAAACTGAACTTTTGATACGTTTATGTAACCGACTGTACTCTACTAGACTAATATCATCCAGATCTTGTGTACAATGCTTTTATCGAAGCTCTATACAATAACTCTCCTTAATCGTAATTCAAACTTTGGTAAGTTATTATAGTAACAATCTGGATACTAATTATTAACGATAATAATTTCATGCCAGAATAGTTTACCTTCAAACTTTAACCAATCTAGTTTCTACAACATTGAACTTACTCTAATATACTTCCCTCGTACATAAAATATTCGCATCGATATCCATATTTACCACAATCCGAATCCTTTCAAATAATTAATAGCTAGGAACGTCAAAGTACTACTGCACATATTATGTGGCAACACAACAATGTAACATTCAATCGAGTGCGGGCGCCTTCTGCGACCGGCCACAGGCTTTTCTGCCTGCGGGGCTGGGCGGGACTGGGTGGGGCGACGCTGGCGGAGCTGGACGAAGTGGGGCGCGGTGGGGTGAGGCAGGACGAAACGGAGCGAGACGGAGCGTGGCGGGACGGAACGGGACGGGACAGAGCGGGATGGGACGGAGCGAGGCGGGACGGAGCGGGACAGAGCGGGGCGGGACGGAGCGAGGCGGAATGGAGCGGGGCGGGGCGGGGCGGAGCAGGGCAGGACGGAGTGGGGCGGGGCGGAGCGGGACGGAGCGAGGCGGAATGGGGCGGGGGCTGGACGGAGCAGGGCGGGATGGAGTGGGGCGGGGCGGAGTGGGTTTCGTGAACGACCGCTCATGTGAGCGGACGGGAACAGTCGACGTTGCATGTAACCGCATTTCTCGGCGCGCACGCGACCGCCGGCCTCCCGCGCGTTGCCGCCCCCACCCTCACCCCCACCCCCTTCACCCGTGCCCCGCCACGCCCCCCTCGCCACGGCTACGGTAGCTACCGCAACGCAACGAGTTTGTCCGAACCGGCCAACCGCACCACGTCACCATTAGTTTTTCGAGCACCTGTCTCGAGCACCCTTCTCATGCTGAATCAAATGAAAGAATGATGGTCTCAACAAAACGATTTTCGTTCCAACGAGCTATCTTTTCATGAATGACCGAAAACGCAACGCGTTCCAGCCCTCGAACGCCCTTCGAGGCCAGTCACGTGATGCCACCATGTGCTGATCATATACCCCCACGTTGAAAGGGTACATAGGAAGAAAGGACTGTCCTTCCGCCTTTGAGAGAAGCCAAGAGGTTGGCCTTTGTATCCAAATGGAGGACCGTTCCCCTTCGTGCTGTTAGTAACAGGTTTATTGGACATACTGATGTGTTTGCGGTCGGAGCGATACGTCTCCCATTGAAAGGATGAGAGCTATTGTCTGAAACGTTACAGAGCTAGTTACATCTCGTTACTACTGTGTACGTGAAGTCGCTTGGCGGGACTGAATGCGCTAGCCATGCGCCGTCGCCATCGCCTCACTATCCGAAACGCGTCTCCTACTTGGGAAAATTAAATATCAGGTAAGAGTAATTTATTTGGATTGCAACTAAAGGAATTCACAAGAATGCATCTCGTCCCGACACCTCTACTTAGGAACTCACGATCTCGTAAAATTCAGTTTCAACGAAAGATTAGCGCAACAGAACAAATACGTTTGAACAAGACAGTCGCATCGCGTCACTCATCGGGTACCCAAAGGAAGCAGCGGAAGGCTTTCTAGGGACTAAGGTAGTATGGGGTCTGGACTAGAAAATATGGATCCCAAGCCAATAGGACCCCTTCTCAAATTGGACCACATATCAGTTGAAGCCCTCAATAATAAAAGTTACTTTGGCTGATACAAGGACCCCTTCAAGCGGATCAGGAGGCAAAGATCCCTTTCAAGGTGAATGGGCTCGTGTGTGGACTCTTTCGATCCCTTTCACCTGCAACTTGTACCCGAAATCTCATTCTCAATCTCACTACATACTTCCTGCTGCAGAATGGTTGAAATCAGCGTTCTTTCCCGACTTGGAAAATAAAAGAACTGCTTATCACTTGACAGAAGCAGTTTCATATCACTTAAGTAATTCTTGCATTTGTTCCACCACCGAAAGTCGAATAGCGTGTTGACCCGAATATAAACGCCCGCCAATAAAATAGGGAAAGAAAATGTTTTGAGGAAAATCAATAATCTTAGTGATATACAGAATGAACTACAGAACTACAGAATGGAAAAGTTCTGCTAGCAATGGTATTGTGAAAACAATATTTGTAAACAACATGATCTGCAGAACATTTCTTGACTTGCTTGAATAGGATAAATTATTGTCAACTTGGTTAGAAACAATAAAAACGTTAATTCTTGGAGAACAGGGAGAAAAGAGGCACAAGTCAATTACTGTTTAGCGAAGACACAAACAGAACTTCAAACTTTCCAGAATTGATATTCGTGTGAGAAGTTTTGTTTTTGATTTAGCGCGGGTCTTCCAAACTTAGTATCGACGTTCAAAATGTCAAGTAATTTGTTTTCTGCTATGTAGTTTTTATACAATAATGGACAATGCTGGGTGCTGGGAGCTATTCATCAACAATGAAGATAGTAGTTTATTTATATAATTATGACTGTGAACAGTTGTATACTATATCTCGTAATCATCATATATTTTCGGAAATAATTCGTCTAAATTAGTTTTAATGCATATTGTTAAGCTCTCCTAATCCTAAGACGTCATTTACAAATTCAGTTTTCGTTTTAATGTGATAATTTCATGGGATCAATTTCAAGAGTTTTAACGGATTTCCCCTTATATCGAATAGCTGTAAATATTTGTCTATAGTTTAGTGTAATTCATTGTATTGCTTCTCGAAGAAATGTAGTTGTCCTCTACCCCTACCTAACATCACGTACAGTTCTCTACAGCGTCTGACACTAAATAAATAAAAAAAACTAGTAAAAATAACACAAGAATATGGATATTCATTTAATTCATAAGACCTTTACAATTTGGAAAAGTGCTAAAACTCAACCTTTTTGGAACTTGTTCTAAAATTCCTTCTTAACGCAATGTATTTTTCACTATTGAAGTTTTAAATAATTTAATATGCAATTTTTAAGAACTGTAAACTGAATTCAGTGTATGAAAGAATTCAGTTAAAGCGCGCCATTTTCTTGAGAACGTGAATTTTCAAAATTAGGTTATCAACTTTTTTTTGTAGGCTCCCGCGCTCCCTTTGCTGAGAATTATTGAATATATTACTGAATTCGTAACATACAAGTTGCAATATTGTAATATCACCACACCGTTAAAAATAGTACGAGAAAGCATGTGTCGCTGTAGCTCTACTACTTTTCGCGCTGTCCACAGCAATAATTGCGCGGCGCACGGGTGCCTGGCGAGGGTGAGGGCGCCGGGTTTCGCCAGCCAAGGCGCCCTCGCCGTGCGGCGCGGGGCCTCGGGGCCCAGCGCGCCCTTATCTGCGGTGCGTTGCCGGCTCCCCTTTCCTCGCCGGTGCGGCTCCGCCCCTGGCCGGCCCCGCCCCGCCCCACCCCGCCCCGCCCCGCATCCCCCTTTCCGCCCCGCTCCGCCCTCTTCCCCACCCGCACTCTCCTTCCCCGCCCCCGCGCGCCCGCGGGGGCGACGTTGCCTAGCCCTACCCTGAACGGCGCGCGGCGAAGTGGGAGGACCCCGCCCAGCCCCGCTTCGACCTGCCCCGCCCTGCCCCGCCCCGCCCCGCCTTCACCCGCACTCTCCTTCCCCGCCCCCGCGCGCACGCGGGGGCCACGTTGCCTCGCCCTCCCCGCGAACGGCCGCGCCGCGGAAGTGGGAGGTAGGGTGGGGGGACTGCGGAGGGGAGCCGGGGGTCGAGGGGGTCGCGGGGCGTGTCACGCGTGCGATTTGCGGGTGCGGGCCGCGGCAACGCTGCGCCGCCTGCCATAAGGCCGACATTATCATCTAAAGTTGCAACGGCCGCGGCGCGGCGGGCGAGGTGGCTGGTGGCGGTGGCGGTGGCGCAGGACCTGGCGACGCGACGGGGGCCACGCCACTACGACGCAACGTTCCTCCGCGGAGAAGGGGCCGACCGTGACGAAGGGCGGGCAACGACCGGGAATGGGCGAGAAATAGGCAGTGAAAGGTGGACAGCGAGAGATCTGAGTCCCAGGGGAAGGAGGCGTGAGAATGGCAGGGAGTAGATGTATACGGCAAAATGTGGCCAGCAAGACACGAATTGCGAGAGGTAGGTGGCGAGAGGGGAACGAGATGTCGACTGCTGAAGAAAGGACCTTGACAGTTCGGTGGGAAGGTAGTTCGGTGGACGGAGATTGGCGGATGGACGAGTGATGCGAAAAGGCGAGGGATGGGCGAGAGATGGGCTGTGCCGTGCGCACGATGGTCCCCACAGGTGGGGGTCGCTCTGCCCACATGCACAGCCCTCCGTACAGATTGCCAGGAAATTGAATAGGACAGTGTTTTGAATGCGGTGCAATGGGTGACGGTCTAACAATCGAGCGAACAACATAGATCTAGAGAGTAAATTCATGTAAGAATGTACCTTCGTTTTCAAAAAATGTACTTATTCAAACCTTATCCAAGAACGAGAGCGTAGGCTTCCGCGGCCGGAGTCAATATTCAGGGCGTATAATGGCATTACGCCCTGAGGAAGGTCGCAGAATGGCAACCGAAACGTCGGCACCTTTGCCATGGACGCGGCGTCACCCGGACAGCCAACTTAATACTTATCCAAGAACGTTTTCTCCGGATGCACTAATTATGCGTTTCTCAATAGATAAATTAAAATCGTTTACAAAAAACTTCCAGAATAAAAAGCGCCATTGTAACACGAAATATAAATGATCACAATTTCACCACAAAAATATTAATTATTGAAGAGTTAAAACCCTAGCGAATAAATTGTATTTCAGATCATGCAATAAAATTCTACGTGTATATCCATCCGCAGCTATTTGTTACGAATACAATAGTGCCAATGAATGCGAATGTCAAAATTCGTTGACTTGACCTTGCAGTTTGCGCTTCCAATGAAAAGATTTCATTGTGAACGTTTCAAGAGAGTTTTATTAAATAAAAATTGAGATGACTGTAGGCAATAATTAAAAGTATAAGAAAAAATATACAGAAGATACGAATTCACGAACAAAAGAAAATCAGGAATCTTCACGCGTGAAGCGATTCTGTGTATGTCAAGTAATGTATATATGTTTAGCGAAAAAACAAATGGGTAATAATAATAATAATAATAATAATAATAATAATAATAATTTATGAAGAATCGTATGTTATTAATGTTTAATAAAGTAAATTACTTTGATCTGTATAGTTATGATATGTTATCGAATCAAAATAACGTATGTTCTCTTGACATCTGCACTTAAACGTAAGCAATTGTTTCTGTAAATAGTACGAGTATATTTGAAGGAAACGGAAGGCAGTGAATGCAGCTATAGTTATTATTTTAATAATTACAAGAATGCAGGCTATTCCAAAGGATTTATTTGCCCGAAAGTTCTGAATAAATGAAGGTAAACAATCCAACTGAAACCTCTCCGAACGCGAGCTCTTGGAAGACGGGGCAGTCCAACGCGTCACCTGCTCTCTCAACGGCCCCTCTGGCTGAGGGTTGAGGAGAGGAGGAGATGAAACGGACGCGGGGCGCCTGCCGAATGGCGGTGCCTGCAGCCTCTCGCCGCCGCCCCCCGCCCCCAGCCCCGCTCGACCTCATCCCGCCACTCCCCTCCCCGTCCCGCCCCGTGACAAATTTAGCCGCGCAACGGAGACCACAATTATATTTTTGCGGGGCGGCCCGGCGGCCCGGAGCGGTTGGGACGGGTGGCGGGGGCGGGTGGGGGGTAGAAGGATGGACGGATGGAGCAGGGCGGGACGGGGCGTGGCGGGGTGAGGGGGCGGTTCAGAGCTAATGAGTCCGCCGCTGCCACCTCCCACTCACGGGCTCTGCCACTACCGGTTCCGGTGTTCCGACCCTGCGCTGTCCTACGAGCCCCCAGCCCGCGGAGGCGGGGGGCGGGGCAAGGTGGAATGGAGCGGGGACCGGCACGAGACACGACAGCCTACGGGGCCCCCGGGTGAACGGCGAGGGGCGGAGCGAGGCGAACGAGGTGAAGCGGGATGGAGCGGGGGTGAAGCGGGGAGTGGTTGCGGGGCGGAGCGGGACGAAGCGGGGCGGACGCGTCCTCTATCCCCCCTGACTCAGCGTGGGGCGAGCGTTCCGGGTCATAACCCTCGCCGGCGTCAGATACGCTGCCCCGCCGCGGCCCGTCCCGGCCCGTCCCGGCCTTCCCCGGCCCCGCCCGCCCCTCGCCGCTCGAGCGAAGCCGCATCGAAAAAAAACGGGCGTCGGCCGCCATTGTGCCGGCTCCCCGCCCCCCCTCCGCCGCGCTTCCTCTTCCCGGCCTCGCCCCCGCCGCCGAGGTCCTCCCCCGCCGCCGGACCACGCCCCCTCAATCGAAAGAAGTCCCCCCTCGGAAATGAGGCGCGCCGCCCGACGTTAACCTCGTTTACGAGAGGCGCGCGTCGCCGCCCAAAAATGAGGAAATTCACAATTACGCCGGAGGAAATTACCCCCAGCGGCGGCGGCGGCGGCTGGCGCCGGCTCAGCGGCCCGGTTCGAAGCCCGCGTTTCGAGAGCGCCTGGAGGCGGCGGAACGAAGTGCGAACGCAACTGGAGCGTCGGAGACGTGGAGGCCCCTGGTTTCCATTGATTGATAACTAGTGATTCGGGCGTGTCGACGGCTAAGATCATTAGCCCGTAAGTGTAATGCATGCTTCTGCTCAGCAGGCGGCGGCGATCTTGCCGTGTTCGATGGTGAGATCCGGCGCCAACCTTATGTCGGCTAGTCGGGTTTTCCCACACCAGTTATCGCCCACCAGCGGGGCACCGCCTCAGCTGGAACATGCTCTAAGCTCCCGACTGGTCTTCCGGCGTGTGTGGCAGTGTACCGTAGTGCATGTAAATGTGTATGCGTTAGAGTTAGGATAGGACAAGGAATGGGGAGAAAAAATAGCGATCCGTGGCCCTAGCGATAGTGTCGAAAACCCTGCCCCTGTCGGGAATCGAACTCCAAGACCTTCTGGCTTCTGGTCAGCGGCACTGGAATGATATGAATTGATGCCCTGAGCCACCTCTCCCGGTTCTCCCGGATGAGTAGCCCACGAGACGTGCAGATTTGAAAAATACACTGGATCCACGCCGACGTTAGGCTTCAATGAAATTTTGGTCAACATGCGAGTGCGTAACACTGTGGAATGACATGCTCCCTGCAAAACTCACGAGCGTAATATCAGTTACAAGCGGTGGTTGTAAAAGTATCAAGATGTGTAGGACATCATCGGTGCAAATTTGCACAGCTGCTTCAATCTAACTAGTGGTCCAACAGATGGCACAGACTTTCTCTTACTAGTTGGACTCCTAATTTCTTTGGGTTCTAGTTTTCGGACGTGCTCCATCCTTTTGCCAGCTGCCATCCATCACCGGCGAAACATCATTTTTTTAAATTTCCTCAACTTTTCGTTTCCTAATGACAGGAATGAAAAATTACTTAAATAATACAGTAGAAGAGTAAAAATTCGCCTTTTATGAAAATTTTCAATGAAAAATTTGGAGCCGTTTTTACGAAAATTGAACGGTTACTGTAAATGCAAAATTTGAAGCTTTTTCTCAAAGAACTTTTGAGTTTTATAAAAACTTGATTGCATGTTATTTGATGCGTTTATATTTAAAAATGTAATAATGTATACAAATTGCAGGAAATTTGCATATTTATAGGCATGAGAGATATTTTTAAAAAAATTACATTTGTGTAATATTTTAAGAAACAAAAGAATACAACAAAATGAATTTTAGGTCATCATAAACTGTTCAATTAGCACTATCTGTAGGGAAACTTTGACCAAAACATTTGGAACCGTTTTAGAGAAATTGACGTTTGAGCTTTTCTGAAAATGCGTAATTTTGAGCTCCTTTTCACAAAAGCTTGAGAGTTCTCAAAAAATTGTATGTTATTTAAAGCACATGTACTTAATTAATGCAATACGAAAAAAAATAGCCACTAATGTAATAACGTCACAGACAAGTGAATAATTACATTTTTGTAATTTTCGAAAAAACAAACAGTAGAGAAATATGGCGTGTATGTCATCTTATAGAGTACATTTAACACCATCCCTATCGAAAGTTTAAAGAAAAGATTTGGAGTCGTTTTTGATAAAATCTGGATATTGTAATTTTTTAAAATTGCACGTATTGCAGGCAGTATTGTGCCAAAACTCCCAAAATTTTCAAAAAATGTTCGTCGCCTTAATGAAAAAAAACTAATTATGAACAAAAAATTTATTTGAAGGCAAAAACTTTGTCTTCAGTTTTGAAGCGGTAGGAAGACGCCGAAAAATTCAAATTTCTGTAATTTTCGAAAATTCAGAGTTAATCGAGAAAATAGGACCTATGGCACCTTTATAAGTGTAGTTTACCCTATTCTTGTAAGAAATTTAAGGAAAAAATTTGGAGCCGTCTTTGAGAAAATTTTGAAAATGTCCAGTGGGCTTCATATAAAGGACCTCTAAATTTTGAAGAAAGTTTTTCAAAACCGAAACGCCTCGAGTCGAGCCAGATCTACCGGAGAATGTCCATTTTGTTAGAAATCATACGTATGGTTTTGGCGCTAGTTGGTGTTCACAGACGGACGAACGGACGTTTTGAAAAAACAAGATTTTTTCGGTATCAAAAAACACCAAAAAGTGTATATCCCTTGAAATCTCGAAATCCATTTCCCGCAGCATTACATAACTTTCTCTATACTGCGTATATTACTCCGTTCGCACGTATGTATACGGGAAATTAAAAATGGAAATTCTGTCCACACCTAATAACAGGGAGAACATATGCCGTTCATAACAAACTACATGTGAACGTGAGAAGATGTTTGATATTGACAAATTGAATCAGCTCGTTTCTCCGTACATTTCTTGCTTGACGAAAGTAAGAGAATGCAACCGGCGCGGTGTACAAAGCGAATGAAGAAGTGGCGATTCCATTTGGATCGGCGCCTCGGATCGGCGCCTCGCATCTGCTCGGCTTTAGCGATCGAGAGTGCAGTCGCATAAGCGCGGCGTACCAAGCGGATGAAGAAGTGGCGATTCCATTTGGATCGGTGCCTCGCAATCTGCTCGGCCTCATCGGTCGCAAGTTCGGTCGCATGAGCGCTTGCGGCCGCGATGTTCGGCCAACTTGGCGCATTCGTCTTCTTATCCCGCCCCCTTCTTCCTCCTCCTGGTCCCCCGCGGGGCAAGTTTGCAGCTCTCGGACGAGGCCAACTCGCGTCGGAGGAAACCTCGAGCCGCCTCCGGGCAGGGGCCAGGCGCGAGCGGGCAGCCGCAGGGCGGAGCGGGGGCAAAGAGTGGTGGCGAGCGGAGCGGGGGGCGCACCAACAGAACAGGCACGAGGGGTGGACCCGAAGCAGGGGGAGCGGACGGGGCAGGGACCTTGACGAAAAGCAGGGCGAGACGGAACGCGGGGAGGAGTATGGAGCGGAAAGCAATAAGGAGAGAAAACAAGATAGGATTAGGAGGTGGGAGAGGGTAAAGAAGAGGAGAGCGGTGATTAGAGTGGTGAGAAGAGCGGAGAGGAGAGCGGAGAAGAGAGCGGAGAGGAGGGCGGAGAGGAGAGCGGAGAGGAGGGCGGAGAGGAGAGCGGAGAGGAGAGCGGAGAGGAGAGCGGAGAGGAGAGCGGAGAGGAGAGCGGAGAGGAGAGCGAAGAGGAGAGCGAAGAGGAGAGCGGAGAGGAGAACGGAGAGGAGTGCGGCGAGGAGTGCGGCGAGGAGTGCGGACGAGGAGTGCGGCGAGGAGTGCGGCGAGGAGTGCGGCGAGGAGTGCGGCGAGGAGTGCGGCGAGGAGTGCGGCGAGGAGTGCGGCGAGGAGTGCGGCGAGGAGTGCGGCGAGGAGTGCGGCGAGGAGTGCGGCGAGGAGTGCGGCGAGGAGTGGCGACGAGGAGTGCGGCGAGGGTGAGCGGAGGGTGAGCGGAGAGGTGAGCGGAAGAGGTGAGCGGAGAGGTGAGCGGAGAGGTGAGCGGAGAGGTGAGCGGAGAGGTGAGCGGAGAGGTGAGCGGAGAGGTGAGCGGAGAGGTGAGCGGAGAGGTGAGCGGAGAGGTGAGCGGAGAGGTGAGCGGAGAGGTGAGCGGAGAGGTGAGCGGAGAGGTGAGCGGAGAGGTGAGCGGAGAGGTGAGCGGAGAGGTGAGCGGAGAGGTGAGCGAGAGGTGAGCGGAGAGGTGAGCGGAGAGGTGAGCGGAGAGGTGAGCGGAGAGGTGAGCGGAGAGGTGAGCGGAGAGGTGAGCGGAGAGGGAGGCGGGGTGTAGAACGGGGTGTAGAACGTGCAGGAGAGTGTTAAGAAATATGGGGCGGAGCGCGTAACGGAGTGCAGTGTGAAATGCGAGTCGAAACAAAAGGCGGGGATCGAGGTGAAGGACAGGGTGCGGGGTAGTGGGAGGCAAAAGGGATGAAGAACAAGGAACATAGTAAATGGCCGGGTGTGAAGGGGAAAGGCGGCGAGGGGCGGGCGTGGGGGGGCGAGGGGCGGGCGTGGGGGGGCGAGGGGCGGGCGAGGGCGGACAATGGACGGGCAATGGGTGGACAATGGTTGGACGAATAGGGGGCGATGGGTGGGCGAAGGGTTGGCGAAGGGTGGGCGAGGGGGTGGCGAGAAGTAGGTGAGGGTGTGAGCGAGGGGGGGCGAGGGGTGGGCGAGGGGTGGACGAGGGGTGTGCGAGGGGCGAACGCTGTCCCGCATCGCTCCGTGAGGGCGAATGGCGTTGAGGGCAGTGGCCGTCAGAACCACGTTCAGTCGCCCTTCCGCCGCCCGGCCTACCCGCCCCTCCCTTCCCGTCGCGTTCCGTCGGTGGGCTCTTTCCCGCCGGCCGCCGTTGCGTCCACGCGCTCCCTCCCGCTCGTGCCCGGCTGCTCGCCTCCCAGCAGGGCCAAATCCTGCCCCGTGCATTCCGTTGGGTCCAATAATCTTCGGTGTACGAGGCAAGTATCCTTGGAGGGGAGGAAGAGGTGAAAGGAGGGAAACGGAGCTATAGTTATAATGGGTCGTGGCGTAGTTTTGGTGGGTTATATTGCTAAATGCTCTGTTGAAACTTGAGTTGCTACTGCTTTTTGTTTACCAGAAACACATGTCTAAAACAAAAATTCCATAGATATTTCTTTTTTAAAAAAATAATCTGAATCGTGTATCTAAAGTTCCCTTTATAATCTGGTCGCTTCTAAACTAAATGAGCCGTTGAGAGCAGGAATGGTGTAAGTCAAAATACACACTCGTATTTTCAGGAAAATTATGTGTATACGAAAAACCCTGTAAAACTATAATGCTTAGAAAGAAATGATCTTAAGTGCTATGAACGTGTTAAGAAAATATTCTATTAACTTACTACAGATATTTTGGACTGAAATATTGCTGATTAATTAAGTAATTAACTATTTTGTTAACTCAGCATTTTTGCACACCACGTTTCTGAAAACTATGTCTTACATTCAAACAATTGGCATGCACAATTTTCGTCTGAGATAGTAATATGAAGGAATAATAGAGGTTTGTCACGATTTTCGAATAAGTGAGAGCAATTTTGGAATTTGCAATTTGCCCTGTGCACGTATCACAGGGATTGATTTCTTTTCGAGATTGCTTCTTCTGTGCTGGGTACAGATAAACCAGAAGCTATTTTTGATAGCACCTGGAAACTGTTGTTTCGTTCCACCTGTGACTTTCACCACAATTGCATGCTGCGGTTATGAGCAATTTGTTGGCTTCTTTGCATTGTGCAGCCCTCTAGCTAAGAAATAATGAACTTTGGACTTACACCATTAGCCGGTGATGGAACAATGTTCTAAACCATCTACCAGTGCATCTAATTCAAATCTTCCAAAATTCGACTTAAACCACTCACAACGGCTCAAATGATTCAGTTATTCAGTGACAATAAAAAATACGTCCTACATTAACATGAATTGTGTTTTTGAAACTAGTTACAATGGAAAAATTACTAAATAACATTTATTTGTTTCCATTTCGCACATGTTATTAAGTTCAATTTTGTGTGTACATTTTCTTTAATATGTGTAATAATCCACATTTCTATTCTAAGTATACATTAAGAGTGTTCAAAAGACTTTTTGAATTTTTTTAACTCGTCAATATTTACCGAAATGTCACGCGAACGGATAGCGTCATTACCTTCGCCAGTCTGAAAATCATTTTAAACAAACATTTCCCATAACGCCTGAAGGTAGATTATTTGCTGTGAGTACGTTAACTATATATTATTTAGTTCCATCCCAATTATTATCTAAATATCTTTTGATGTGATGACAAGCGCGGCTAATGTAGAATACGTGGATTCGAGTTATTATGCAAAAAAACATCAAAAACGTCAGGCTGTTGGGCGTCTAAAATTCATCAACTCTCCATTTGGTGAGCAAAACAAAGAGCCTTTCCTCTGAATATACCGGAAAGGGATTGCTGATGTCAGCAAACACATACCAACCGATTAGCGCAAGCCGTTAGTCGTGATCAAATACAGGTTCCGAGGGCAGAAAGAGAATACACGTCAGAGGCATAATTTTGAAATATCTCTTTGCCTTCTGCCCTCTTCCTGTCGCTTCTATTATCTCACGTTTTGTATAAAGTGCTTCTGCCTCTCAAAACATTATTCTGGACCCAAATACGTGTACGTTATCATAAAATAATTTTTCCTATCGTGTCCAAATGTCGCAAAATATGTATTACATTTGTTCGTAAATATCGTACTATTGAATTATATTAGCAGATTTCAAGTTGGCCTTTTCGAACGCCTTAATGTTTCTGCTAGCAGCTCTTGATCACTTGGAGATGATAATATGAGATAGAAATTTATTTATCTTCAATGCTTGTTGTATTGAATATCATATTGTTGTCAGATCTACCGCTTAAAAGTCAAGAATTCAAATAATCAATATAACGCCCTTTAGTCCCTTGCAGATCATATTTTAATCGTGTATTTTCTGTTTCTGAGTGGACTTACGTAGACGTTTGCTGTGGAACTGTCCCGGACGGAACGTCATATAGCGAATTCAATATTGCGTGAGACATGGATCTTTTCGAATTCTGGTTGGTGCGTGAGAGACAAAGCCAAACGAACTCGTATCCTGTAATATTATTTCTGTAAACCATATATTATTTGATAATTTCTCAGAAGTGAGCTAAAATCATAAATACGGCCGGAAGACTGTCAGACAAACGAATCAAATCCCATTTCTTATGTATCTGAAGCAGCGATTTTCAAGGGGATGTTCGTGGGTTTTGATCTTCCGGTGCCCACGCACGCTCTCGGGTCTGGTTCCGGTGAGAACTAGTAAAGGAAGGGTAACAAAAAATCACGTTCTTCTTGGGGCATTTGTTACCCTCTGCACTCTACAGATCTTTGGAAAGCAAGTGACGTCTTCGTTACAACAATCCTAAGAAAAATGTTTTCTCATGAAATTTCTTTGGATTTTTGGATTTTTTCTGTTAATCGAAGTAATTGCATCTCTAGTTTCCTGAAAATTCTTTAAAAATTGTATTTTAGCCCGTCCTGCTCCCGGAAGCCATTAAGCATGACTGCAATTTTGATAACTTCTTGCCCACGCTTTAATTTGGGAGTTTGAAAGTTCATCTTGTTAAAGAAATTCAAAGCCTGTAAAGGGGAGAGCCAATTAATGTGTCTCTGTAAGTCTTAACGTCCGCACGATACCCACCAGCTCTCGCCAGCGATCAGAGTTCGCACAGTCACGTATCTTTATTATTCTTGAAAATATGTTCTACTTATATAATTAATTTTAATTTAATAAAGTTAATAATTTACACGAATTTAATTTCGTAAGAATACTTGATATCGTCATCAGACATTGCTGTATTAGATACTGAGCAATCACAAAGTAATTTGGAAAAATAATTATAAACTATACGAAAATAAAAACCTAAGTTCATCATGCTTCGCGTTCAAAATTCTTCAGCATGAGATAGAGCTTCACTTCCCCGTATCCCCCTGACTTTTGGATTATAGAAACGAATTGTACGAATAATAAGAAAATCGTACCCAGTGATTCTCGTAAACCCTGTGTAAAGAATCAGTGTTTTTTGCGAAAGTGACTTACTCAAGGAGGGGAACATAGTTTCAGCCAATTCAAATGCCAATTCGGCCAATTCAAAATATTCACAGGTGTTAGTATCAACAGCTTACGAAAAACAAATGCAATACATTTACAATACATTGTCTGAAGACATTAACGATGAAAATCTACACACAAGTTTAAGTGTATTCTGCCCGGGGTATTGATGTTTGCGTGAGTAAGCAAGTTTTACTACCGTTACAGTTACCCCAAAGTGCCAAGTAAAGGTTTTTCTGACGCATGTTTCTAAACAAAACTATATTCAGCATCATAAAGGCAAATAATATTGGCTTTAATGATACTTGATGTTTAGTTACCATTTGTTATGTGCAATTCTTAAGATATAATAAATTGTAACTAGTATTGTACCTCAGCTTCTGTCAATGATGTCCATCTCAAACAATATTTTTCTCCAAGCTCATGGAATAATGGATGCCGCTCAAAGAATAATGGATGGCCGCTCATTTGGCTTCTGGGCTTGTATTTGAGTTAGGTAGGGATCCCAAAGCCCAAGAAAACATGGACTGATTGTAGAACTTCTCCCTAAAGTATGATAGTGTTTTTCACTTTTGACGTTAAATAAATATAATTGCCGATCCCTAGTGGCCGAGAGCGCTGAGGCAGTAGTGTCGTCGCGAACTCGGAACGAAGGATTGTGGGTTCGAGTCCCGCCTTGGTCCTGCTTGTATTTGTGTTCGTCCTTTCACCCCTGTCAACACCATATTATATCACCATCTTCAGTTACATTTTTTTATTGATTTATGTTGGTTATACATAGTTCAGTAAAATTTCTACTTTAACTTATGTTTGAAGGCTTACATGCTAACTTACATCTAAAACTTACTTCTAACTCTTACATCTAACATAAGGGTGAGGATGCCCTTTTGGGTCCTCTATTATGGTTCGAATTCGGAGAAGGTTTTCAGGAATATGTTGTAGGGATATCTGTTTTTATTCTGGTGTGGTTAGGATTTATTGCGAGTCTGAAGGTTGCAAGGGAAGGGATTTGGGGTAAATAATGGTAGAAGTTAGTGGCTAGGTATGTGGTGTGATGTTCAATGGGTTTTAGGCTGAGTTCTTAATGAAGCTGATGATTCGCCTTCAGTTACATAACGCTGAACCCAATAGCGGTCGCTAATGACCTTGATATTGATGCGACATCAAATAACAAAAAATAAAATAAAATTATTTTCCGAGTATTTCAACTGTTGTAAACATTTAGTAAAGGCCACGTGGAGCGCGTGATTTGAGTTAATACACTGAATATCATTAGATCTATCTAAGATATGGGATATTGTAATTTTTCTTCTGCATCAACGAATTCGAGTGTTTTAAAATTGAATGTTTAATAGAAAATAAATATCCGTAGGTGAAACTAATTTATTTCCTTGTGTATTTTTTCTTTGAAATGAGCACAGCGCAAGACTCAAAAACGAGCGGTATATTGATCCTTTTCCATTTTTCACGTCACCACAAAATCACAAATCAGCTTAGAGATTCTTGTGACGATTCGATAGTGAAATTATCGCTTTTCATTGTTCGCGTCTAATAAAAATGCGCATGGTTAAATCTCGCCTGCGTCAGTTTACAATCAAAATGTAAATGAACATTTATTCTTTCTTTTTTATCTCATCGTAAGCAGTATATTGTAATATTTGCGAAGTACGTGAATCAAATGCAATGGCTTCTTGGGTGATTGAATACTATAAATACAAGAAAGACGAAAAAATATTCGGAAAAGTTCTTCCTTCTCTAATATTCGGAAAATCTTTGTGTCAATGGATTTTCAAACTATTCTGGTATAGTTACAAATAAATGAAACTCAATAATATTCTGTAGCTTTGCTGGTTTAACAGGGTTCAACCACCAATTATGTTTGGAAAGTTTAAATTTGGAAATTAAATAATTACATTTTAAAAACAAAACAGTATTCGATTTTTGAACCTAAAACTTAATGAGGACTAAGTATTAAGACTTATGTAAGTCATTACGGAAGGCACAAACCTTCTTTTATTGCATTATTTGTAATATTAATACTCAACAAAATACACGTTACTTTAAATACAAACTTTAAAGTAAAACCGATACAGCGTTGTCTTTTGTGTCCACATTTACTGATTACCGAATGAAAGGAGTGAAAGTACTTCTTATGAAAATCACTCGAGTATTATTTCCTTAATTAAATTTCTGCAAAAGCTTCGTCAGAATTACCATAATACCTTTGGACAGTACGCCTCTCAGATCCCTGTAAGGTACAGTTTGCTGCAAGTCAAATGATACGAAATATCTCCAATCTCCTGTGGCGATTCGCCCTCTCACATCCCGACCAACTCAGTTTTCCGTCGACGCCGTGCATGCGCATTTTATAATGATTATTGATTGTGAAATGATGCTGCGGTATTTAATTTAACAGATTTGTTGGTATATGATGAAGCGTAAGCAGCTTGGAGCCTTGTTTTTGAGGATTTATTGTGGAATTAAAAATTCGAGTGTCTCTTGTTGCGTACAAACAACACGTAAAAAACCTACATGGAACATATTGTTACTGGTAAAATAAAACGCGAATTTTGAAGTAGTTAGTCGGAAGATTACGACTTATTGCGGTAGTCCCAACAATTGAAAAAAAGCATTACGCATCATACAATTAAATTTAAGATCGTCGTAGACTCTTTGTTGTCTTTGAATTATTCGGACTCATATATTGATGAACTGAAGGTCGTTAAACAAAGGAAGAGTTGCATCCAGTTTTTATGTAGTGCATGTCACTTGCCAAGCTACAAGCCAGATGTGAACAAACGTTTCCAGCACTAATCGCCTCATCTCCCTGCCCCGTCGCTTGTCGGTGGTTCCTCACCTCCCCACATGGACATTGCTCTTCACATTCTCACTTCACCTGTCTCATTGGCTTCATTTTCCCCAACCAATGCCTAATTCACAGCTCTTTCACTCTCCCCATCCGTCTCTTCCTTTTCCGTCTATTCATCCCACACTAACCGACTCTCACCTGTCTCCTCCTTCCCTCTTCCTTCTGTCCTTTTCGCGACACTCCTCGTCCTTCACCCTTCTCCATTTGCCCTTGGCCCTTCGTCCTTGGCCTCTGCTTCCTCCCCCCTAGCTCCCCCACATCGCCCCCTCAGGCTGCTTGCCACCCTGTTCGCGGGGCGCCGCGCGCAGTCGCGGAAGCGGCGTCGGTGATGGGAAAGTGGGCGGGGCAGAGCGAGGGCTTGTGGCGTCAAGCGGCGGCGGGGTGGGCGGGGACGGGGGAGAACGGGGGCGGGGGCGCGCAGGCGGGGGCTAGTTCGGGCGTGGCGATCGAGGGCGGGGGAGAGCTCGGGCAGGACGGAGGGGGACAAGCGCGGGAGGGGCGGAGAAAAGCGCGGGAGGGGTGGGGCGAGCGCGGGAGGGGCGGGGACGAGCGCGGGAGGGGTAGGGACGAGCGCGGGAGGGGTGGGGCGAGCGTAGGAGGGGCGGGGACGAGCGCGGGAGGGGCGGGGACGAGCGCGGGAGCGCCGGGGTGAGCGCGGGAGGGCCGGGGTGAGTGCGGGAGGGCCGGGGTGAGCGCGAGAGAGGCGAGGGCGAGCGCGGGCGATGCGGGGGTGAGCGCGGGCGAGCGCGGGCGGGGCGGGGGGGCGAGCGCGAATGGAAGCGGGGGCGGGGTGCGTAGCCACGCGGCAAAGCTTAATGAGAGAAGAGATGCAGAGGTGCAGGCAGCCACCCGCCAGCGGACGGTAAGAGAAAATTCGAGCGAGCGCCGCTGACCACACTGGCGCCAACGCCGACCGCCAACTGCCCACAGTCAGTGGCCTGCACTTGAGTGATGAGGGCTGACCCGGAGAGCAGGGGCCAGCGCGCTAGCTTTCCGGCTCTGGTGACCGGGATTCAAATCCCGGGATCCCCGCGCGGAAATTGCGGTAGACTTTAGCGAGTTCGCAGCACTATTTCTGGGATTTCTCTCCTTTACCATACCTATTTTATCACATATCGCCTCTCATATCGCATTGTTATCACCTATTTATCAATCTTTTCCCTATCCCAGATAACGCTCGTGTTCAGGACGGGAATCATTACGATAACACTTGCTCTTTCGCAATGGAATATTATCGGCTGGTTGTCTTATGTAAGTGGTGGAAATGAAAATTCGCGCAGGACATGACTGCAAACTGTGGCATAATATCCACATTAATATGAATAATACAGAAGTTGATTTAAAATTATAAATTCATGAAATTAAATTTAATTTCAAGCGTTAGCTATTAATTTTTTAATACCATTATGAAATATCTAATAACTAGGTTCTAATGTATAACGTTGTTACCTATTTTTCTTCAGTCAAATAAGTGATATCATCGATGATAATGTATTACAAAATGAACTAGATTTTGTTATTGAAAATGTTATTGAACAATAATAAAGATATACTGATATACTGTAGCTGGTATGTTCCAAACTGTCTTGGGTAGTACGCATTTAAATTCCGTTCCTGATATTAACGATAGATATAAGCCAAAATTTGTAGTTAATTTGCTTTGAAAATTTTCATTACGCAGGAGCTATGCAACTTCGTTCAAATTCAACATTGTACATTGTGTAGTAAAATTGCTAGGGATTCCAGAGATCAAGAAAATGTTTACGATTGCACTTCTCTCTCTTACGTCACTCAGTTGACTGTTTTTCACGTTAAATAAATAAACGTTACAAATCATAATGAAAGGGACTAAATATCTTACGAGTTGCTCAAGGAAGTTAGTTATGTATAATGTGATTATAACTACTCGATTACATACGGTATAAATCGCAAAAAAATTGATCAGCTAAGGCGATGTGAATAAGTGTTAATTTTGGCTGACCTCGTGACCTATGGACTCCATTATGATGGAATGTTAAAGCTAGCTACTAAAACCCAACAAATAGAGAAATACTCAAAAGAATTAACGTTTTCCATCATGCAAATGTTTCTGAGTAAAGTATCTTACGCATCAAAATATTCATTCAAGGTGTCTTAATGTTGTGCAAGTGTCGTTTGAAATGTACTCAAAATTGCGACGTATCTTGTCTACTTCAATGCATTCGTCTGTCGGAACATGTAGTAAACAGAGTGTGCTATGATGTTATCATAATGTTATTGCACATTCATATATTCTTACTTGTCTGAAATAGCCTCTGCCTTTTGTATTTGGTCGTGGCTGTTCGTGGGTGTTGGGTGCTGCATCAGTTTGGCAATGAATTTTGAAATTAAAAATCACAATAATTGTAAAATTCAATTTGAGCAGGTGATTTACATTTCGTAAGATTACCTCATTGTTCTGTAATTACGCGAATTACTATTTTTATGTTCCTTTTATTATTGACCATTATTTTTTCGGTTAATAGATGAACTTTATCAAAGAAAAATATCACATATTGTTAAGATGAACTCAGAAAATTTATTTTCGTATTATGTATGAGGTTTTTGAAGTAAAGCAATGCTTTTTTTAATTAAAATTATTTTTTCTTCAAAAACTCGACGAAACATGACCATAAACACTCACCTATTGAATCCGTACACACAAAATATCATTGACTGTCAATAATATAAGTGCAAAAATGAAAGTGTAAAAATAAAAAAAAAGTATTTTAACATGATTTTCTGTTAGTTGTTGCTGCACTAATGCTCAAGATTGCGTTGAAAGGCGTCCATTTCAGGACTTCCCCTTTTTCTCATTACAACGATCGAAGTCGTAAATAAGGATAGCTACGTTTTGTGCCATTTCGTTTTGCAAGGGAACTAGTTTCCATTTTGTAGACGGAAACATATGCAAGGAAAGTTGACTCGCCCATCGTCGACACGCAAGGCTCACTTTGCGACCAGTAGAAGCCGAGGAGACTTGCTACACTTCACCAGTTGGAGTGTGTTGCCCCTGAGAAATTAGTCGAGCACTACAGACATTGTATACATCACTCCTCGCAGCAAATCGACGCGTTTGTGTTTGAGGTCGGGGTGGTTGAGCAGGTGCTTCAGGGACTGCCAGTCTATCGACCAGCCCTTAATGGAAAGTCTCTAGAAGGTAGCCATCGATCGAGCATTTCACGTCAACCTGTGCTTATTTCCAGCTCAAGAAAACGACGAGAATCTCCTTACTAGAATAACGACCACATTGTAGGTTTTTTTTATATTGTCTAGCGGTACCCTCATAAGAAAATAAAGGGGACTTTTTCGTGCGGGACACGCGTGTATGACTGAATCGGGCGTGAATATCATCTCATTTTCAAGTGGGGGAGACAAAAGACACGTAAATACTGCGAGTCAGAAAAAAACTGCAGTTATCGTTATGTCATTTTCGTTTCCTAATATGCGGTGGTGAGCTACACACTCCATTGTTTTATTTCAAAATACTCTATCCTTGTTTTTTGTTTTGTGCCATACAAAATTAAAAATGTGGGAAAATGTGTCGTGCGTGATTTAATTACAAGAATCTACATATTTTCAATATTTCGCTTACAATTGAAATATTTCGCTTGAAACAGTTGGCCAAGAATCGTAGGTATGGTTGTATAAAATGTACCGTATATTGGAGAAATATCTTCGATGTATCACTCACGTATTACTCATTATTGTAGTTTCATTATACTCAATTCAATTTACGGTTCAGAATGATAACCTCCTCGATCTATTCATTAATATCTGTAATATATGAACTCAATCACATACATACGATAGTACACGTGAGGTTTGCTTCTACCGCAAAAATAGAAAAGATGACGTTTGTACAGATTTGCCGTAAACATCACTTTATAATATCATATATTGCATTCAAATTAATAATTGCCTCTCAGTATCTATTATTATATTTGCTGCTATTTTAATGGAGCTTTTAGCATTTTTCATTATCATCATTCTTATTGTAAAAGTAATTATAGCACTAAATTACATTATAGCAAAGTATTATAGCAATAATGTTCTTACTAATGTTTCTTGAAGTGTTTCATTGATGAGTCTATTGTCACTTTAAATTCCATACTGTCATAGAATATAAGTTATTGTAAGGATTAGTCGGGTTATTACGAGGTCTGGGGATTGACACCACGGCATCGTCATTCATTCAGTCCAGCCCCTACCATTGGAGTACTTCGCTTCCGTTGTGTCACCACGCGCGCCACCCTTCACATTCGCAACAACCTCGTGGGACGGCAAGGCGTCCTTTCACTCGACGTAACCACACTCACCCACATTTGCGCGCGCACACACAACACGCTCATACACACACATACACACAAGCACGCGCGGGGCGTGCGGTTGCCCGCTAGACGGAAGGGCGGACGAGCGAGCGAACGGGCTCCCCATAAGCACTCGGGATTGTTGTCAGCGCACCTAAAAAGGCCAAATATAACGCGGCCGTTCCGCAGTAATTGACTGTTGGAGCGGGCGGGCGGCGAGCAGCGGCGC
This sequence comes from Acheta domesticus, assembly GCA_031308135.1. Classification (NCBI taxonomy): domain Eukaryota; kingdom Metazoa; phylum Arthropoda; class Insecta; order Orthoptera; family Gryllidae; genus Acheta; species Acheta domesticus. Next base: position 267,155,174 of record JAHLJT010008446.1, read on the forward strand.
GGTGGCGGGAACAGGGTTGAGGGCGAGGGGGGCGGCGGTGAGGGCGGCTGGCGCGCCGCAGAGCGGGGCGAAGTGCGGGGATTAGTGGGTGGCGCGGCGGCAGCGGCGGCGGTGAGGGCGGGGGCGGGAGGCGTGGCGACGGCCGTAGTAGTACGGGAGCGCGCTGCGGGCAGGCGGTGGTGCTGACGTCCATCCAGCGGCGCGCCGTGACCGAGGTCAAAGGTCAAACGCAGGCACTAACAAGCGCGTGCAGAATTGCGCGCAGACGGTTCATCCTTGCGCTTCGCCGGTTATCACTTATAATGCAGGCGTGTGTTGACGGTGTTTCCGCGCTCGGTTGAGTCCGGGCCCGAGCCGTTCGATCGCGACCCGCCCACTCGACCCCCGCCGCCTCCCCGCCTCCACCCCGCCGCCCCGACCCCGCCAAGTGCGCGCCACAGTTTGCGGCCGACGCAGTAATGCGTTTTTTTGCTCGCGTGTTCCCGCACCGAGTTGACGGTGCCCAAACGCCACGCCACGCCACGCCACGCTACGGTACGTCGCGACGCGCAGCGCGACAAAAAGAGCTCTTCTGCTGCATCGACTAATCCTTTGGAGCGTCAAGAGCGAGTTGTCGCTCATTTCTGTCAGTGGCTCTGCAAGTGGGAGAGGCGGCGCGCTCAAATAAAACGGGTATATCTATTTCGCTCATTGACGCGGGTCGGAAAAAAAATCACATATTTTAGGGAAGTTTCCTTTTTGCTGTGCGTGAGTGCTTTTCATATTTTTATGGCCGTGAACGTTATAAATCTTTCATTGAATTTATGGTCTTGGCTAACTTCTAATTGGTTTTAACACCTTCATTTAAGAGAGATATACTACCGACCATTTAAAAACGGAAAGAGTTACGTCATGGGTGCCCAACCTTCTGGTTTCCCTCACCCCAAGAAATGACAAGAGGCAACATTGGGCCGCATATGACGAACATTTGATCCATGTATACCTTCAGCAAATCTTCCGTTGAACTGATACACTGATTAATGTGGTCTGATCAAGAATGCTAAAATAGTCTAATCTGTCGACGGAGATTTATTTCTTGTTCATTTGATTGTCTCTTATACGTCAACATACACCCTTTCACCAATCAGCAACATAACCTTTATAAACATCGTGCTAGCAAAGACAAACTGAATATACATAATAATTCAGAAATGCACACTACATTACTTCATTCGTACAATCAATCCAACAAAACTTCCTCCGCTACTCGGCAAGCTAGAAACAATTAACCTAACATTTTAATGCAGCAATTATTAGAATCAAATATGGATTTTCTTGTGTGTGGTTCATCACATTAAAAACTTAAATTCCACAAGTTAACAAAATATTGTTTCGTTATTTCACATCAAGACGAATACAAAGTTATATTTCATCAAATATAATGAAACGAAATGTGTGAGATATTTGATTTTATGTTGTGACACTAGTTCGTCATTATCTTCTTTTGTACTAGTGTTTCACAAAACGAATTGTCAGTAACTTTTGAGATGCACTTCCTATATTTGTTGTATTCATTTCGAAAGATTTTTCTTTAAGGGAGAATGTTCTGTCCGATCTGCTTTGTCTCCTGCAAGTTTCTGGAAGAATTTGTTTTTTGAAGTATTGCAAGTAATTTGAAACCGGGGAGATATCTATACTTATGAACATTGCACCAATCGCGTTTAATCAAACGAAAAATATCTCAACAGAAAATTATTCAGAGTTTGAGAACTTATGGAGCTTCATTTATTAATTATTAACAAGAAAGGTTCTAGTGTATTTTTGCTTTAGTGATAATAAATGGAAATTGTCCTTGTCAACCATTTACGATTTGCTGCTAACTTGCGAGCCTTTAGAGAATCCGTTTGGAAAGTTTGTATCCCATTGATAATTCTGCGCAGTGGCTCAACGAAGGTTCGAAACAATCAAAGTTCGCGTCCCGTTCAAGCGCCCCAAAAGGGTAGAAGAGCCAAAGGGTCAAGCGACGAGGCGCCAAGTGGAATAGGGCCTCTGGGAGGGAAGGCGGTCGAAATGTCGATAGGCGGTTTGACCAAAGGGCTGAAGGGCTAGTTTCATTTGGTTTGATTTATTTCGTAAAAAAGTAAAAAGGAAGTATGCGACATATGGGGGAGAAAAATAAATCTGCGATAGTTTTCTTGAGCTTTAGTTGTCAAAGAAACTAAGAGATCCAGGGGACAAGACATCTAGATGTAGATGAATCCAGGGTTACAGGCATAAGTGTCGGAGGAACTAATTTCCATTCGTGCGAATTGAAGAAAAAGAGACAAAGAGGGTAAAGACAGTGGAGTAAAGAGATTCGGTGGGTGATGATTCCAAGAAGATGTGACATGGGGTAACAGGCACAGGAGCAGGGGAACTACATGTTAAATGAAGGGAACAGAAACTAAAATATAAGTCCCCATAAGAGCATGCACAAGAGCAAAGGATGCCGAAATAACAAGTGGCAAAATGTCGGAATAACCTCTGAATTCGGAATAGGCATGACTGAGAGAAGAGATGCCCAGGGGCTGAGGTATCCTGAACCGTATGGATGTGAGCGAAGAATATAGGTCACCAAAGGCAGAGGAACAGAGTAACAATGGGGGTAAAATATCCTGGGGCTTAGGGATTCACAACCACATTGATGTGAACGGAGGGTCTAGGGCTTCAATGGTGAAGTAACCAAGTGGTCATTGCGGGAAGGGGGAAGGAGACTTAGAGTTTCAAGTATCCAGAACCGTATAGGTGTGAGCAAAGGACCGAGAGCTTCAGAGTCAGAAGAACCGAGTGGGTATTGGGGCAAGAAGGACTGTAGTGCCAAGAACCCTGTGAATGGGAATGAAAGTCCCAGTGCTTGAGAGGCAGCGGAACCGAGTAGCTATTGGGAGTAGAGAACACGGGACTGCGGTATTCCGAATCCAAAGGATGTGAGCGAAGGGCCTAGGCACCAAGTGACCATTGGGGCAAGAGGAGAAGAGGCTAAAGGGCTGAAGTGCCAAGGATGGGAGTGAAAGTCCGAGTGCTTCAGAGGCAGAGGAACCGAGTACATATTGGGAGCAGAGAACGCGGGTCTCCGGCATTCAGAACCTGATGGATGTGAGCCAAGGGCCCTGGCCCCAAGTGACCATTGGGGAAAGAGGAGAAGATACCAGAGAGGGACGGGGGGGGGGCTTCGAAGGCAAGGCGAGCACGTGAAGGGCGGAGGGCTGTGTGGGGGGAGGGGGGCAGCGCCCCGCGCGAGGGCGATGAGCGCTTTTAGCGGTAGCGCGGGAGACGCGGGGGCGGCAGCTGCACTCTCGGTGCCGTCGCCCGAATTCGCCGGCTCGCCTCCCAGTCAAAAGGGCTAACGTTCTTAGGGCGGGATATGCAGCAAAGGGGGTTAGCGCGGGCCCGAGAGCTCCTTGGAAGACGGAAGGTGAGGCGCGGAACGACGTTACGACGAGACACGCGACGCTCCGCGGCGAGGAGCGGCGCGGCGCGACGCGGGGGCGGTGACGGAGACGGGCAAGGTCAGGGAGAGGTGGGGCGCGGGGGCGGGGGCGGGGCTGGCCAAGGCGTGAGGTGGTGAGGCGCGAAGTAGAGAGAGCGGGACGCGATGGCGTGCGGTTGGGAGGGATGGGATGGCACGGCAAAACGGCGGGAACGTCGGGGCTAAAGAGGGTCTGGAGCGGTGAGGGGCGGGGCGGAAGGAGGTTTAGCGAGACACGAGATCGAGCTGGGCGTGCGTTAGTGCTGGAGGTGCGAGTTGACATGGGGTGATTCGGGTCGTAGTGAGCCGGCATGGGGTTAGGTAAAGAGGCGAGGCGGGATCATGACGGTTCTATTTCGAGGCTTACGGGGCCGTAGCGGGGGCGTTGTTCGGGCATGGCGGGACAGCGACGGAAGCGTCTTGTGGGCGCGCAGACGCGCAGAAGGGCGAGTATTGAAGTGCTGTGGGCGTGGCGTGGATGGGGCAGGAAAGGTCGAGGCGAGGTACAGTGAAGTGGGTGGGACGGTGAAACGGGGAGGAGTTGGCTAGGGCGAGACGAGGTGGAGCGGAAAGGCGTGACGTGACGGCATGAGGTGGGACAAGCGAGTGGGAGAGGGGTCGGACGGAGTGTGACGGGGGGCAGAAGGGGAGGGGAGAGAGGTTGAGCGAGATGATGCGGCGGGGGTGGAGCGGGAAAAGGGTAGGAGGTCTGGAGTGAGGAGGACATGGCGCGGGGAGACGAACGGAGTGTGGCGGAGCGACGTGGGGCGGGGCGGGAAGAGGTGAGGCGGCCTGGAGTGAGATGGGATTGGGAGCGGCAGGGTGAGGGGAGAGAGGGGCGGGCCGAGGCAAAGTGTAGCGAAGCGGGGGGCGGGGCGGGAAGAGGCGAGGCAGCCTGGAGTGGGATGGGAATGGGGAGGGAAAGGGACTGGGTGCGGTGGGGCTGTGTGTGGTGAAGCGGGGGGGGGCGGGAAGAGGCGAGACGGCCTGGAGTGCCGGAGGCCGTGAGGGAGCGGCGAGGGGGCGGGGCCGCGGCTTGAAGGCGACGGCGCGCGGGCTGCGTGGTGGAGTGCGCAGGGCTGCGGGTCGCGCCCTCGTCGCCCGGAGGGTTCTCTGCGCGAGGGCTTCTTCGCTTTCCGCCTGGAATTCCCTACATGCGGGGCCACGCCCCCCGCGCTCGCGCTCTCTGCCACAACGTAATTTGCTCTCTTGGCCATTATTTGTTCTCCGGTTAAAGTTTCTCTACCCTGGGTCCGGAGGTTGAATTCATATATAAACAATGATCAAAGTTGAATTTAGTGTTGAGATCAGAAAGTATTAATAAGTAACATTGTTGCAACAATCTCTGTTATCCCCTTAGATCACTCTCGCACATAGTGTGGTTCGACATAGTATGTAGCTGTGTAGGATTGTCATTCAAGATCGTGAATTTCAAACTTTAAAGATTATGCAAAGATAAGTTTTGCAACAACATATTCCAGACTTGTGAAGACAAATGAGTGTTATGTTCAAAATCCGATAAATACAAAAGAAATCCAATAATGGTTATATGTATCTTTTGGGCATAGTTTGACCCGGTTGTCATCTCTCAAATCGGGTTCTATCAAAAATCGACAAATTCTATAGAAAACCATAGCTTTATGCTTCCAAATTCAGAAAATTTTCCTTTTTCAAAAAAGAACTCTTTTGTGAAAACCTTTTTTTTTTTGCATTTATCGAGTTTTGGAAAAACCCTCATCAATTTTCCCTACAAGACAATGTTGATGTAATCGGAATCTCCGGTGCCCTTCATGGTCTTTGGATTATTCTTGTCCCCAATAAATACATACTGCTTTAGCCGACCGTCGAACCAGATGACCACCGAACCACACGACTACGGGTCTGCCCGACCGCCCGACCACCCGACCAACCGACCACCCAACCGTGCGACTCCGCGACCTCTCGCTTCTAGCGAGCAACCTCCCAGCGGCTCTCGTCGAACACCATAAATAAGCGAGTGAGCTCGGGCCGCTGTTCGTATGCAGGACGCGATGGATTTGCAGCTGGATTTGTATCCGGTCTCGCTGGATGAGAATTTCCTCGCGACCCGTCGAGGACCCGAGATCAACGAGAAGTTTGCTGACACGGATATTCCTAGAATTTCAGAGAAGGTTCTTTCTCAGGTTGATTGAAAAATATTAGATGTTCGGAATGTTTGAACTCTGTCAAAAAGAATATTTGAAATCTGTAGCATGTACTCATGCGCATTCCTTCTGCCGTGGCGTTCACGTACTTCAAATGAGAAACCGTAAATACATGTTTTGTATTCTTTCCGTAGAGACGTTGCAAAATTCTAATAACCTTTTTATTCATTGTAAAAGTCTTTAAAATAAAAATTATTTGGTTACGGATGTCAGATTTTATGATTTTACCAAAAGTTAGTGTAAATTTATAATTATTGTCATTGGTTAAGGAACGGTCATTTGAATGTTCGTAGAAAATTCTGATTTCACGAACATAATTATTCAAACTTTAAAAAATTATATATGTAAATGGTAAATATCTTATCTTTATTCTTTAAGTCTATAATGCAGTTAACTTTTTGTCCATGATTTCTTAATTATGAACCCCCTCAATCCGTTTGGAAATATGGTAGGCAACCTCTGAAATCCAGATTCGGTACATAATACATCATTCCCTTTTCGTATTTAAGAGTTTATTTACTCACTGTCTCTTTAAATTTCTCATTTATGAATTTCAAGATAGTACTGTGCATTAAAAAAATGTATTTTAATGCTATTTCTATCACAATGTTTTGGAAGTTCGGTATGAACTTAGTATTGGTTTATAAATATGTATGTTGTTCTTTCTCTTGGTTCCTTACGTTTCTGATTTATCTTCATTTCATCAAAATAATCTCTACTGCGTCCATATTGTTTTACCATTCACTTTTCATTATTTAATAATTTTCGACCTTTTGCTCATTAAGTTTTACTTTATATCTTATCGCATTTACACTACCTCTTTCTCTCTCCTTCATTTGACCATTTCCTTTTCCTTCGCTCTCAGCAGAATAACGAGTCATAACTTAAGGCCGCTGCAGTCTTTCTTGCATTCATTATCCTGTCTTCTCCTAAAAACATTAGCGAAATAATTTCTCCCATTCTTCACGACCAATATTCTCTACAACGGTGTAACATAGACTGCCCCTTGTAGAGCAGCAAAAATTGTATACAACGTGACTACAATGGAGCCGAGAAATGATAAAGACGAGGACAACGACGCAACGACGCCATTCATCGCACAAGGGCCGCCGAAGCGGGGGCGGGGGAGACGGAGGGGGGGCTCAGGGCCCCCGTCAGCCCATTCGGGCTCGTAAAAGGCCGCTGTGTGGGTGAATGTGTGTGAAGTAAAGTGTGACCTCAAAAGGAGACGCAAGGAGGCGGTTGTGTGGGGGCTTTGATTGAACTACTTGTCCGACACGTTCGTCGAGTGAGTGATTGAACTCCCACGAAATCCAATTGAGACTGTCCAGAGCCTGATCGACCGGTCGAGGACTCGAGAACCCTCCAAGCGATATGTTCACGCTCAGCGCAACCACACTGTGGCTGTCAAAACAAGCGGCCCTTACTTCTACTTGCGCCATATATTTCTCGTTTTCTAAGTTCTTTACTTACACATTTCGATTTCTGGCCCAAATAATCAATATGCTCATTGACAAGGTCACCTACTTATACTTAAACACCAAGATGACTCTATAGATTTCTCTTTAATGCTAATAATCTTCTTATTAGGGAATAAAAGAAAACATTGTAAATTTCACTCATTTGTAAAAGTTTTAAATTATTGTGTGCTGTTTCATATCATATGTCATAATATATTTTATGTGCAACATTATATAATAGGTCAATATTCTAATACTTCTAATTAGATAATAATGCTGAGTATATTGTTCTTCTGTACTATTACTAAATTCAATTCATTTGATATTGAAGACTACGAAATAAGAAAATCTATTTTTAACATGCTTCAGAATTATATTGAATTCTGATGCTATTCATTGAAATTGACAAATTGCTCTTTTTATTCTAACTCATTTTCAATTACATGAAAAACAAGGCTACTTATGATTTCGGATAGAGTCGCTTGAATATCGAAAAAGAAAATGTATTAGCAAATGAAGTAAATATGTGTCGTGCAAAATTGCAGTATTTACATTTCAATACTAATCCATTACATAATTAACTTGGTTGGGAATAATTTCTAACACAATTAAGAAGAAAATACTCAGAATCTCCATATAACATTTAAAGAATTTTTTCTTTATTGATTGCTTGGTTCTCATTATATTAATTTAAAGCATTGACTACGATCTGCCTCTATAATTTTTCCATACCCAATGCGTACGTATAGGAAGCGACTGCTGACATTTTGGGAGAATTTTTCTACAAACTTCCTCAAAGAACTAATATTACCCCTACCAGAAAGGGAATGAATGAATCCATTTATTTAATAGTCAGTCAATAAAAATCAGTTAAGTGCTGTAAACGATGTACGGCGGGATGAATGAATAAAAGTTTTTAAACAGGGGACAGTAATTTCATCCTACGACTGAAACCACTTTCGAAGAATTTCTGAATTTTAGTCTGGCATTCTCAGAATACGTAGAATAATTGAGACGAAAAAATGCATATTGATATACGCAAAAAGTCCACAAAGTCGTAATGCATTCCTGTATTCTTGTGTAGTCAATTGAAAACGAGCGTGGAAGTGAATCAGGAAGCGACTGGTGCTCGTCAAAGCAGCACAACATAACTTTTCGTAGAATTCACAATGCTGTGCAACGAAACCCCCACCTACACCCGGCGTTCCGAGCAAGCAACCTCGCGAGTCGACGAAAGGGCGAGTGAGTGAGACGAAAGAGCGAGTAAGAGGGAGCGAGGGCAAGACAGGGTGAGCGGGAGAGCGGGCGAGAGAACGGCCAGTGTCCCGCTCAGAGAACGCGGCACGGCAGCGCGTGTGGTTCTTTCACGTTACCATCTGAGACGTGTGACGGTGGGGCGGGGCCGAGGACCAGCTCGTTTTCGCAGCCCGTACGGGTTGCGCGCAGTGCAAATTCAAACGTAGTGAGACAGCAGGAATCTGACACGGCAGGCACGGCAAGGCGGCAGCGGGGCGGGGGCGGGGCCGGGGGCGGGGGCCGCGCGCGGGCAGGTCGCGCGCCGAGTGGCGCAGTGGCGGGGCGGTGGCGGGGATGCGGCGAAGGGGGCGTGGCGCGGGGGGCGGGGCAGGCCAGTCGGCGGCGTTCGATTCTCGCGCGCCCACCACGCATTCCCCTCGCGACCGCTCTTCTCACCCCGACCTCGCTCCCCCTACCGCCCCCGTCTCTCCCTTGCACGTCGCGCTTCCCTTCCCGTGCGTGGCCCTGCGTGGCCTTGCGTGTGTCGCTGCGTGCCCTTGCGACTCACTGCCCGAGTTTCCACTCGCGTTTCCACGCATGCACGCACGCGACCGGCCGTGCTTAGTGACGTCGCGCCCTCCCCTTGGCGTCGCCCTCGCCCTCGCTCGCGCCCTCGCAATCGCCCTCGCTCTCGGCCCTGCCCTCGCGCCCATTATTCACCCGCGTTCCCGCGCACGTCTCTCTATCCAGCGCCTCGCACGGGGCGCCCCCTTTTCTCTTCCGTGGCCGCCGCGGCCACCGCCTCCTTTAGGGAATGGTCTGAGTGGATCCGTTTTCGGCCGAAGAAAAGTTCGAGCGCGAACGGCCGACTGATTCTGCCGACCTGAGCGGTCACACTGCATCCGATTGCAATAGACATATATCTGTGAATTATTGAGTGGATGTGGTATTTAATGGAAGCCAGAATTTTACAACTGCTTGCTGACAGCTCTGCTTTTAAATTTCTTCTTCCTGAAAATCAAAAGATTATTGGGTGAACCTTATTTTCTCCGATCGCAAAAATACTGGCAAATTTCATACCTTATGTTACCAATTACTGAAACAACCAGTGAAATTTTCCGAATACACAAGAATGTCCCCTAGTACTTTTTTACTCGGAGCAATTAGAAATGGCATTGAAAAAAGGTCGAAGATTGGAAAATACATTACTACAGAGGAACGATTGTTCATAACCCTAAGGTATTTGAGGTTATTTTCCATGTTTACAACACGTTTTGTACTAGTTTCGCCGATTTCTTTTGCGATTTCATTCCATAATTCCTGCTTTTGTCCCTGTACGGATATCTGGAATTCGATGTCTTCTATAGAGCATCTCGTTCGTGTACAAATGAAACCATCTTTTCAACATCCATCTTCGACAGTTGAGATCGGGCGAATAAATCAAATTCATTTGATATCGGTCTGCCGATTTAGAAGTTCGGCCGTGTTCGCCAGAACATGTCGGATGCAATGTGATGGTGCCTGCGCTCTCGTGAGGGTTTGAAATATTCGGCTATCAATGGCCGTTTTCGGCCGAAGGCGAATTCGGCCGAATACGGATCCAGTCTGACCGTAGCCTTAGGCGCGCACTCGCCACGTGTGGCGCGCGCTCTCCTCGCCACGCGCCCCGCCCCCGGCTCGGCTTCGCCCCGCGCGCGCCGCCAGCGTATTGACGGAGCGACGGCGGTGGCAGTGCTAGCGCCTCGCGTGCGAAAACGCCGCCCACCCGCGCCCCGCGCCCGCCACGCCCCCAGACCTCGACCGGCCGCCCCCTCCCTCGCCCCACGCCGCCCCGGCCCATCGACTCCGGGAAATGATTGAGGGGAACATGAGAACACGTGTACATAATGCTACGCCACTCGGTAGCTCTTGTGGCTGTCGACCGGCGCCCCGCGCCGCGCGCCCCGCCCCCTCGCGCGCACGCACTGCGGACGGCGCGGCCGCGCCCACGTGCCCCGCGGCGCCGCACTGTCCACGCGCCGGCCGCGCCGCTTCAGGGGACCTCCCAGGCTTTGGCGCTGGCTCCGAAGCGCCTAGGGTAACTAGGGCTACAGGGAGTCCCGACCTACGCGGAGTTTCGACACACCTACGTAGCTCGGAGGAATTCTGCCTCCTCTCTGGACAGCTAGGCTTCTTAGGGCTACAATGAGTCCCGACCTAGGCGGAGTTCCGACACACCAACATAGTTCGTTGGAATACTGCCTCTTCTCTGGACGGCTAGGGTTCCTCGGGCTACAGCAAGTCCCGACCTAGGCGGAGTTTCGACACACCTACGTAGCTCGTTGAAATTCTGACTGTTGTCTGGAGGAGAATTTTAGCAGCCGTCTACTCTAATCGTTAATTCCCGTAGTCCTGTTAATACAAGGGGAACGCTGGAGCAGTACTCTAACAAATGGACCACAGTTCGCGCGCGATCTTTTCTTCGTGTTCCTTGTTTATCATCTCCGCTCACTTATAGGCACTACATTACTACACGTGTCGGGAGACCAGTCGGGAGCTTGTCTCGAGTGGGGTGGAAATCCCGGCCAGCCGACGTCTAAATCAGTGCCGGATCACACCAATTACCTAGGGAGGAGCACTATTACCTCCCGGGGTAAAACCTTCCCTACAGAGCGATCTTTCTAACTCTGTCCCTCAAGCCCTTATGGCCATGATGGAATATAGTGGCATTTCGCGTCTTTCTCTGTCGTGCCGCTGGAATTCGCATGATCACCGCAAGCACCGTTTGATACAGTCATGATCATGCGATATCTGGCGGCAGGCCTGGGAACGTCTCGAAATACTGTGACATATTACATCGTGAAGACGGGCCTTGAGGGGCAAAGTTAGAAAAATCGCAGTATACACTACCCGGGGGGGGGGGCTAATGACCGTAGCAGTTGACGCGCCCGGCAACATCTATCAATCGATGAACCCGCCCCCTGGCGCTGACCCACGTGCTCCGCGTCGCCGCAGCGTCCACGCGGCAGGCCGCACTTGGCGGCCGCGACCGCCGCCAGACCCCGTGCGCCGCGCAGCTATTGATTGTTTCGTTGTGGATTTTAATTATGACGATTTTGGGTGCCGTATGCTCGGGTGTTCGTGAATCGCGAAAGAAACCTTCTGTCGGAAGGAGTTTTCGGATAGCTAAAAAGGGAAGCGGGCTTCTTTCATTGCCGTAGGAAAAAGCATGCCCTGAGTAGCGATAAATAAACGAGGCTACGAAACGCAGGCTGGATGCACGTAGGTTCCACCAAGCCGCCTTTCACCGCCCTAGCGCGTTCCGCCACGATCGGCCCGCCGCAAAGCGGCATTGCAATGGACTCCCGCCTCATTATCCATGTTGCCGCCTTCCTGCGCTTTATCTGAACCTTCGTTGTCATTTCAGATATGACGTCGACAGCGGCGCCGCAGGGTGGAGTGTGGGGAGGCGGAGTGGCGCGGGGCGTGGTTCCGGGGCGGGGGGCGGGCAGGCGCGGGGGAGAGGACGGCAGGAGTCCCGTTATCAGCGCGATGCAATCGTGGGGTCACAGCCGCCGGTCCAGAAAAGTATTGATCTAAGGGCGGAGGAGTAGGGTGGGCGAAGGGGAGGGGGCCGTGCGTACAAGTGGCCGCGGGGGTGGGGGAGGGGTGGGGCGGTGGGGGAGCGCCGTGCTGGGACAGGGAGGTCAGTCGGGCGCGGCGCAGCGCGCGGGGGAGGGGCGGGGCGGGGCGTGGCGGGGCAGGGGAGGTGCGGCGCGGGGTGGCGCGGGGCGGGGCGGGTATCGACCGCTGCGGTAAGGCGGCTGCTCGCTGCTCACTTCAGGCGAGGCGCGCGGGCGCGGGCGCGAGGGCGGCGGGGCGGGCGGGCTGCGGGTAAAAATACCAGGCGGCGGCGTAGGGCCCCTTGCGCCCCAGTGCCGCCGTCCCCTCGCCGCCGCCACCGCCGAGGTGCGCCTTGCATTGGGCTCCGCCATGTTGAGCGCGCCGAGCGGCCGCAGCGGTGCTAATAATATGTGTTGGTCACGTGAGACGGGAACTCCATCTCTCGCGAGGGACGTGGACGCGAGAGCGAGTAGCGCTGGGAAATCTTCGGAGAACGCGGAGAGAGTATCCTTTGGAGCGGAGCGGCGGGAGCAGGGGGGGGCGAGTTGGGGGGAGCGGGCTAACGGTCCAGCGGAGAAAAATAATTTCCGGCCGGTGCGCGTCCGTAGTGACTGGCCGCGTGGGTAACATGCGCCCGACACGCACGTGCCGCGCCACGCCCCCTGCCCCGTCACGCCTGGCGCGGGCTGGCCGTCGGCCAGGGGGACCAGGGGGGTAGCTCCGCAGGTGAGCGTCGGGGGGGGGGGGTGCGATGCAGGCAGGGCGCTGCGGGCGGCGGCGGAAGCGGACAGCGGGTAGCGGACAGCGGGTAGCGGTCGGCGAGCTGGCGGCGGCAGGCGGCGGCAGGCGGCGGCAGGCGGCGGCCGGCTGGCCTTTGCGACGTGAGGAGCCGCGCAGCCCTTTTCTTCGGAACTGCTTGTTTGCGGTTTCCCAGAAACTTATTTTGTATTCTGCTCTCCAAATAGCTTTCTTTGCCTACGGCCGGGAACGGCTCTCATTTGGCGCGTTTCCGGACGGCACAGGGGCGGGGGAGGAGGCGTTCGTGCCCGGAGCCGCCATTCACCCGAGGAAGACGCGAGGGGGCGAAGCGGCGGGGGCGGCGACGTGTGAAAGTGCATCCCGTGCGTGTCTCGGGGCTGAACGCGGGCGCGTTGACTGGCGCGAGCGGTTGTCTTTGTCGCGGACGCCGCTTCCCTCCGCCCCCACCAGGCGCGCCACCCGCGCTCTGCCCCCCCTCCCCACCCCGCCCCGTCCCGCCCCGCCCCCGCGCCGGGTCGCGTCCCTCGGGCAGCCGCCGCCTCCGATTGAAAGGCGGAGTCTCTAATTGCTGCCGCCGCGGCTCCCGGCGTGGCTCGGCGCGGCGCGAGAGCAGGGGCGGGGCGAGCTCGTTGGCGCGTCCGGGGGTAGAATTGGGGCGGGGGTGGGGACGGGGACGGGAGGTGCCGCGTTGCACCGCTGAATGCGCAGCTTCGCCAATCGAGTCACACGTGAGCTGCAAGGAGACGCCGGGATTCGAACGGCGGAGGTTTCGCTACCGTTGCGCATGGCGCCCATCCATGGCATCCGAAGAAGCTCAAAAGCAAAGCGAGGGTTAACGGATGAAGGGAAGATAAAAAAGAATTGTAAAAAAGTAACACGAAAAATATTAGTGGCTCATCCAAAGTGTACGAAAAAATGAAGGTAGAAAAAGAAGAGGATAAAGAAATATCGGAAAGCGAAGAAAGTTGGAACTTATTATTCTAGACAATTATATTTTCGAAAAATTAGAAAACAAAGAAAATTAGAAATGGAAATCATTAGAAGAATTTCAATAAACGTAAACGCACGAAAAAACAATGAAATAATTTTTCAATAATGAAAATAGTACAATTATGAGCACATATAAGAGACAAATGAGAAGAATAAAATTTAATTTAAAAAAAGAAAGCGGTATAGTATTCCGCAACCTATGTGACATTTTTCAGAAATTATTACACTCAAATTACTTAAGAAAGTCGAAAACATTTTTAGATCAAATAATCTGCATCAAGGATACGTCAAACGTACTTCCTTTGGGCATCGTAGTATTCAGAGAATTAAAACTATATTTGCTATAAAAAACAGACTTCGTCGGCTTAGGACAGCGCTCCATAAGATCAATCTTCGGCGAGAAATAAAAGAAAACAAATCATCTACGTTGCCTTCCAAGTAATGAGGAAAATGTCACTGCAAGCAGTATCTCTTCTAGCAAAGTCAGTAGAACGTTTACGACGTAAAAGAAATGACGAATTATGGGAGAAGGAGAAGTAATTAATTTACTTTGCAATTTAACGAGCTACGGCCACTGCGAACTGAAAATACACATCGCTGAATGCTGCTTGGAAACTCGGCGGAGGCAGAAGAGCGAACGCTTAGGCAGCTTGCGGCAGCGCAGGCGTCTGCGAGTCCACTCACCGCCCTCTGCCCATTTCCCACCACCCATCCCCCACCAACCAAGACTACTGCCCGCCGCCCGCCGCCCACCAACCGCTGCCCAACACGAACTGCCCACATCCCACCGCCCACATTCCACATCCCACATCCCACCACCCACATCCCACCTCCCACATCCCACCACCCACATCCCACTACCCACATCCCACCACCCTCATCCCACCACCCACATCCCACCACCCACATCCCACCACCCACATCCCACCACCCACATCCCACCACCCACATCCCACCACCCACATCCCACGACCCACATCCCACCACCCACATCCCACCACCCACATCCCACCACCCACATCCCACCACCCACATCCCACTGCCCGACGTCCACACCCACATCCCTACGCCCACATCTTACCGCTCAATCACCCACTGCCCATCACCCACTGCCGATCACCCATCTCACTCTACCCAGTGACCAACGCCCACTTCTCATCGCCTATAGCCCTGCGTTACTGACGACCGCACTCACCCCAGCCCTACGCCAAATATCCACTGCTCACCGCACACAACTCACCGCCCCCTGCTTCGAGACACCCCGCCCTCATCCAACGCCCATCGGACACCGCTTACTGCCCACTGCCACCGCCCACTGCCCACCGTACACCGCATTCTACCAGCCACCCACAGCCCACGGCTCATAGACTTAACCGCCGCAGCACACCGCCCATAGTACACTTGCCGATCGTCCTTCGCTCTCTGCCCCACCACCCACTCCCTAACTCATCAGAATATTATGGGATTATGCCGCGGATTTCACCGCCCTGCACCATAACCCCCACACCTATCACTTCCCGTTGTTTATCTTCGCACTCTATTCCATTCACCTTTGTTTCCCACCTCTTACCAACCCGCTTCTCGCTTCCGTACCTCGTTTATGCCAGCTCCTTACCTTCTTCCATACCTCCTGCTTCTTACTGCCCTTCCACCTTCTTCATACCTTCCAGCGCCCATAATTCACCGATCCGTACCTTAACCACGAATGAACCGCTCGATATAATTACCACATGAAAAAGTACGACTTTAGTGGTAATGAACGGTTGAATGCTCAGAGAGCCAATCAATGTCACATATTGTGCAATATCACGTATTCGGTTCCCCAGAACAGCAGGATGAAAAACGTTCACCCTCTCTCAGACAAAGTCCTAACTTGGTTACAGCTGCTAAAAATGCTAGTGTAGTTTAATTACGGTTTTTATTTTAAATGTGTTCACTTTTTTATGCCCAATTTCACTTAGTGTGTTTTTATATAATTTTGTAGGCCCATTATTGACACATCACCTTTGTAAATCTGCCTCGCAATATCAAATGTATAAGTAAATAACCGCCTACCCCCTCGTACAAATACCGCCTCCCACCGCGCCACGCTTCGACGCCCCCACTTCTTCCAGTATGCGGACTGTGTCGGTCAGGGCCTTTTAACTCCTATATAACGTGGTGGAGACGATTACAGTAGCGCGCTCTCCTGTAGCACCTTCTTACAGGAACTAAATACGAACTGCTGCCAACGATACTTCAAACGTGCGTGGCTGCTGCGTAGGTTCGCGTGACGCAAGCAAGCGCATAATGTTACAGAAAATAGCGTCGATGTTAGTGCTTTCTTCGGCGGTTTCTTATATGTGAATATTATGAATAATTGAACATTTAGAAGACGCTTTTCGTATTTCTCACAAATTAGCCAATTTTTATGTGCGGATGTGGCGAGCTTAACCTGCAGCGCGTATTTGTTTCGCCGGCGTTACGGTCGCTATGATTGACATAATAACAAAACAAGGAGGTATTTTGAATTTGCATATATATTTTTAAAACTCTATGAGACCCGATTAGAACAATCATAATAATGAAAAATTAATAATCTTAATGGAAATTAATAATCTTTTGCGTTGCAGACTTAAATCTACTAATTCCACTAAATCTACATGATAATGTAATATTTCTCAATAGTCAAAATATCTATTGTGCTGAATTTACGTTTGAAACGTGATTGAAATTATAAAATTTTGGTATTTATTCCTGGTCAGTTTTGAATGTAGTTCATTAAATATAACAGTATACATTCCTGATCCAACAGAGTTAGATTTCGATTGTTTGTCATATCATTTGTCTCCTTTCACATTTTATAGGTTTACAAATGATATAATAATTCATTTCTTCTATCTATAGCCACAAAACTTTAGTACATTATCGTTGTTCTTTTTCGGTCAACAACCCTGAGAAAAACGAACTTAAATGTCTCTGTTTCAAACTCACAATCTTATTTACTTTATTTCTAGTTAGTCACATTTTACAACAATCTTTCTCTTACAATTATGTTTTAGTTCAATAAAGAATTCAATTCATATTAAACTCTCCAGAATTTGCTATCATATTACTTCGCATGAATTAGAGAAACTGATCTCTCCAAGTTGTCTCCAAATCTCAAGAATACTACTTTTCAGTCAACTACCCATTTTCGCTTCGTTGCAGCAAACAGTAGCGGCGGTGAAGTGAGTGAGGGGGAGGTCGCGGGCGGCCGGCGACGTCGATGACGACGTGGAGTCGATATGCACGTTACACTTTCGTCACAAATTCAACATCAAGTTTAAAAAATCCAAACACTAAATAATGGAAACGTAACGAAGTGAGGGGGAGCTTCGACTAAATGAAGTCCCGGCTGTCTATGCCCTAACCCAATTCTAGCATTAAGTAATGCAAATCTCTGTAAAGTCGGTGGCTTGAACAGACAGAAAATAAAGCTGTTAAAAAAACTCATCGCTGATCAAAAATACGCCTCACCTGGCGCTGGCACTCCTCCGTCGTACTTTGGCCTCTATCCCTCGTCTCGTTTTCACTCATTGTCCTTCCCTTTGTCCCCGCTCTCACCGTCACTTGAGATGACAGATCCGTTCCCAGTAGACGCCTGTCCCCGCAGTCTCCTGCCCGTCAACCCCCGTCCCTACAGCCCTTGTTTACACAATTCCCTGTCCGCCGGCCACCATCGGCCTCTGTCTTCGTTCTTCCGTCCTTTATTCCCTATTTTTCTGCTCCTCTTCTCCTTTCTCCCATCCCTTCATTCACGTTGTAACCCTGTCTGTCACTGGTCACCCGCCACGTGCAGCAACCTCCGCTTGCACTCCCGTGTCGCCTTCCACGGCGACAAACCTCCGCACCTGCCGTTTGGCGCGTACACCACGTCCCCCACCGCGCGCTTTGTCCCGCCCCTTTAACCCGCCTTTAACTCCACTAGCTTCCGCCTCTGTAAACCGCGTGGGCCACCAGCTCTCCCGCTCCCCCGTCCCCGCACACCGAGCCGCGACCCGAGCCGTTTCCCGCCCCTTCTCCCGCCCCTTCCCCGCCCCTTCCCCCGCCCCTTCCCCGCCCCTTCCCCGCCCCTTCCCCGCCCCTTCCCCGCCCCTTCCCCGCCCCTTCCCCGCCCCCTTCCCCCGCCCCTTCCCCGCCCCTTCCCCGCCCCTTCCCGCCCCACCTAGCTCCGCTCCGACCCCGGCCCGCCCATCCCCATCCAGTCCCTCCCTGCCCCTCCCAGCTCGCCCATCCCCCACCTCGCCCCAACCAACCCCCGCCACGTCTCCGCCACGCCCCGTCCACACCCTACCCCTCCTCGCCCCGCCCCGCCATCCCACTCCGTACCCCGCCCCACCCTACCCACCCCGCACCCCGCCCCGCCCTGTTGGGCGGCACGGCGCGCGCGGCCGCGGGCCACCGGGTCAATAGCGCCTTAGACGCCAGGCCGATTTTCACGCGCTGACCTGTCCGTCTCCGCCGTTGCTTCTGGCGCGCTCTTTGCCCGCCTCTTGCAAGTGCAGTTCGGAGTTCGGGTAGGGGAGAGAATACGAAGTTCTCCTAATGCCTGGAGTCTCTCAGGTTACGAGTATTTCCAACCTTAGTGATTAAAACATTAATAAAATGCCTCTACAGCCGATCAGGGTAGCCAAGATTGGTAAAGGCAGTAGTGCCTGCAGTAGTCTTGGACCGAAGGATCATGGGTTCGAGTCCCGCCAGGGGCATGGTTGTGTTTGTGTGTGTCTACATTTTTCTGATTGTCCATTTCATCCTTCATCCCCCAGGGCTAACAACTCTGGGTGTAAAAACGGATTCAGGAAGAAAATGCTGATCCCCCCATAAAAGTCACCTGCACATACCCTCGATGAATATAACCGAGCTTCGGTGGGTTGAACGTTCGCGTTCTAGCAAGATGTCTAATTCGCGTCGGAAAAAAATGCCTCTAGGATGGCTCACGGACAGCATACTATGTTTCGTGGTTCCAGATTCGATTCCCGGTCGAGGCAAAAATAGGGTTGTAGAAAAAGTCTCAATTCTCACGTTCCGTGAAAAAAAAAGTCTCAATTTTTATGAGACGAATAAAAGCTCAGGCAGTCGGAGTTTGCTAGTCACTGTGAAGGGAATGCATGTCTACTGCGTTCTCTTACCCACCCCCAAGCGTAGGAATTAAACGACAGTAGTTCTCAAAGAAATCGTATCACCTAAACAAAATGGGCATTCTGTATTTTCCTAATCCAATATGCTCGCAAAAATTGATAAAGATATATTTAATGTACATTATATTATGTTTTTGATTTCATTACCTTCATAAATCACTCGATGTTTTCAAATCAAGTGGTGTATTTTCAAGATTATATTGCAGATTACTACTGTGAGCGAGATGATGCGATTTTTTTAGCACTACTTTAGGTCCAGGAACATAGGACACAGCTGGCCGCCAAGTCTGTCACTCGACCCAAAATGCCAAATACGTACAAAATATAAAAATTCATAATTAAGACTAGGCATAACTAATTAAGAATTCACATCATTAAAATCATTCAAAGAGAATCTTATGTTTTCAAAAGTTTTCAATAATTTTCGTTGAAGAAATAGGTTAAAATATTGAAATAAAAGTAAAAACAATGTAAATTACTTTTGTGTCTTCTATTATAAGAACTGAAAACTATTGTTTAATACTATTCACGTGTCACTGAATTCTTGAGATACTCCACGTCACAGATGTGCAAACATCAAGTCTACGATGCTTTTGTAATTAAGAGGGAAGCTAATTTTCTATTTTCTGACCCAGAGAATGTGATTCGCGCGTGAATATACCGACTTTTTTTTTCCAATACAGGTCATTTGGACTCTGAAATCCACTGTATGTTTCTTAGGTGGTAAAATAAATACTAGTCCTTTGAGATCTTATAGAATTTACATACACTCGTATGTAATGTGTTGCTTCATAAAACGAAAATAACATAATAAGAAAATAATATGTTCAAACTTATGTCTCTTGAGATTATTATAAATTACTAATAAAACTGAGTTCGCTATGTCCAGGCCTCTTGATTAATATAATTTATTGTATTTCTCAACACTAAAGAATGCCGACGCCTGTTTTTATTCCATTCAGTTTAATCTTCATTAGAACATTTTTATTAAATAACTTTCCAGTCTCCCAATCGATTGTTAGAAAATTCATTTCACATTTTTTCCTTCAGTTAATTCAGATATAAACGATATACTGTATATAACCAACTGCACAGTGTGGATTTTATAAGAGGTGTGTAGGCTTTACGTTGAATCCAGAACAATATAATAAGAGAGGAAGTACCGAAATATGAGGATGCAAGAGGAATGAAAATGATCAATAAGCAACCATTTCAACGAAACATGAGTGTGTTGTAAAGTATTGTTACATGTCGTCTGTAAGGTACCATAAAAACCATTTAATGCTTTTCAGCATTTCGAATGTGGACTTAATATCTTTAGAACAGTAGAGGCATGTACGAATTGGGGAGTATAAGAATAAAATACTGCAGAATTTCTCGAAAAAAACACGTAATTCCTTGTTTTTACTTCAATTAAATGACTTCTTTTTGAAGTACATATAAACATTTACTTTCGGAATTATATTGAAGTGAATCCAAATTTAATTATTTTTGTAAGTTGAATATTGATTTTTAAACATAGAATTAAAAATATCACGATATGTTCATAATAAAAGAAATGTTCCATTTTACCTTCCTTAATTTATGTTGTTGCACAAGAAATTCATAGAACGATAATATGATTTACATTGATACACGTCGGTATTAGCGTTATCAGCACGAACACCAGTTCTGTTGCAGCTAAAATTGATGTAAAACTCTAGAATTTTCTGAAAAAGATGGCACTGGAAGGTCCTTAACGGATTGTAAATACGTTCTCTTTACAATTCGTTATTCAAGAAGCGTTTTTCCTATGAAGGCGAAAGATCAGAGATGACTACACGTAAGAAAAAAGAACAGACGCTTACCGGTCCTGCAACTCGTTTGACCTGTTCTTGTGGAGCGTGGATGCCTCCACCCGCAGAGAAGCTGGCGGCGACGTGAAGCCACGAATCCACACTGCAACTACAAGGATACGGCGAAACAAGCCACCATATGACTTAAGACGACACCACGAAACAAAATAGGGTTTGTGCTCCAAATGTTTCATTTCGAGCAGAACCTCCTTCATCACGAAAAAAAGGAGGTGCGACCATAGCTTGTGTATCTGCTTTAGTACTTCGAATTGCACGGTTAAAAATAATTTTAATGTTCTTGACTACTGAGGGGGTTAATGAAAAAACTCCAGAATCATTCCTTTTAAGAAGAAAGATACGTTGTCTATGGTCAACATCTCCTTCCTTTCTTGTACTATAAACGAATAACATTACATTTTTGCGACAAAATGCGTGTCATTCAGCATCAAGGTGTTTTAACGTTGACTTTTTGTTTGGTTACGTTTACTCTGAAACTATGAATACAGTCTTATAGGAGACAGTGATTGAGACGCGTACTGTTTGCAATTCTGTGTATAAATGTAATAGTACAAAATGTTTCAATCGCTTTTGCTTCTAAAATAACTTCTAAAATGCATTTAACATATTACTGAAAAATGTCGGTATATATTTAAGTTATCGTTAACTTACAAGCTGCATTCACACTAATGTTATCTTAAATAAAGACATCTACTCTTCAATTTACAAGAGACAATTTGATGGCTCCCAAAAATAGGAAAACTCTGGTCTCAACAAGGTAAAGGACACATTATATATGTTCGAGTAGAATTGTTCCAATTCAAAAAAAAGAGTTTTCAGTAAAAAGCATCATGCAAATATCAAAATATTTGCTGGAGTCCTATTCATTTCAGAGTTGCTTAGTAAAATTAGTTTTTAAAGAAAATGTTAACTACACATTATTTAAAAAATATTAGTTTCATTTCCTTGATTTTTCGTGAAGTATTTTGATATATAATGCCAAAAACTAGTACATAAATAAATAATTTTAGTAGTATAAATAGTGAAATTGTGTTCCTATGAAGTAGTAAAATCCGTCGATATCATTTCTATTTCGATTGTTCGTTTCGTAATTTCGACTATTTTATTGTCAAGAATGACATTATCTTTTAATATATTTTATTAAATATCAGATTTGATTTATAACCTATTCTGAACGGTAATTCGGTGGCAATCCATTTTCTTGCTCGTTTTCTTACACTAAGATTTGTCATGTGTCCAATCTCAAACGTGCGCGCTCTCATGAGTGAGGAGTATGTTGGGAGATGTAATTATAGACTGCCAAGGGAATCAATACGAAAGCAATTAGCTGGCAGAGCCAATTAATATAGCATGGATTCAGTGCCGGAGGACACTGAATTTAGTGGGGAATACTATGGCAACGTTTCCCATTACGCCATATAATGCCCAGTACTTGGTGATTTCTAGGTGTTAACGAGCAAAGAAATGCACACATAATGTTCTAACTGAAGAACCCTGTAGCATTTTATGAGAGACATTAAATTCCTTCAGTGCTGCTTACGGCCATTTTAATATAAAAGTTCTGACACTAAATTTCATAATCCAACTCCGTAATTACAAAGTGTCTGAAAATAATAGGAAAAGCCAACAAACATCAATTTATCTTAGTAGACAGACGGGACGATAATGCAGTAGACACAAAGAAGAGTTATGTTGAGAATTAATGTATACTACGGACGTTTTTTCCTTTTTGATCACCGCATTTGACCTTTTTATAGTTTCATTTTTCTTAAACATGTTAATATTACCGTTTATTATTTCTAAATATTTTGAATTTTTGTGAAATAACGACCAATTTGGAAAAAATTAAGTAAAACGGTCAAAATAGGCGTGAACACATATTTCATCCACAGTTCCGTGATCGATTCCTTAAATTATGAGATGTCCATGTTTTCCTTGTTGACGGTAAAGCCGGGCGGTATTCTGGCTCCTCATTCCCACACGGTGAATTTCCCCATTGACTCGAAAGTCTCCGGTTGAATTGCCAGTACTCGGATGTCAGGTTGGTTCTCGGAATTGCTGGCCCATTGTGTCACTGGAGGAGAGAAACGGAGAAAAAAAGGAACGGAATGAAGGAAATGGTGAAAGGAAGAGAAAAGAGAGAAGTATAAGAAAAGTATGTGGAAGGAAGAAGAATGAGAGAAAGCAGGAGGAGAATGAAAGAGGGAGGAGAATGAGAGAGAGGGATGAGAATGAGAGAGGTAGGGAGGAGAAAGAGGGAGGGAGGATAATGTGAGAGGGAGGGAGGAGAATGAGAAAGGGAGGGAGGAGAATGAGAGCGAGGAAGGAGAATGAGAGAGAGGAGGAGAATGAGATAGGGGGAGGAGAATGAGATAGGGGGAGGAGAATGAGAAAGCGAGGGAGGAGAATGAGAGAAGGAGGTAAGAGAATAAAAAAGGGTAAGAGAAGAATGAGAGTGAGGGAAGCAGAGGAATGAGGTTGAGAAGAGGGAGAAAGAGATAGGTGAGAGTGAAAGGAGGGAGGGAGAGAGGAGAGAGTGAGTGGGAAGTGGAGAGTAACGTATTGAACAGCGGCTAAAGAGAATTTTTAGCGCTTGGAGCGCGTTGAGCGCGCGGCACAGGCGCTCTCTCCGCGCCCCTCTAAGTGCCGCCGTTTCATGCCTGGTCGCGCCATTAAAAACTGCCTGTGGACAAGGCGCCCACGCGGCCGCGCCACCCGCCCTGCGCGCCCTGCCGTTCCTTGCACATGAACGCCATCGTTTCTTTGCGCAGAAAACTTCCAAGCGAACCCTTCTTTTTTTATTGTACAGAGTGTTCCAAAGCGTGCGACATTCAATGGCTTTACTAGTCCAAGTGAGACTCCGAGTTTTACTGATAGTGATAGGATTCCCTTACTGATAGTTTTACTGATAGTTTTACTGATAGTGATTATTAAAAGTACCAGTATTCAATGCGAATTGCTTTTAGTAAGGGCACAAAAATTCCGTTGTGACTACGTGCGTATTGCTGGAAGCACTAAGCGGGCAGAAACGTTATTAAAAATATATTAAAATAGCTCTACGCAGCTTGACAGATTCGCATTGCAACTAGATCTATCATAATGTCATCAAAATATGTTCGTTCATTGAGTAGTTACGAGAGTAAATGATACAGAGTACACGACGAAGAGTATTATCTTCCTTTAGTCGCGCAGCTGGATAAATATTATCTAATAGAAGCGCCAAATTACCCTTTAATGAGGGATCCCTATAGACACGCTGCGAAGTCCCTGAATGCGCCTGCGAAGCCACGTAGTTTTGAATCGCATGTGCTCAGTGTAGGCACCGTAATGGGCAGTTAGCTGTGTCTGACTATGGAGCGATTGGATCTGATTATGAGCGAACGTAACGGCACACTGGAATAAGCCAATGCTGCCATACGGGTACAATCGTTTCATAGCATTTCTGCTAGTGTCATGCGCGTTCGAACGCAACCCGCGTTACGTGAATGTCACGAGGCGTGTTTGCTAGCAGGCGCCGAACACTGGTGTTAATCATGAAAAGTTGCTAAATGGTCCACGTATAAACCTTCTTGAGGTGAATTTCGTACTTTTCTTCTTTTCTCGCCATTTTGAACTCGAATAACTGCAGTTGTCTTCAACGGCGTTGGTATTGATATATCATTAGTTGCAGAGTTACCTGCAAACCTGCATATTAAAATAATTTTGTGTATGTGTGTGTGTGTATATATATATATATATATATATATATACACACATATATATACATATATATATATATATACACATACACGGTCATACTTAAATGCCTTCCTGAATCCATTCTTTCTGTAACCTGGTTTAATTACAAGTATTCTTGATGAGCATTATTTTAATGCACATCGGCGTTCCCAAATTTTGTAACTCATTTAGCCATAATTTTCTTTAGATTTTCTTTACATTTCCCGAATCACTACATATTGTAATAGTCGCAGAGTTGTTTTACATCTTCATCTAAACACCGTTTCTACATGGATATTTATTTATTGGATAGCCAAGAACGAAATCATTTGTGTACTGTTTATTAGTTTTGAAACTAGCTAATGAATATTTAAATTTTCATTACGTCTAAAATTAATATACATATAATCTCTCGTTTGGAGGAGCGTTACGCTACCTGTAGTGCTCAGAAACAAAGGATCAACTACGCTTTTGTCAGTATCGCTGGGAACTGGGCGAATACCATAATCCTGGTAGAGTACTGCACTCAGGAGGAATTACATATAACACTTACATTATTGGCAACAGGTTAAACGTGTTTATTAACAAATTACGTTATGTAAACAATAGCAACCGATTTAGAACGTTTTACCGCGGGATTGCCAATCATACCATTTGCAAAGTTAACTAATTAAAAATAAATAAATGATAACACTGCAGTATAAGGTTCGCCAACTCTCATCCTGGAACAATTGAGCTATTGAAACACACTGCGATCATGTGACAATTACTTCATTCATATCTATTTTCTTTCCGCGCTTGTTCACTCGTTGTCACAATCAGAAACAAACATGAATCATAATCCATTATTATTGCCAAACGAGATCAAAAAGCAGGTGGCAATCGAAGTTGCATTTCTTTGCAAACATCGCAGTACGGAAGAAAATAAAAGAAAAGAAACGTGCAGCGTCCGTTGAAAGCTCCTCTCGTTCGACCACGGCGCGCGACTTTCGATCTCTGGTCGCCTTGCGGCGCGCGGTACGATTTCTGATATCGCTCTCCGATCGACCGAGCTAAACCGGAATGTTATCCCGGCTTTCGCAACGCCGTAACTTTTAATAAAATCCACGTGTACACGTGAGTATAGCTCAACATATGGTCCGTTGAGTACATCGGCCTTTAAGCCATCGATCGTCGAACAGTAGTGCATCGGAGGGAAACATAGCTGTTTCCGCGGCGGCGGTGAGGGCGGCGATGGCGAAATCGGTGAAAGAAGCGAGGGAAGGGAGGGGGCGCGGGTGAGCGGGGTAAGAGCGGCAATGGGAGCTGGAGGGTGAGGGCGGGGAGGACGAGGAGGGTGATTGTTAGAAAGGTGGTGAGTGCATCGAGGGTGATGAAGGAGAGCGTGAACGTAGGCGTGGGCGCGAAAGGGTCGCTAAGGCGGTAGCAGAACGAGGACTGCTAAGGTGACGGGGGGACGAGGGTGGTTAAGGTGGCTGCGGGGTGACAACGACTAAGCTGGTGTGGTGAGGGTGGATAAAGCAATGTTGGGAGGCAACGACCATTAAGACGGCAGCGGAACGAGGACGGCTAAGGTGACGGAGGGGACGAGAGCGGACAAGGCAGCTGCAAGACGAGGACGACGAAGGCGATGGCCGGGTGAGGACGAGTGTTGCAGAGACGACCACAAGGCGAGGACGGGCAAAGCGGTTGGGTTAGAACGGCGAGGGCGGCTAAAGAGGGTAAGGCGGCTTTTAGTGCGAAGACGGCGAGGATAGTGAGGGCGGACAACGCGGCGAGGGTGGCGTAGACCGCGGTAGAGCCAAGGGGAGTGATGTGTGGGTAAAGCGGTGAGGGCGGTTGGAGTGGCGGTGAGGGGAGGGCAGTGTGGACGAGAACGGCTGCACGAGCTTGACGAGGATAGCAGCAAGGGTAACGCGACCGACGAAGCGCTGACGGCGACGAGGGCGGCGAGAGTTACGAGGGCGGCAAGGAGCCCGAAGGCGACGAGGATGACGAGGGCGTCTGCGGCGAGGGCGGCGAGGACGGTGCCGGGGCTAACTGCAGAGGTGCGATCGAAGCCGGCGCCTCCTTCCCCGCGCCGCCGGCTGCCTTGTAAAGCGATCCGCATCCCCCCACGTGTCGCCCGAATCTGCGTCGCTCGCCTCCAAACCTCCAAAGCCTCTGACTTGGCCCTCGCGGGGTGCGGGAGGCAGGAGGGAGGCAGCGCTTGCCCCCTGTGCCGCCTTCATAAAGCTCTTTCCAACTTTATATTGGCCGCCACTGCGCTTTGCCACTTCGCTAGGCGCCGTCTGCTCAACATCTTCGCGCCCTCTTATCTTCTTCTCTTTTGTCTTATTTCTTCAGTTTTGTCATTATTATTATTATTACTATTATTAATAGTAATAATAACAATAATAATAATTATATTTAATCATGGAATTACTCTGGTACGTTTGCATTATACCTGACGTCACTTCGTGTGGAAAGGTTTATCTTTTGTTTTCTGTTGTGAGATAGTAGGAAATTTCTTAAAATTTTAAATGTTTAGAATTTTGTAACTAGCGTTTGCTCTCAAAGAGTAGATGTATTTACGAAGTCTTTTTTCAAAAGTATCTTAAGTAATTGCTAAGAGAAATACTGAATTGTTAATTCAACGTAACGTAATGCAAGATAACTGTAGATTCTAATTTTCCTTCTACTTCTTTTTATGATAAATATAAATTTTTTCATTTCTTCTTTTGTGGGTCGTTATGACTTAATTTTTATTGGTCTTTACCTCTTTATTCGTTTATCAGCTTGAATATTGTCGGTATACAAGTGATACTCACTCCTAAGCTGTTAATAAAAACTAAGGCAGAACTTTTTTCGTTATTTTTAGTAGAATTGATGAAGTTCTGGAGTGTAAGTGCACTAAATCGATTCTTTCCTTTTTTACTGCGTCACCAAACAGTGAAAATGTGCGGAAACATTCGTCTTTGAAAGTTAATTTTAGTTTTTTTAACAATATTGTGTATTCGTGTGTGTAAAAAATGATGCGTATCTCTATCTAGCAAAAGTTATTGAACAGTCAAATTTTTAACAGATTATGCAATTTGATTTTTCTCAAAAAGCAGTTTTTGAGTCACGTTTGTTTCACTTGTACACCGACGATATTGTTGTTTTCCTTTCTGCCATCTTAATTTCCGTCTTTTATCGTAACTCTTTTCTCCTACTTTGATCGTATTACTCTCATTCTATTCCATATCTTCTCATTACTTATTTTTTCCTGCCTGCAATTTCCCATTCCCCTAGTTTTCGTCTCTTTTCATGAGTCTGACTTTTGATATTCTTATCGTATTTCTTTTGCT
>JAHLJT010008446.1:267184163-267245269 GCA_031308135.1 Acheta domesticus
CCTCTTCGCAAGCGCTTAAGCAATATTCCCAGAGCTCGTAATGTGATGTAGGGCTCTGTTCCGTAGAGCACAAGAACACCTCTGGTTTGATGTAATCGGTCCCTCATCCGGCCGCAGAGTCGAGAAGAAAAAGGAAGAAACGGTTGCCCAGAGCTCGTGGTCTGTTTTATAGGTGCTCTGTCAGCATTTTTCCGCATAAACATGGAACCATAAAACGAAGTGAGGTTTTCTACAAGGTGCGTTTTCCGCCTTCACTATGCTCGACTTTCCTCCGATAATGCACCGTAACGCTGCCCTTAGAAGCTGAAGGGAGAAAAGGATAGAAGACAAAGTGAGTAGGGAATAATCTGATTACATTCGTCGTGGAGAGGGTTTTTTGCTTTATTTGTCGAGGGTGGAACTGCACTGTTCGTCGCACAGTTTAAAGGAATCTCGACTTCTGGGTTCGCAAGAAAATTTTTGGCCAATAAGAGGTTCTAGTTTGTCAAATGTACTGATTTATCTCTGTAAAATAATACTCGTAAAGAGTTGTAATGTATTTTTAATACAAATAGTAGCTATTTTGGTGGCTGTGAAAAATTTTATAATTGAGATGTAAAAAGAATATAAAGATTAATTTTCAGTACATCTTTTGTTGTGTTTTCACCTAGCGCTGCGCGAAAGCAGGTGGGTTCGCCTTGCCTGGAGCGAGTACCTGGGCCCTTAGGGCTTCACCTAGCTATCAGGCAAGGAAGTTCGGCCCAGAGGGATGCGAAGGCTCTAGAAGGCGAGCGGAATTTTCCATTTGATTTTGTCGTTTGAAGGTGCTCTAACATGTTTTTATATTGTTAATGTATACGATATATACTTATCCTTGACATATAAATATAACTTTCATACGCTGTAACAATTATCACAACATGAAAAATAGGAATTTTGAATTTTTACTCTATAAAATTTTAGTAATTATTTTACCGTTCCTTTACACTATTATTTTTATTATTATTATTATTATTATTATTATTATTATTATTATTATTATTACTAACCGAACTGCAATATAGCTTTGTAATAATATGTCCTCCCTAATCCTATTAATTCTGTAATACGAGCACTTCAACAGCCAGCAAAAACGTTTTGCTCATATATCTCTAAACTTATCTCGTGTTGTGTTAGTATTGAATCCCATAAGCGACAAATAGTAATGGAATTGATATTACAAATTCTTAATATTTTCATTCGAAGTATGAAATTTACTACGTCTTGGATTTTTTGCAATAATTCAACGCTCCATTGTTAGAGGATTTATCAGCTCACTCCAACACGAACTATCCGACTTTGTTAACATAACAGATTGAATTTTTTCTATCTATAGCGTAATTTATTTGCTAAGAAGTTTAATATTACACTAATTGTGGAACGCACGTCGGAAAAAAGTATACAGAATAGTCAAAGGGGTGAGTCGTGTCGCGGTCAGATCGTTAACCTTACGCTGCAGCGACCGGAATTCGCTTCCCGATGTATCAAATGTGGAATTGTTTGATGAAACCGAGTTCCCGGCAGTCTTCCTACAAGTTCTTCCGTTTTCTACGCCTATCCTGCTATCATTGCTCTCCAATAATTCATTATTTAATAATAAACACCCGCCCATCATTAATATTTTATCTTAACTATCTCAGTGTAATTCAAGAGGCGTTGATATGAGAATCAGTATATACTAGTAGTTTTTGACGTCATTTATTTCCGTCAAAAATTAGTAAAAAGTATGTGTGACTAACGAGATAGAAGTACATTCTACGCAATATAACTTGACCTCCAGAATGTTCTTCCCCATTCATTTACTACATATGGTTAATTGGTGAATAAAAATACCTACAAAATGTGGTTAGCAGATTTGAACACTTGGTATTTTTGCTCCCAAGTTACAGAAAACTAATTTAATATCAATCCAAGCACATATTTTTTAACATAACCAGTATTACCCACTAACAGGTAAACATCAGTTACAAAAGTCAAGTCAACACTGAATCAAACGCAAGACTTCTTACTTTCAGTGACATGATTATGGTCGTTATAACGATTCCGGTATGCCCCAAGTAACAACACGACGTGCAGGCCAGACGACTCGCACGGCGTCTCGCATACGTCCAGTGTCTGTCGCCCATCGCCCATCGATTTGTCAGCAGCGGCTCCGCCAGTGTTACCGGGCCAAGCCGGCGCAGGTCCCTTCGGGGCTGCGACGCGCCTAGTGATGGCAAATTTTACCAAAACTTACAAATTTTACCAAATACATCGATGTTTCGATACACCGCTGAAGGGTTTTCGATGTCGACGAAAACATCGACAAAAAACAACGATTTCTAAAACATCGATATTGTAAATATAGACTAATAAACTTGCTATTTTCTTATCCATTTTTAATTACCGTACGCTAATGGGATGTATTTTACTGTTATTAGTATAGTATGCCACTATGCTAATAAAAATTATTATTGAATATAAAGAAGAATATTAAAATTAAAGAACATCGTGTTTCGCTATTTCACTGTCGTAATCTTTAATCAGTATTGTATATATACCACACAAAAATCATAAAAATAACATAAACATTCTTTAAAAAACATAATAACGAATTGCATGAATAATAAACTCAAACATCGATGTTTTTTCGATAAAATGTCGATGTGAAGAAAACATCGAAAGCAAAATATCGATATTAATAAATCGATGTTTCTGGTGGAAAACATCGATGTCTTAAAACCATCGATGTTTTTGCCATCCCTGACCGCGCCGCGCGGAGCCAAGCCGGGCCAGGCCGGGCCGGGGCTGGCGAGAGTTCAGGCGAGTTTCGGGTCGCGCTACCTGTGCGCCCGAGTCGTCACGCTCCCCCTAATTGAATAAGGCAGACGCAGCAGCCCGAACGCGCTCTCGGGGCGAGCCATGACGCCTGTCGGCCCCGGGCGAGACGCACGCGCCCTTTCCGTCTCCGCCCCCATCCCCAAACCCGACTCGTCCACTCCTCCACCCGCCCCCGTCCCCGCCGCCGTCCCCGCCGCCGTCCACTCCCCGCCACGCGGACGACATCGAAAACGGCAGCGCCCCGGAAAGACACGTCGCACGGCTCGAGTTACCTTTGCGCGCCTGCTATTGGACGGCGAAGGTCAGCTCCAGGGCACGGGCGGCACCTCAAGGTCAGTCACGAAGGAGCTGTTCTCGCCCCGCGTCGTTTTTGTCTCGCGCGGCGCGGCCGGCCGGCCGGCCGGCCGGCCGCCAGCCACTCCGCTCCGTCCACGCCCCGTCCACGCCCTCGCCCTCGCTCACACCCCCGCCACCATCCACGACCGCGCACGTGCCTCCTCCTCCGACCAGTGATCAACCACTCCCCCCCTCCCCTTCCGCACACCTCGTTCCGTCCCTCGCGCCACCCTGTCACTCCGCACCACCCCACCCGCCACCCTCCGTTCCTGTCTTGCGTCCTCCGACCCCCGCCCCCTTCCCGTCCCGTTCCCATCCCGCTCACCTCCCTCATTCCGCTCTGCCCTCATCACTCGCCTCCCTCCGCCACCCCCCGCGCCCCTCGCCACCCTCGCCATACCTCACGTGTCCGCCTCTCCCCGCGTGCCCCAACCCGCCTCCGACTCCTCGGGCCCGCCGGCCGCCCGTCCTCGCTGGCGTGTCTGCCCCGGCGGTCGATGCTCGGCTGGTTTTAGACGCCGAGATGAGCGGCGGCCGAATGAGGAACGGGTCTAAATGCAGGCGCGGCTCCGCGCGGACGGACGCGGGCGCGGGGGTCGCACGGCGCGCACGCGGGGAGAGATGGCAGCGGATGCGCTGGCCGAGAAATAGCGTTTTATTTCCGACAAACGGATTTGGAATAGAAATAAATGAAGTATAAGCGATGTCTTAGGCTTCCGCCGTCACAGTCATGCGCTGGGCTGGCCGGGTAACACCGCGTCACAGGCTGAGGTGCCAACGTTTTTACCGGCATATCGCGACATGGCGGTCGAAACGTCGGCATCTCAGCCGGCGAAGAAGAGTTATTCGGACAGTCCAGCTCATAAATGAAATTTAATTTTACTCAACCGTTGCACCGGGAGAAATGGCTCAATGCATCAATTGATGTCACTGCAGTCCCTCTGACCGGGAGGTCCTAGGATCCAGTCCCGACGGCGGCAAGATTTGCGCAACTAGCTTTTCAGGTAGGCCGAATTCAGTCGCTGTTTGGAGGAAAATTCTAGCAGCCGGCTGCTCTGATCGGTAGTTTACTGTGGTTTTGCCGATCAACACTAGGCGAATACCGGAGAAGTACCCTAACAAACGGGCCATGGACCGCGCGCGAACTTACCTTCCTCTTCCTTGTCCTATCCTCACCCCTTACACACACACACACACTAAAATGCACTATACCACATATGACGGAAGACCGATCGGGAGTTTAGAGTTTGTCCTGGCTGGGGTGGTGCCTGGCTGGGACGATTCCTGGTTAGGGAAAATCTCGCTAGTCGACGGTAGGTCGGCGCCGGATCTGGCCATCCAGCGGGGAAAGATCACCGCTACCTCCCGAGTAAGAAACACGCACAACACTTACGGAACTAAGGACCTCAGTAGTAGACGCGCCCGCGATAACGAACAGTCAACCGTTGCAAACCTTCCCTTCCGAAAACGAAGATTGTGCGCTTAAGTTTGATAGCGTTCTCTAAAAAATATTTGTAAACGTTTCACTGCAGTGTGACTCAGAAGAATGTTACAAACTTTTGCTACATGTAGAAGAGTCGAAGACCATTTGTTGTCAATTCAATACCTGCTGACAAAAACGTTGTAACCATCAAAATGAAAATTTTGCAACACACGACTTTCCTCCTCCATTATTACAACGTTTATGCACCCGTGCGACTCGTGGCGAAATTAAAAATGAAGAAAAAAGGCGCTTAATGTTCATGTTTGCCAACATCATTTCCTACATTCCCCACTCAGACCACATACGACCTCGATGCGAGGAAATCCAGCATGCCAGAAAAGTTAGGGTTACGACGTTTTTTGCCGGCAGGTATTCAATTAACATGTGTTTGGAAATCGCGTACAACGGAGTTATACATATTTGCCTCTGATTGTTACGTTACTCGAATGTCGCGATGTTTATTTATTTATTTATTTATTTACGTCAAAAACAGTTAAAAACTGCGTATGACGAGCTATGGGGAGAAGTGAATTTTGTGCACGTTTTCATAATTCTGTGGTCTCTATCCTAAACCATATTCTAGTCGAATTTTGAATACAGAAAAGAGAGTTTTTTCGAGTTTTGTTGACAAAATATTCGCTCCTATATAATAAAATATATTTTCAAAGGTAAATTAGCTATAAATTTCTGCCCTGAACCCTCATGTTCTTCATGAAAGAATAATACTTTTTGCCGCGATAATATGAAAAACGATAATTTGAATAACTATATTTCCCACTGAAATTCAGAAGACGTGCACAAATAATGAAGTTACATTTATGTCCAGAAGCAAAACAAGGGACCATCTCAGTATTTGCTCAAGGATCAGGGAAACTGGACGAAAAACCTGATCGAGATGGGGGCCATCAACCCAGAAACTGTGGTACAATACTTGTTACAGGTTCTTTAGAATTATACAGTCCAAATGATAAATAATTACATTAACTATCATTGTTAAAATTAATTCTACTTTCCTTTTTGATGCTCGGCATAGTCTCGAATTGTATAGAAACAGTTATGCAGCAGAAAAGATTTTACTTGGGACTTAAACTTTTCTATTGAATTTAATCGTTTAATGTCTTCTGGCAAAGTGTTGTAGAGTAATGTACATGAATTGTATGTGAATTTTTTGTAGTGAGCTGTTGATACTGCCACCTGGTGAATATGATTACTACGTCGTGTGTTATACTTATAGACATCGGCGTTTGCTGAAAATATATTCCCGTCCTTAAGTAAGTCATTTTTGACAAAAACTACTGATTCGTAAATCAGGAGACAAGGTAATGGTAAAATTCCTAGATTAATAAAGAGTGACTTACAAGAATCACGTGGGTTGGATTTGCTTATTATTCGTACAATTCTTTTTGTAATCTGAAAGTCTGTGAACTATAAGATGTGTTTCCCCAAAATATTATGCCATATCTCAGGCGGGAGTGAACATTGGCAAAATATACACAACGAGCTGTATGAAGGCTGACGGAATTTGAAAGAATTCTGAACGCGTAGCATAATGAGCTTAATTTTGTGTTCAATTCATTTAAGTGGGCATTCCATTTGAGGTTTGACTGAATTGATAGACCTAAAAATTTTGTTACATTAACATCAGTCAATGGCACACCGTTCATTTTCAATGGAGTACAGAATTTTTTATTTGATATGTAAAACTGCATTGAAACAGTTTTATTTTCATTTACTATTAATTTGTTATTACGGAACCAATTTGAAACGTCTGATATTGTACTATTTACGGTTTCTTTGTTGCAAAGAATATTTGTATCATCCGCAAAGAGAACTGTTCTTCCGTTTCGAATCGCTAAGGGCATGTCATTTACGTATAATAGGAAGAGAATAGGGCCTAAAATCGATCCTTGCGGGACTCCACGTACAATTGGCAAAGAACCGGAAAGGTGTGTACATAAAGTTCCATCATTCCAGTAAGGTATTTCTACTCTCTGAGATCGTTGTTTAAGGTACGAACATAGCCAATCTAGAGCAATACCACGTTCCATACGAAGGTAATTTTGAAAGTAAAATGTTATGATCAATGACGTCGAAAGCTTTTGAAAGATCTAAAAATATTCCAATAGTTGCTTCGTTTTGATCCAATGATGAGGCAACATCCTTAAGAAAAGAAAAAATGGCTGTTTCCGTAGATTTTGATTTCCGGAATCCATGTTGGCAATTTGAAAACGCGTCGTGTTTATTCAGAAAGGTTTCCATTCGCACATAAAAAAGTCTCTCTAATATTTTTGAAAAAACTATTTTTGAAAAAATGTTCGATAGGTACACGAAATAACTTTGACTCTGTCAGAACGTGACCTGCCGAACACTAGTGGTTGAGGAACTGCTTAACATTTAAGGGAAAATGTCATATGTATAACTTCGTTATATAAAATTTCAGTCCCCGTATTCATTGGCAAAATGTTATCATCTTCGATCTCTCTACAAAACCTTTAATTTATATTTATTCTGAGACACTGAACAGCACACACTCACCTCAGTGCTTTTCTGAGGTGCGAGCTGAGAGGGCGAAGGACGGGCGATGATATGACTGTACACGAAACTGCGATTTACTCTAAGGAAACTGGTTCGGAAACCAAAGAAATAAATTATGTTATAGTTCCAGGTCTGCCAGTTGCAACAAATCCGTTTGTTCCGAAAGCAGTGTACCAAAAATGGTGCACTAGTTTGACTAGATCACTCTTGCGTATATTTTAAGTTTTAAAAAAATATTTTTCTGATTTTTGTATTTTACTTATTTTCCTATACAAAAGAAAACTCTTATAAATCATGTAATTTCACTATCATTGTAATTTTGCCTTTCACTATGTGATAGATCTACTGATCACACAATATTACACAGTGTAAATAAAATATTAGTTTATAGGTACTAACGTCATACAGCCTGGATAACTCCCATGCTCGTATTACGTTATACGGTAATATCAAATTTGGTTCTTCAATCATCAGAATCGGTTGATATGTTTAAAAATTAAGAAGAAGGGGGAAAACTAAAAAAAATTACGGTGGAAAACCTGACATTTCTTCCTTTCAACCTTCTGAAATTCACACAAGCGTGTAAAAATGAATGAAGACCATATAATTGGGTGTTGCGAGATTATTCAATTTTTATTT
Organism: Acheta domesticus; assembly: GCA_031308135.1. Lineage (NCBI taxonomy): Eukaryota > Metazoa > Arthropoda > Insecta > Orthoptera > Gryllidae > Acheta > Acheta domesticus. The sequence continues at coordinate 267,191,995 of JAHLJT010008446.1, forward strand.
ATATTTCGCTGAACCTTTGCCAGTGTGTGAAGGGAAAAACGTTTTCAGCACTCTTTTTTTCATGACCTGACCTTTAATGTACACTTTCTTTCACTCTGCTTTGAAAGTGACCAATATACGACGACGGCTTTACAGATTTCCGCTCCATCTATTCGAATTATTTACAGTGCCGAGCATTCTAAACAGCAATATTTTATTCACGAACCTTTAAAATCACTTCGACGAAAATAAAACGACCCATTCAAGAGCATTAAGACGAAAGTGCGGAAAGCCTTGAAAATTGCTACATCGTTTAAAGAAAAGCGTCGTAAATGAAATTATTACAAAATAGATTCGGAAATTCAATAACGGTCGTACCTAATTAAGTTTTTTTAGTATCGCCAATGAAGGTCTATTTCCCCACGGCTCTTGTGTATATTTCTGCAACTACTGTTATGCCGCACCATGACCCTTATCAGGAAATTTGCTATGCACTAATGCTTAATTAGATGTAGTGAGATGATATTCAAGAAAAATTGTCGTTATTGAAACATTGTTTCATTTCTTTCATTATTGTTTCCTATGTCTTTGCTGTTTTGTCGTCCCCGAGTAGAGTTTGCTGTAGTTGTACCTGTATTGCTGTTACAAGATGCAATTATTATGTTTATATTTATTTAGATAAAGTAAGTTTTTGATTGACTATAAAGAAAAGAATGTAATGCTATTTATATGCTAAATAAATACAATACATAAAACCATAAAACCCTACTGTGTACGTGTGTGAATATTTGTAATTTTTTTTACTGTTGTGTACACGTTAATTTCAATACCTAATGAACTGTCTATCGATACAAGTAAACCAATTCTACTATTAGTTTCTTAAACGTTTAAGAGGCGGAAGAATGTCAGTTACGCTCTTCTGACACATTGGTAGGTTCACACATGCACAGCTTCCATGCTAGTGTGGCCTCCAACCTTTTCGTGCTCTCGTGGCTCCCATTAATCTTAGAATCGCCATAAGTGGCACACTCGTCGGGTTTCTAGGAAGGAATACAGGAAACTGTGGAAGCACTCTCACGTAGTGTTCACTTTCCCGAAACGAACGTCTGTTTCCTCACAGCAGTGCTGACGTCAATTAATGGGAATTCGCGGAATAAATGTTGAATGGCACTTGGATATTCGACAACCAACCTTTCTCGTCATACCCCTTTGCCAACTTCGGATATGGTTGTGTGACGCTGTAGCGCCCATTGAAAAGCTGTACAAATGCAAGTGCAAATATATTTATTTGTAAATGTATGTATTTGTATGTATGTATTTGTTCAAATAAATAAATATTATTAGTGTCGATAATACAATACAACGTACGTATGTTGAAGTCCCTTCAAAATGGCAATAGTTATTTGAATTTCGTTAGCGAGTCTTATCAAACGTATATTTCATTCCAAATTGGTACATCTAGTGCTTTTGGCTCCTGCCTTATGTGTGGCAAGTGAGTTTTTCAACCTCCTGTTCTCATAGTGTTCTTGATAGCCTTAGGTAGTAATATTGTACGATAAAATCGACCTTTAGCGCTCTTGATCGCATACGTGAATCAAAGAGGCGATTGTATGGCAATGGAAGGAATTTCGTTTATTCTGTGTAGAACCAGACAGACATTGCCCTCATACGTAAAACAACGTATGTAAACAGCTTTTAATTTCAAACAGTTTACATATTTCAAATAGTTTTGGGTGAAACAATTTGTGAATGAATCACTTTAATAGTATTATATCTTCTACATGTCATAATAAGTCTTCGTAAAATCTCATGCTTCTGAAATAATGTACTTGTGTATTGTTAATATAATTGAATACCCTTCATAATGACTTTCACTGTCCCTTCTCACTTAGACCCTAGAACGAAATCTGGGAGCCAAGAATCCCTGATGACGACGTGGCAGGGATCTGCGCAACGTTAATCCCTCCTTCTGGCAGCACGGTCGCCCCGTGGCGTGGACGTGGCAGCCACCGTCGGCGCTCTGTTGCCAAGGACTCGGCAGCGGCGTTACAATTTTCACGCTCTGTGCGCCGGCCTGCAGTCCTGCGTTAATAACAAATCGCGCCCATTGAAAAGCTGTAAAGCGCGCTTCAAACAGGGCGCGGCCGGGGTGGGGCTAATGGCCAGGGCGTCGCGAGAACAAGGCGCGCCGCCAGCGCCGCTCGGCGGGACGCGCGCGCGCTACGTGGCGGGGAGGCGGCGGCGGAGACGCGGGAGCGGGGACGCGGTGGCTGGCACGCGGTGGCTGGCACGCGGTAGCGGGGATCCGGTGGGTGAGACGCGGTAGCTAGGACTCGATAGCGGGGACGCGGTGGCTGAGACGCGGTAGCGGGGATCCGGTAGCTAGGACGCAGTAGCGGGGACGCGGTGGCTGGGACTCTGTAGCGGGGATGCGGTGGCCGGGACGCGATAGCGAGGACGCGGTAGTAGCGACGCGGTGGCTGGACTCTGTAGCGGGTGTTCGGTGGCTGGGACGCGGTAGCTAGGACGCGATAGCGGGGATGCGGTAGCTGGAACGCGGTAGCTGGAATGCGGTAGCGGGGACGCGATAGCGGGGTCGCGCTGGCTGGGACTCGATTGCGGAGACGGGGTGGGCAGGGACGCGAGACGGTGGTGAGCGGGTGGGGGCGAGGAAGTGGAGTCATGGGCGGCCACGCGGGGCGGGGAGGCAATTCATGGGGACGGGGCGGGGGGAGGCGAAAACGTGAACACGGAGACGGGGCGGGGATGTGGTGTCCAAGGAGCGGTACTGGAACATTGTAGCGAGGCCATAGAATTGCGGACGTGGTAGTGGGAACGCGGTAGAGGAGATTCACTAGCAAGGACACAGCAGCGGGGATGTAGTGTGCGCGCTGTAACTGCAGTGTGGTAGTGAGGATGCGATGGCACAGTCGAGGCGGCGGTGAGCTGTATGACAAGTAGAAGTAACGGGGGTGAGAGGCAGTGTTGAGTAGCGGGGATAGAGTGATTGGGAGTAGTGGTGGAAACGTTGTGGCGGGGAGGGAAGCGGAAAATAAATGACAGGGAGTCGGTGACGGGGAGGTATCGGTGAGGAGACGATGGTGAGGGAGGCTATGCAAACGTCGGGGTGGGGAAGTGACGCTTGCTCTCAGAGAGACTCTCACCGAAAAGTTAATTATCCGTCGTATTGTGTACGTGAAAAAGCTACTCCGAGAGCCACGCCTGTGAGAGTACTTTTGGAACGGCGGAAGAATTTACAAGATTTTATCTCGTTTTCTTTCATAATGGGCCCGATCCTCTAATTCGAGTACTTCCAAGGTGACGTTCTAGTTGCGGAAAGGAATAAACATTAAATTTACGACGTTTGTTACGGGTTGTCGTAGAAATCGACACACTGCACTGGGTCGTAGGCTGAAGTTTCGTGCTGAGGTCGCGAGCGAGGAAGTGAAGCTTTGCGAGGTGGGGGAAGGAGACATGACCTGTGCGGGCACAGAGTTAAGGTGAAGTGGGACTGAGGAGGACACGGTCAGAGCGGACAGAGGGATGGGCTAAAGGGGGACAGGGGCTGGGTCGTGGTCGGGGGCGAGGACAGCAGGGTCACCGCCGACAGTGGGCCGGGATGGGGAAGAGGGGGGGATGGGGCCATGTCCGGAGCGAGGAGGCCCAGCCATCGCGGGGAGAGAGGGTTCGACTGGGAGCGGGAGCGGGTCGTGACGCCGGGGTCGGTGCGGGGTGGGGTCGAAGAGGACATGGTCAGCGTGGGCGGTGGGGGAGGGGTGGAACTGGGAGGAGAGGGGTGGGGAGGGAGGCGGTAGTGGCCGCGGAGAGAGAGCGGAACGGGATCAATGGTAGGCACGAGCGAATGCGAGCGAGTTCGTCACTGTTACTGGCCCCGTTTCTCAGAATCGGATTGACCGACTGGCACCGCCGGTGGCGGGGCGGGGCGGGACGGGCGGGGCCGGCGCACGGCGAGGCAGCGTACGCGGCAGCCGGCGCCAGCTGATCGACGGCAGAGCCCGTGACGCTCCGCGCTGCTTCTTGCCGCCTCGTCGCCCCCGCCTCCCCCGGCCGCCGCCAACGTGCGTATCGCACCGCTGGGCATGCGCTGGGCTGAGCGATGCCCGGCCGACACGCCCTCCCCGACGCCGATGGTTTACGTGTCACGCGGACGGCCACATCCGGTGGAGCGAGAGAGTTCCGGTTCAAGAGTCGAGGGTGGACGTTGGCTTCTTTTATTTAAACCAGGGCTGTCAAACTTCGAAGGGCTTACGGGCCACATATCAAATTCTAGTGAAGCCGGGGCCGCCCCGTGATTTAAGATGGTTTACCCTAACTACTGAGATTATACTGAAAAAATATATATTAGATACTACGTTTATTCAACATACCTAAGGCTTAATGTACATGCAACGAGAAAATTAATATATCATTGAATAAAAATAAGATGAATTGTGCAATTGTTCAGTGGAAAGATTGAGAGCGTGTGGCTTCATTAACCAACGAATTTATGTCCACTTTCAGCTCCGTTGTAGCCAGCCTCATTAAGTGACCAAGTGTAGAATTAGTGAGACTACTTCTATTTTTATTTTTAAGAAAATTCATAAGTGGAAAAACACTTTCAAACATTGATGTCATTCACAGCCCAAAGTCTCGCAGGGTAGGAAATCTTTCAAAGCAGTCGCGGGCCACACCAAAAGATCCGGCCGCCAGTTGGAAAGCCCTGATTTAAACGAAGATATATGAATGCAATTTTAATGTCAAGCATCTGCTAGCGAGAGCTTAACCGCGAACATATTAAATAAGAATCAACCCATCTAGTTCAGATATTTATTATTTAGCTTCATGTTTCTAAATTTGACATGTATTCGAGTATGTTACATCCTTTTTATCTGTGTCTACTGTTCATTTACAAAAAAATATCATTACGCATATCTTATCTAAAAAGAATAATATATTACAAATTATACGTGTGAACACATAAAAATATCCTGACAGTCCAAATTGTGGGCAGAAAGGAAATAAAAACGAAATGAAAATAAGAAACTACTCTTCTGAGTTCTCGCAGAATGAGAATTGCCTAATAATACAAAGGATAGAATAGTATACAGTGTAGACACTTAGTAGTTTAATTTTCACACTATTTCTTCCAAAACAGCATTGGCATTTTTAACCGGTCAAACATGCCAGGAATTAAAATCAGTTTTATGAATTCGTGTCAATTATTTAACAGTAATTGTGGTCAGCGGTTGGCCTGTATTATCCATCTATTTTGTAATTTGATTTCCCACTTATTGCCCAAAACAATGAATACGAGCTCTAAAACATTTATCAACAGAAAATGAACGTCAGAACATTCTTACTTTTATTTTAGGAAAGTTAGTTAGTCTCTAATTAGTACGAGTATTTCAATGATAACCATAAATCTAGCATAATATTAAACACCAATTTTATGCGACTAAATTTTCACATGAATAATTATTAGATTACATTGAAATACGTGGTTTGGAAATCGCGATCTTTCATCATGGAAAAAATTACCAGAAGTTAGACCGCATTATACTAGCTCCGTATTGTCAAAAACAGTAATAGGGACGTAATGGTGATTTTTTACCGCGTATCCAAGAGCTGTGGTCAAATATTTTCCTACAACATACATCTGAACCATTCTTTAATTTCAAAGGTCATCACAAATTCATTCTTTTTCAATGCAGAATAAATATTTTCAATTAAACACAAGTGTTCATCTGAAGAGCAGAGCATAAAAACGTTTCTTTCAATCCAAGTTCCTCCAAAAACGCGAATGAATCCGCTGTGGTGTCGCCTTGAGTGAGGGTAAGCTGGAGAGCATATATCGCTTGTTATCTCGACCAGCATCATTCACCGAAAATTATCTTTCAACGTATATTTAATTCCAAAAATTCTTTAATTCCAAAGATCATCATCAAGAAATTAATATTCCTCTAATCGCATTGTATAAATACTTGCAAAAGATGCTACTCGTAAACTGCAGGGAAAAAGAGGCCCCGAAAAAACTGGTCGCGAATAGGGAAACTGGACTCAAATACTAGAGTGCAAGTCTGTGGTCTAGCCAAGGCGTTACCATTTATAGTACAATAGCATTCATCTCATATTTTTCTTCGACATAAACTGCGCCGTTTTTTACTACAGGAAATTGGTACTATTAGCCCGAATGATAAATATTTCCTAATAAAGGCAAAAGTAGAACGTACAAATTTATACATTCCAAGGCCATATGCCTCTAGAAGCAGAGTGTACCCTCGCCCGCTGCAGTCTCGCCGTGAGTGTGAATAAGCTGGTATTTGGTATTTCACTGACCATCCTATTCTATGGTACATATGAAACATTTTCCTTCAGATTACATCTGAACTTTCCTTAGAGATGATTGAGAGAAGGAATAAGCTTTATTCTACAATTGAGCAGATGTAGAATAAAACTTATTTCCTTATCTCAATCATCTCTAAGGGAAGTTCATATGTAACTACACTTTTCTAATCACAACTAACAGATGTAAATAAACTTTTCTAATCAGACCCGTATTTCCAATTAAATGCCACAACCGCCCGAAGTGAAAGAGATACAGAGAGAGAAAGAAAGAAAGAGAGAGAGAGAGAGAAAGAAAGAGTGAACTCAGGAGATAATTTCTAAAGTGAAGTATCTCGAAGAAACACAATATTAACACAATAAACACAAAATGTAGATTGGTCACTTTGCAAATAAGCTCCTGAAATTGCAGCGGGGGCCACCTGACTCCACTGAAGCGCCCGCCGGGCTCCGCGGCTACGACCGCGCTTTCGGCGCGCGCTTCTCCTGCGCACGCGGCGCTTCGTCTTCCCGGGAGAAAATTTCCACCGCCGCCACCGCCCGCGGCCTCCGCGCCGCGGCCTGCAGCGGCGGCGTGGCGCCCCACTTCGGCGCCGCCGTGAGAGCGGGCCGGGGCCGGGGCCGGGGGCGGGGGACGGGGCGAGGCTGGGGGCGAGGGCGGCCGTCTGAACACGCGGTGGCGGCGGCGGCGACGGCGGCGGCCGCGGAGGCCTCGCCGCCCATCGATCCCGACCCGCGCTCCGCGCCCCGCCCCTCACCTCGCGCCGCCGCCACCGCCGCCACCACCGCCACCACCGCCGCGCCACCACGCCACGCCACGGCGCCTCGCCGCGGTGCGCCCGAAAACAGTGCACGCGGCATTAGGCGTAAATCGACGGCGGCGGCGGCGGAGGCGGCGGCATCGTCGACCGCGCGCGGGAAATGGCGGGCGTGAGAGCAGGCGAGAGGTGCATGGCCGCCACCGCGCCGCTAAAGAGCTTTGGCCGCCTCTCCGCGCCCCGCCACCCCCCTGCCCCTCTCCACCCCGCGCACGCGCACGGCCTGCACTCGCACGCGACCGCGGTGCCCCCTCCCCCTGCCCCCCGTCGCCCACCGCCCTTCGCCTCCCCGCCGCCGCGCGTAATGCTCTGTGTTGTGTTACAATCCGTTCGTGCCGGATTATCCCTAAATCGGGGATTAACCGCTTTTAATCTCATCGCTCTTTCCGGGCGGGCGCGCGCGGCGGCGGAGGCTGGGGGCCGGGGGCTCCGGAGGCGGGCGGGACGGGGCGTGGCGGGGCAGGGCGGGGCGAAGCGGCCGCTGAGAAGCGCGGTGACGCGGGACGAGCGGCTGGAGCGCCGGGTGCGGGGCGGAGGCGGGGGACGGCGGGGCGAATTATGCGGCGGCGGGTGAGTTGTGTGGCGCTGCGCGGCAGTCACGGGTCGTTCGCTGAGGGACGGCGGCCCGCGCGGGTAGCGCGCAGCCCGCAGCGCCGTCCGCGCGGTCGGCAGGCGCAGGCGCCACCGGGCGAAGGCCCTGAGCCCTGCCCCCCGCCCACACCCACGCCCACGCCCACACCCGCGCTCACGCCCACGCCCGGAAGCGCGGAGTGCTCGAGGGCCGCGGGGCCACAGAGCCGGAGGCGACGCTTCGCCGAGAGAACGTTACCTGAACCCGGCAGCGCCGCCGGCCGGAGTGAAGATCGTGTTGGCTCCGGGCGAGGCTGTCCCGTATTCACACACCGGTAATTCGCGGCCGGCGATAAACAAAATGGAAATACACGCACGCGGAAACATAGCGGGGTGCTTGTCATCAGCAGGACCCGGCGAAGCGCTGACGCCCGCAAAGGCCAGTACTCATGTCGCGGGGTGGAAGAGGCAGAGTCCAACCACCATGTTGACGGCTGCGATAGATCTCATACCGTGGTCTCTGCAGAATCGCTGACCGGAAGATTCTAGGGTTCGAAACCTGACGGTTGCAGATTTTTGACTAGCTTCGTACCTGGGTAGAATTTAACAATAGTATAAAGAATTCCAGCTCTCGTCTACACTCATCGGTAGTTACCCTTGGTATCTTCAATCAGTACCTACCGAAGGCCGGAGTACCCTGACAAATGTGTCACGGACCGGGCGCGATCTTTCTTATCTCGTCCTTGTGCCCCCTCTTCGGTTAGCACTTACATGCACTACATTACAACCCAAGTCGAGAGCTTAGAACTTGTCCCAGTCGAGGCGGTGTTTCGCTGGAGGAGATATCTCGACGGGAAATCTCGCAAGCTGACGTGTAGGTCAGGCATCAGATCTCACGATCAGCGAGAGAGGAACACCGCTACCTCCCGAGATGTAACATGTACCACGCTTATGGGAATAATGGCGTAAGTAGTTGATATATTCGAAAGACTACCCCGTTACTCAAAGACTCGTGTAACTTGTAACGCGTAATTGTGTAACGTAGCGTTATGCATTATCTTCGTTATTCGGCATTTCATGAAAGTCAAGGAAACGCTATGTAATCATTTTTGGGCGGCATCCCTTTATGGAGCGATATGGTACTGATCGGAAAAGAATAATGTATTTGGTGGCACAAAAATTGAAATATAGTCTGCGATTAGCTTTTTCTTATCCAAGTCCGACAAGGCTCCTTGATATACATTTCTTGTTTACTCTTTGTGTATTGTCTTTAAGTTTAGAACCCTCGAGTATAAAAGGGATAAAATTCTTTGTACACCTTAAAGTTCTTGGCGCACAGAACAAAGCTAGAGGCATATGTTAAAAATTTTCAGTGTGCAAAAAGGAACACTGTAAGCAATTCACTATTAAAAATGACTTTTCTGACAATTTAGTAAGACTAGTTTTTGGAAAACGTTTATTTTTGGAATCTAATGAAGCTCATTACCTATCTATTAATGCAATAAGAAATAATTTCAGGTCAGTTGTTTCGGGCCATTCAATTTCAACCGTTTAATTCCTACGGAAAGGTCATTACGTGATTTCAATGCAGATTTACGTAATAACGTGTTTCTAGGTAATTAACTTTTAATCTGAAATGTTACTGATCTCGATGAATCCGAGGGTGATTCAATTGTTTAAATGACGTGTTGATACTTTATTACTGGTTGAATGTATAATATTTAACAGAATATCGTCAGTCATCGATTTTAAGAATTGGCAAGAAATAATGATGGGCATGAACACATTAAATATTCTAAACAACAGGTCAAACAAATATCAAATATCACCTCATTGATTAGCAATATGAACACAGGCTTTTTTTGATAATTTGAAAATTACTCGCATAGATTTTACGAGATCAGGAAAGTTGGAGTTCAACTAATGTATCTCTTACTTTTTTGCAAGGAAAAAAATATTCAAATTATCAACTGCATATACTTAGAGCGAATACATATTTAACTCTAAGAATCACGTACAACGCAATTCTTAGATACTGATATAAATGTCTTACGAATCAATTATATTCTAATCCATAACCTGAAAAAGAAAAAAGGAATCTTATAAAATTATCACAAGTTAGAACTATCTCTGTAAACCTTCTAAAACGTTTGCCCCAACACAGAGTCATATTTGAAACTAGCCAGCGCAAAACGTCTCCTAATAGATTTCGAATGATCAGTTTTGTATTCCTGTGAGGTGGGAGAGAACACTTCTGTCAGAAGTGTCTAACGTGTAAGCGGTTCAGTAATTAACAAGACTACGTATATCTACAAAATACATTAATAAATGCCGGTCACAAGTGTATTCCATTAATTTAAAAAAAATTAAAGCTAAAGTTTTCAAACTACAAATTGAATATATTTGTATTTTCCGTAGTGCTAGTTAATCACATACCAGTAATTAGATAATCCAGGATGACAAGCATCCCTCATTTCAAATTCCTCGTCAATATTATCCCAAAAGTCTCGGAAATATGCGGGTGCAGGGGGAGGGCGCGATCTGCTCTGTAGAGAAGACTGTGGAGAGAAAGGAGAAGAGAAGAGAGATTTGATTGGGGAGAGAAGGACCAGAAGACGTTGGTGAGTGAAGAGTTGATAGAGAATAGAGATGATAAAGGAGGCAATAGAGGTGAAAGAGAAAAAGAAGAGAGGGACGGAGAACGCACAAAAGAGAACAGAGGGCGAAGAATGAGGAGAGCAAAAGGAGATAGAAAAGAGAAAGGCGAGAGACGAAGAGAAGGGGTTGGAATCGAGAGGGAGCAGAGAAAAAGTACAGTAGAGTGTCGCAAATCCGAATTTCGGTCATCTGAAAGTCCACTTCATCCGAAACCGAAAACGTAGATTTTTTCGGGGAAGCGATAAATAAAACGTTTGTTACGATAAAAATACAAGTACTGTTGTAATCCTTGATATATTTTTGAAATTCCAAGGAAATACAAGTAAAACAATAATTTATTACAGTACAGTACATTTTCACATTGATTTTGTAATTGTGCTGACACGGTAAAATATAGGTGTCATCAGTCCCCTTCGGTCAGCAATAATTTGTGTAGTTAGCTGTACTAATAAAATAATCCCATTTCATCCGATAAGGGCCCAGTCCCAATAACTTGGGATGAGAGGACGAGACAACGAGTGGCCGCGACTGGGCAGCAGCGCGGCGTGGGCGGCCGCCTCGACCCGGCGCGGAAGTCCCGCGCCTCCCGCGAACGGCGTCCGCTCGGACGCGGCGGCGCTGCAGGGCGACGCGACGCGTCGCGACGCGACGCGATGCGCACTGCCTGGCGCTCCGAGGGGAAATGAGACGCCGACGCCGGCGGCAGCTGCGGCGGCGCGTCGGCGCGCGCGCGCGGGTCACGCCGCATGCGCCCAGTCTCCTGTCTGCGTCGCGACGCGTCGCGTCGCAACGCATCGCATCGCGTCGTGTCGCGTCGCGTCGCGGTGTGCGAGCTTTTTGTCGGGCGGAATGCGCCGCTGGCCTGTGTCGCGACCCGTCGCGCCGCGTCGTTTCGTGTCGTGCCGTGTCGTGCCGTGTCGCGTCGCGTCGCGTCGTGTCGTCTCGCGTCACGTCGCCTCGCGTCGCGGCCGCCACAGAGACGACGCGTGACCGCGGAGGATGAGATACCGCTACCGCGCATCCTCTGTCGCACTCTCGCCGGCATCCGTGCATTCAAGGCCGCCCTTTGTCTTGCCTTTGTGTTGATTCGCATTCTCAATCTCACCTTCGTTTTCGTCTCCGCCCAGCGCCCACGGCTTATCACCCCTACCCCTAGCCTCGCATTCGCTATCTTTCTCGTTTCCGGTCTTGCTCTCGTCCTAGCCTTAGCCCTGACCGTTGTCCTGCTCTCTCTTTCTCTCTTTCTCTTTCTCCCTTTCTCTCTCTTTCGCTTTATCCCTCTTTTCTCTTTCTCTCTATTTTCTCTTTCTCTATTCTCTCTCTTTCCCTTTCTTTCTCTCTTTCTCTTTCTCTCTCACTCTTTCTCTCTCACTCTTTCCCTCTCTCTCATCCTCTTCCTCAACCTCGTTCTCACTCTTCCTATCGCCTTCTTCGTCACCGGCATTCCCACCCTCGCTGTCACCCAGTGCGCTTATTCTCATCGTTCTTATTCTCGCTCGCGTCGTTGCTCTCTCCCTAGCCTTTGCCGTCCTTCCGCGATCTCTCCCGTGGTCTCGTTCACGCATTTGTCCTTGCCCTCGCTGTCGCTCCCTTCCTCACCCACCACATCGCTCTTGGCCTCGCCCTGAACCACACCCATAGCCGCGCTCGCGCTCCATGACGCGACCCACTGACCCCCCATTTGAACCAACGCATCAATTTCCAACATCAATAAACTTCAAACTGCACAAAATAGATTCCTCAGATTAGCAGCATTTACCCTATGGTTCATCTCAATCGCCCAACTTCATAAAGAACTGAATATATCACCAATCATCACATACATCGTCCACCTTTCCAATAATCCATACTCCAAACTAAATACAATAAACCAAGCAGTCCACTACAACCTGGCCTCTTTAAATGACTTCCCAACTAGAATTAAAAACAGAATCCCTTTCGAAGCGTTCTTGAACATTTTTCTATTAATTGTTCAAAGGATGGTCTCTGGTAATTTCCTACATCACAAGTAATGAAGTTAGTGTTAATTATATTATTAATATATTGTAAGCCATCACAACACACGAAAGAGTACTGTTAATGAACAGTGTAATTTTCAAACTTTCAATGTTTTTTTAACCTGGCCGCAGCCGCTGGGCCTCGCTGGCAAACAAGAGCCATGCGCCTACCAAAACCTCAGTTTAGGATGCGAATAAAAGAGGTTATTTCCAAACAGACGTCTGCATTTCCGTTTCATTTCTAGTTTTATACTGGGAGAGGTGCCTCAGTGCATCAACTGATGCTACTGCAGTGCCTCTGACCGGGAAGTCCTAGGACACCACTCCCCACAGCGGCAGGATTTTCCACACTAGCTCGTCAGCTCGGTCGAATTCAGTCGCTGTCTGGAGGAAAATTCTAGCGACTGGCTACTCTGATCGGTAGTTTTCCGTGGTTTCTCCGATCAACATCAGTCGAATATCGGAGCAGTACTCTAAGAAACGGACCGCAGAACGCGTGCGATCCTTCCTTCTTCCTTGTCCTATCCCCACCCCTTACAGACACTAACATGCACTGCACATGCCGGGAGACCGGTCGGGAGCTTAGAGCTTGTTCCGGCTGGAGCGGTGCTTCGCTGGAGGGAGATTCCTGGTTGGAAAAACCTCGCTAGTCGATGGTAGGTCGGCGCCGGATCTCGCCATTCAGTGGTGTAAGATCACTGCCACCTCCCGATGAAAAACATGCACTACATTGACGGGATTAATGATCTCGGTAGTTGACGCGCCCGGAATCACTATCAATCAAACAATCTAGTTTTATGTATCAAAATATTCTTAAGATGCTTCTCCATCATGTTGCGAAATATTGTGTTCATAAATTGTATTTCTTCTCTATTAATAGTATCCCGAAACCGCTGAATTCTACCTTCAACTGTTCGGCTGAATTGAAAAATTGATTTCTTGGGAAAACGTCACATTGTAAATCAGCTCAAATGCGAAACGTCATCTCGAGATTTTCTGAGACCGGCACTGTACCTGGGTTGGCAAGGCCTCTTGGGAAGTCTGAGATCTGTCCAACTGCGCAATCTGCGCAGCGTGACCCAAGAAGCGAAGTTTTCCTCGTGGAGTTCTCGCTCGTAATCGGTCAGTTGAAAGGTTTTTGATTGATTGATTGGTGTTTTCGGGCGCGTCAACTACTTTGGTCATTAGTCCCGGCAGTGTAGTGCGTGTTTTTTCTCGGGAGGTGGCAATGAACTTTCCCCCGCTGGATGGTGAGATCTGGCGTCGACCTACCGTCGACTAGCGGGGTTTCCCCTCAACCAAGTATCTCCCACCAGCGGGGCACCGCCCCATCCGGGACAAGCTGTAAGCTCCCGACCGGTCTCCCGGCATGTGTGGTAGTGTAGTGCATGTTAGTGTAAGTGTGTGTGTAAGAGGAGAGGATTGGACAAGGAAGAGGAAGGAAAGATCGCGCGCGGTTCGTGGCCCGTTTGTTACGGTACTCCTCCGACATTCGCCTGGTGTTGATCGGAGAAACCACGTAAAACGACCGATCAGAGCAGGGGCCGCTAGAATTTTCCTCCAAACAGCGACTGAATTCGACCTAGCTGACAAGCTAGTGTCGAAAATCCTGCCGCCGCAGTTGAAAGGGTCGAGAGCAGATAGACCTAATCCATGTCATCTGCAATTTCTGGCAGTCAGAGAAAAACAATTTACGAAGCAAAATTGTAACTTCAGACGAGTCTTAATTTCTGCATACATTAATTCCGGTTTCTAAACACATACTGTAGTTCTTTAAAATTTTTGTGCAGGATTTCGATGTTTTAGGAGACATTCTTAAGAACTCTATTTTGGATGTATGAAATGAAGAGCATCACTATCTTACTTTACTACTAATTATATACTACTAATTTATGTATCAAAATATTCTTAAGATGCTTCTTCATGATGCGAAATATTGTGTTCATAGATTGCATTCTTCTCTGTTAAAAGAGTATCCGGAAACGGCTAAATTCTACCTTCAACCGTACGGCTGATTTAAAAAATTGATTTCTCGGGAAAACGTGGTGCAAATGTTGAGTGTTGAGTGAGGCCATTTGCCGTTGCTGAATTGTGTCTCCATATCCAACGGAGGAAGATTACCGCCACCGATGAAAAACATGCACTACACTGACAGGACTAGTGACACTTAGTAGTGAAGACTCAACACTCGAAGGCGCGGCGTGGCTTGGCGCGGCGTGGCGCGGCGGGGGCGCACGGTGTTTGCCTGGTGGAGGCGTCGGAAAAGGACGCGGCTCTGTTTGCCAGCCCGCCGGCCTCGACGAGTGGACGAAGACCCGTTCGGGCCGGCACCGCCAACTTTGTCGAAGCGGCGGGACGAGGAGAAGGAGCGACGGCGAGGGCGAGGGCGGCGGCGTGCGACACAGCGGGGAATACGGCGCTGGAGAGGCAGGCGGTGGAGGATGTGGCGGACGAAGCGGGAGAGGGGAACGCTAGCGAGGAGGGCAGCGGGCACATACTGCTATCCCGAGTTTGATTCCGAGATGACGCAAAAAATTATTGCTTTTCATTGTCACATTGCAGTCCATATTACAAGTTGATAACGTGAGAGCTTCTTGCAAGTAGAGAATGCCAAAAAGATGGCGTAATGAATTGCGACCTGCATAACACAAGTGTCCCAAGTATACGACCGACAGGATGGGATACCATGGCATGCCCACAAGGCCGGATGAAGCTTGACATAGGCCCTAGGCACACTTTTTCGTAGGCCTCAGAAAAAATTAAAGGGCCGTATTAAACTGTAATTAGTAGACTTGTTTAGAATTTAAAAAAACATAATTTAGAGGAATACTCCCAAATGGAAGGGGATTGGCTACTAAAAGCGTCTCCTGCAGCGTGACGCAAGTCGACCACCTACAGCGGGGCGGGCTAGGGCGCCTGCGGGGAGGTGGGCAGCGGGCGGCGAGGGCGACGGCCGCAGGGCAGGCGCCGGGCAAGGGCGTGCGGTCGGGCGCCTTATCGCGCACAACTCCGCCAACAGACGCAAGCACGCGGGCGGACGAGCGCTACGCGGCCAAAGCCCGCTAATCAGCTCGCCGGGCGCGTAACCATGGCTCTGAAGAACAGGTAGGCGGTGGCTGGGGACGAAGGGACCCGGGTGGCGGCGGCGGGGGCGGAGGCGGTGGAGGCGGCAGCAACAGGGGCGGAAGAGGCGGCGGGGGCGGCGGAGGCGGCGGAGGCGGCGGGGGCGGCGGGGGCGGCGGGGGCGGCGGGGGCGGCGGGGGCGGCGGGGGCGGCGGGGGCGGCGGGGGCGGCGGGGGCGGCGGGGGCGGCGGGGGCGGCGGGGGCGGCGGGGGCGGCGGGGGCGGCGGGGGCGGCGGGGGCGGCGGGGGCGGCGGGGGCGGCGGGGCGGCGGGGCGGCGGGGCGGCGGGGCGCGGGGCGGCGGGGCGGCGGGGGCGGGCGGGGGCGGAGGCGGGGGCGGAGGCGGGGGCGGAGGCGGAGGCGGGGGCGGAGGCGGGGCGGAGGCGGGGGCGACGGCGGCGGCGGCGGCACCTAAGCGCTGAGCCGGCGCGGGGCTTGCTTCCGCGCGTAATCCTCCGGTCGACCTGCGCGCCCGCGCCGGCCACCTCGGCGGAGGGCGACGAGGGGCGACGAAGTTCAGATTTACAGCGTAACCTATCACGGCCTGGCGGAAACTTAAACATCGCATGTCAGAAGGCTCATGCTTATCGGTATGGAAGTGAGTCGTGGTCTCGAACAAAGAAACAGTGGAGCAAGACATGCAGTTGGAATTTTTTTAATATCTGTGAGACAGTTCAGTACTTCAAGGACCATGTGTGAGGTGTTATGAGCAGGGCAAGGTGATGGGATGTTAAACGTTATGACATAACGTATCACCGCTTTGTAGAAACTGAAATATTTAACGTTAAATATTAAGAGAAGTTTTCTTGTGTACTGTGCATCAGTGTGTTTTATTAGCGTCGTGAGGAATTTTATTACGTTGATACCTGATTTATTATTTGTTGTTATCAAAGTGGATTAACTTAATGTTCAAATCGTTTGAAATCTAAACTATTTAATCGTAATTATAAATATATTCTTACAGTTCATGTTTAGAAACTACGTTTGTCCTCCTACAGAACTGGTTCAGTAGGACCTACTGTATTTCTGAGAATCACCATTCGAAATGAATATCGTTTATGAACATTACAATTTTTTCACTGTGTCTGTTTTTTAAAAATACATTGTAATAGAATCAATGTATACGATACCAAATCTCAAATATACGAAATGTATGCATAAAGAATATTAATGTAATAGCCGAATAATTGTATTAGAAGTGTGAATGAAGAGGTGGCAAGTTTGAGAAAGGAAAGATCGCACTCAGTCCTCAGCCCGTTTGTTATGGTACTGCTCCGGCATACGTCTAGTATTGATCGGAAAAAACCACAGGAAACTACCGATAAAAGCAGCCGCCCGCTTGAAGTCTCCTCCAGACAGTAGCTGAATTCGACCTAATTATCCGGCTAAGCTCAAAAATCCGTCGACGTGGGGACACCAACCCTAGGTCCTCCAGGTTAGAGATGTTGCAGAGGTAACTGTTGTCACTGAGCCATCCCAGCCGATCCTCCAACCAAGGGGAGGCGAGGCGGAAAGGCGCTACAAATGTTTGTGAAATCGACTCTACGGCGACGTGCATCCTCGCAAACAGGTCGGCTGGGTAGGCAGGTAATGAAGGAATCCGAAACGGTTTTCAGTGAATTCCAACACTGTTTACAAAGAAGCCTAACCACAAACGACGGCTCTCCTGTATTTCGAACTGCGAGGAAAGGAAATGAGCGCTCTAGAGATTGAAACCTCCGAAAAACGAAAACATTCTGCTATCTAGGCTTTTATTTCGTAATATTACACTTATAGCGTTAATGCAAACGGGAGTATGTAGCAAAAGTGAAAAGAAAGTGGTTTCATTATAAAATTGAGAAATATTTACTTGTAAAGTTCGAGTTGTGATTTGACTCGCAAAACTTGAGTAAGTATATTTTATGAACTTTTCCAACATTTGATAAAGGAATAAAATATACTCGTAAGTAAAATAAAAGTATACCTACAAATGATGCAGTGATATTACGCAAATAAGCACACTTAAATGTTATTTATGTTTAAAAGATAAGTTTTTAACTTAAAGAATGTGAAATGTATTAATAATAAGAAAGATGAACATTTTCATAAAACAACTTCTCTCAATGTTCCAATAATACGAAACGAAGTCCAACCGATCGACAAAATGAACAAGTAAAAAGTGTCCTCAAAAGAATAATGAACCCATTGTGAAGGAATAAGCACAAACTAATAACGCGACCGAAGTTGTTATGATGGTAAAATGTTTTCACTGCGTTGAGGCATGTAAGTCAAGAAAGACTCTTATACCAATATTTTATTATAATCCTCAGTCTCTTGCCTTTTCGACCATACTCGAGACGACTCTTTTGAAGAATAATAAGTGTATATGTTAATACAGTATAGACAGATTTTCTATGATTTTATAACAATTATTTCAATTGTTTCTCTGTTATATTCTAAGGAATGTTCTTCCCTGGAATTAAGGACAATGAAACATAAATTAATTTGGTCTATTCCATAATTTCAATTTTAATATTATCTCTCTCTTTGATTGATAGCCCTATAGCCGGTTGGGAGACCAGAAGCCCCTAGCGCCTTCTTGTGAGACTGCTCCTGAGCCATTTAATATTATATTCACAACGTATTCAACGGAGGCCGCAGAAATCTCATAGTAGTTGTTATTCGATTATCAGAGATAATCAAACCACAAATAACCGCACACACAAAAATTGTGTATGTTTTAGTAAAATATTAAATACCAAAACTATTTTTCGTAACAATTTATGTCATCATTGTGGGTTATGACAACAACACCCAAGTAACTTAGAAGAAAACACTGATAAAGCTTTTTGGCTTGCTTCGGCAGGTATTCTACAATTTTTTTACATCAATACTAGATGTAATGTTCATTATATTAAGTACATGTGAATATTGTATCCAGTGTTCATGTAAGAAAACAGATCATCTGATGAAGAAAGCGATAGAGCTTTCGAAACGTGAAGGTAATTTTAAAAAGGAATTATGGAATAAATTACATTTATTAATGAAATTTCATTGTTGTTAATTTGAAGGAAAAACATTTATTTATAATACAACCCTCGTGAATATAAATAATGAAATAGACAAGCCTGATTAACGCATTTGTGAATAAAATGTAGTTCTAATAATTGTTTGCCATGTTTGGCAAGCAGTTAATTAGAAATACATTTCATTGCCAAAGCCCCATGAACCAACCAGGTGAGATGGTAATAAGATTTGACAAATGGCTGTACGAATGGTGGAATGGGAGGTAGGTTAAATGGGAGGGAGCCGAGAAAAGCTGCCACAAACCCGCTTTATCCTCTACACACTCCGAACGGATCGTCCGAGAGTTTGAACCCTGGTTCTCACAGGTAAAAGGCGAGCACTGTGTCCACCATTCCACGGATCGCTCCGATGCTCGTGTAGCTAGAAGTCACGGTCTGTTTTCGTGGAATACGAAACGAGAGAAGCACCTGAGGGGTGATTCACAGCAAACGTCTTGCACCGTCGGACACCGCCGACTGTCATGGAGTGCCATCGTCCGTCATGTCACAGCACCCGCCTTGGTCCAGTGGCCTCCCAAAAGCCCCGGGGCCCCCGAGCGAGCATGGGGGGTAATGCCCATAACGCATGTAACGGCGTCTATCAGCGGCGATAGCATCCCCCGCCGGCAAAGAGCGACGAGCATCATCGATCAACATCGTCAATCCAGATGGAGCTGCATGGAACGGCGGCGAACAACGTCGAAAAGTACGAAACGGCTTGGCGCTGCGTCGCGGAGCGCGGAGGGGGGCGAGAGGGGGCGCGGGCGTGGAAGGTATTAAGAGGTGTCGAGCGGCGTGGAGAGGTGTGGAAGGCCGTTTAAAGGCGCGAAATGGCAACTTGTGGCGTTGGCGGTTGCGCCGTGCAACTTCTCCCTGCGTCTACGAGACGCTGTGGCATAGGCAGCGCGAAGAGAGGCGGAGGAAAACAATTTACGAAACAAAATTGTAACTTCAGACGTGTCTTATTTTCTGCGTACACCACTTCCTGTTTCTAAGCATATTGTAGTTCTTTGAAAGTTTTTGGGAAGTATTTAGATGGTTTTAGGAGACATTCTTAAGAATTCTATTTTGGATTCACGAAATGAAGATTAGCACTATCTTCTCGCGACCTCTTATATTAAACCTAAAGGGATAATGCTATTTGTTTTAACTTCTTCACATGTTTGTTTAATAAAAACTCTTATAAGGAATGGAGTATCGTAATATGCTGGTATGGAGTACATTGTTGAGTTACATCCGAAACGTATAAACGACTACGTCACAACGCTGTCAATTGGTACAATATTTCGCAGTTTACTGCGGAGACGAGTCTTTCTTTATAATTCTCGGCATTCACGAGTCGCGTGACCGGCGGAGATGGGTCAGTGTAGTAACTGTTGTCGCTGCAGCGACTGCCCGGGACTTAGTTTTGTTATATATATCAGCTTATACTTGTGGCGTTGGTGGTGGGCGCTGTGGCGCCGAGGCTGCGCCCTGCAACTTCGTCCCGCGTCTACGAGACGCTGCGCGAAGAGAGTCGGAAAGCGCCCCGCATAGAGGTGCGCGGGGAGCGGTGGGGGGTGGCGAGGTGCGGGGGGGGGGGAGCGAAGCGGGGCCGTGAGCTCCAAGGGGGCGGGGCAGCACCATTAGGGCACCGCGTTGCCGCCCCGCTAACACTATTTGGTGGGGCCCATCGCCCGCGGCGGTGAGCCTCCGACCCATCTTTACGGCCGACGGCGGCGATGGGGGCGGGGCGAAGGGGAGGGGTGGACGGTGGTCTTTTATGTTCGCTAGCACATCCCGACCGCTGTGTATTGCTCCCCCTCCGTTCTGTGGTGGGTGGGATGGTGAGAAACGCCCGCCGAAGACGGTGCGGCGGCGGCGACGGTGGCGAACACGGGCGGCGGTTATGGCGACAGCCAGCAGAGGTGGGATGAAGATCGTAGATGGAAGCAGGGATGGTGAGGAACGGGAGGGGTGGGAGGAGATGCCGAGGGGTGGCGAAAGGGTGCTGCGTGAGCGGGGCGGTGTGGGTAGCAGTAGGGTCGGGTGCGAGGGCGGCGGAGTGGGCGGCTACACGGGCGGAAAGGGTAGGGGCGTGGGTCTGGTGGACGTGCGCCGGGGCGGAGCTGCTCGGCTCGAGGGAAAGTGCCGAGGTGGCGGAGTTGGGCGTTAAAAGAGCGCGGGCGGCCGTGCGGGGCACGAGGTGCGAAGGAGCGAGAAGTGGCCGGGTAGTGATGGACGGGATTAAGAAGGAAGGAGCGGGGCCTGATCTGCGAACGCCTCCCGCTGAGAGACGCGCGCGAGGGACAAGAAGGAGGAGGGGAGTGGCGGGGTGGAGCGGGGGAAGGGAGCCTTGCGGTGCTTCAAGGGTCTCGACGAGAAGGAAAGCAGGTTGCGCTGGCCCGGGACTGAGCGGGAAATGAGCCCTTCAGTCTACGAAACACAGGCGTTGTGTACACAGAAATTAATTGTTTCTTTGTCGTTATTATTTGCAATATTTGTTAATACTTTCTTATATGTTTTACCTCTTTTTTAAGATGTGTCGTGGGAAGTTTAAAACGGCATTTGACACGGTTTCAAGGCTGAGACGAACGAATTCATCACGCCAGACGTTGGTGACAATCACACTTTTATCCATTCTTCAGTATCAACAGTACAATCGGCCTCTTTAATTTTATTCTTTCAGAATAGAAAAAAAACTTTTTAGTCTAGTTATTTCGTAATTTTCTTGTTTCATGTCGTGTATATAAAGGAATATGCTAGTTAGTAACATCAATGAGAAGTGGCATTAGAAAGATAATACCAGGAGACTCAACAGAGTTATATGACTATTAGTTGGAATAGAAATGAAGGGCATATTCTAAGAATGGCAAGTCATTAGAAGCTAGTAGCAACGGATGTATTTTTCAAGACTTTTTGTGTTAATTATGCCCCTAAATTTTAATAGCATTAATAAAGTTTAGAGGCATTCTCTCTTCAAGTAGAGAGATACATATTAAATTTCTCTTACATTTTCGATAGTTAAAAGTTCATAATGATAAATTTTACGTGTACAACGAGCGTATTTTTTACTTCTTCACTAAACTCAGAGTTTTGTCCACAGTTTTTAAATTGTTGGATAAAAATTTTAATTAATATACAAAATTTATAATAATTTATTGGATTGAAACTATTTTATGAAAAAAAACATTTTTATCTGTTGTTATTGTAAAGACTTTTGTGAAGGTTGACCGGTTATAAAGCCTAGTATACTGAAGAGCTGTTGCTTGATACTATGTACCATCATCACCACAAATGGATTCAACCTTTTGTGATGTACTTTTCCGCTTTCTACGTGAATAACGCAAAACGGAAGATGAAAAGGGGCAGAAAATGAGAAAATGGAAATGAAGATACCTGGTACTGGATCAGGAAAGCACGAATGTGATTTGTTTGTATGTGTTGTATATGTTGATTTGCTGTTCTAGGCTTTCTGATATACTGGTTTCAATGTCTGGCTGGGATAATGACAAGTATCAATTTAATGGTCTCTTTTTTTGTGGTCCCAGTAAAGTCCTATAAATAAATATTTTTCATATATGAACGGAGAGCATTGTAACTCTGGCATTTGCTATTGCTTTATGTCGATTTATTTCAAATACCTAAGTTAGTAAGAATGCGAAAATTATCAGGATTTTATGGTGCTACCGTTAATGTATGGGTCTGCTATATCGCTTATGATCACGAGTTCAAAACCGTGATTTTTAAGGGTGAAAACAGTTCTTCGAACGAAGAAAAATAAGACCAGAGGCAGATTTGTGGTATGGAAAAGAAACTCAAACTTAAGTGGCGCCTTTGAGATAACCGATAAAACCGTTCATTGTCGTAGTAATTTTTGTTCTTAAAAAAACTATTATATCGGCCAATTTAATAGGCAAAAACAATCAGCAATACGACGAAAGGAACGTAATCAAATTTACGGATAACATGGATAGCACTAGGTATGAGGCGGACTAGGCCTCGCCTCGAAATAAATAACTTCAGAAGATGAAAATTGCTTGTTGCTATGGAAAGATTTTCGGATTCTTAACAAAGATATTATTTTTTTATATCTTAAAATTTGATTTCATAATGTTTCTTTCACCGGTCGTGACCATAACTTTTTCAAAATAATATGCACTGTATGAAATAATAGCTGCTCTTCACGGATTATATTTCATACCCTATACAAGTTTCCGAGAATGTTAACAGAAGAATAGCCTTTACAAGCGCCCCAACCAACTTTGCCCGCAAACTTTCGCGAATGAATAAATGTATACGATATGCATGAATAAACTGTTTTTGAAACACGAGTATGTCATACGTTAAGGCGAAAACTACATCCACGTGAGTTAAACCTTCCAGTTACGTGGCACACCATCAAATAAACTTTATTTGTGCGGTGAAAGTAATACTAGATGTTTACTAACATGTGAATTATCATGGATTACATTCTCGTATATGATGTTCGATTTAAATATAATGGTGTTTGCATTTTTTATACGTCGCTTTCTTGAGAAAGAATTAATCCTTAAAACCTGACATAAGTTTCAGGAAATTGTTCCCTGACCCGCTTGACCATAAGAGCTGCAAAAAGCTTGATAGAGTATTCATTGCATTATTTATTGTCTGATGGGTTTTATTTCTAGGCAGACAGCATATAATTATTTTACTTATAAATCGATTTTCTTTCTTTCAGCTTCATATTACCTATGTGCTGAGACTGATACAATAATGAAGGTGGTGGAATAGATGCAAAAAATAATTAGAAACAGAGATGACTGACGATCCCGGTATTTATATGCTACATTTGATTGAAAAGTGTGTCCCGTGAAAGAGTGAATTTTAAACCCACAAGAGATACAAATCTAGCAATGGAAAACCTCTATGACAGTATGGATTTTAAATCACGTGAACACCGCAAAAAGTAGCACCATGGTATTTCAGTACAGCATTTAATAAAATTATTATGTAAGGATTTAACAAATTCTAATTTAGAATATTCATTGTAATTCAATTTTACTGTAATCAAGTCTATGAAAATGCATGTGCAGAATACTTATATTGCAAGAGTTTTAGGAAGCGTAATTTTTGTAATGAATAATCTCGTACCTTCTTTTGAACTTTGAGGCATCTTGGTCATATATCATGGACCTGGGTCACGTCGCAATTGGAAGCGTTTTAATGTCTCGATTGTTCATTGTCCGTGCCTACTGAGTTCCATCGTTAATGCGTTTTAGGATACCATTCGAAATCGATGGTCGGCGCTCGCGCAACTTTAGTGGGCTGTAAGAGAAGGGTTATTAGAACGAAGGAAACAATGTCCTCTCACCAAAACGACCGCGAGGATAGACACCGCAAAACGTACAGTGTCCATTGTGTGTTCACGTGCCCGTCCGTTCTCGTCGAGGAGAGTAGTATGGGGGACGCAGAGGGGCAAGGAAAGGCAAGGCAGAGTCCACCGGAGTGGGGCGACGAGGTGTCGGGCAAGACCAAAGGAAAGAATGGGGCGGAATGGGTGAGGCGGAGCGGGATTGAGTAGGAATGAGCGATGGCAATGACGTGGAAAGGGACGGAGCAGAGCCGGGTGGGGCAGATCGGAGCGGAGCAGAGAGTGGTGGAGCGGGGCGGAGCGTTGCGGAGCGGGTGGAGCGGGGTGGAGCGGGGCGAAGCGGGGTGGAGCGAGGCGGAGCGAGGCGGAGCAGGGGGTGGAGTATAACAGTAACGAGAAGAGTGTAGAAAAGCGGGGATGACGGGTCGGAGTGGACCGTAGCAGAGTGGAGGGTGGTGGAGCGGGACGGAGCGAGGCGGAGCGGGGCGGAACGGGACAGTGGCGGGAAGAGTAGCGAAGCGCGGGTGACGGATTGGAGCGAGCCGCAGCAGAGCGGAGCGTGGTGGAGCGAGGAGGAGCGAGGAGGAGCGACGCAGAGCTTACAGGGCGCGGCGTGCGAGACACAGCGGAGAGGAGCTGGTAGGCGTGCGGGCGGCTGCCTCGCCTAAGTCACTGGCGCCGCGTAAACCCGCCTTATTGGTTGTTGCGTACCACGATCTAACGAGCGTTTGATGGGAATGACGTCGCCCAACTCCATCAAATGGCCATCGCCGACAGAGTGGCCGCATCCAGTCGTCTCCGGATGGAAATTTGATGGGAATTCGGCCGTCTGAGAGAAACACGCGTCGCCCGACTTGTTGCGTAGCGCACTCGGCGCGGAGGGTCCTCGTGGGCGGCGGCGAGGGCGGAGGCGGGGATGGCGGTGAGGGTGGCAGAGGCAACGGGTGAGGTATGGGAGTCGGCGGGAAAAGAGGTGGTGATGGCAGGGACAGGGTAGACGCGAAGGAAAATCGGAAGCGGAGACGATGCAGGGAATTGGATGTGAGATGAGGAGGGCCGCGGCAGAAGTGTGAATCGGGAACGGGAGGCGGGAATGAAGGGTGGGGATGGACTGTTGGCGGAGGTGGATGGTGGGTGGGGATGGAAACAGGCCGGCAATTAAGGCTGGGCGGGGAATGGAGACGAAGTGGGGATAGAGGCAGGGTGAGGTTGAAAGCAGATGTCTATACTGCGATTTTTCTAACTTTGCCTCTCGAGGCCCGTCTTCACGATGGAATATGTCACCGTATTTCGCGTCTTTCTCAGTCATGCCGCTAGACATCGCATGATCGCGACCGTATCAAGCAGTGTTGCGATCATGCGACTTTTAGCGGCAAAACAGAGAAAGACGCGAAATGCCGTGTGATATCTCATCGTCGCTGAAGGGGCTTGAGAGCCAGAGTTAGAAAAATCGTATTACAGGTGAAAGCGCAGACGGGCATGTAAGCAAAGGCATTAATAGAGACGAAAGTGGAGATGCAAAGGGAGGTGATAATGGCGGCGGGGAAGCGTCGGGAGGGGCAGCGGGGGTGAGGATTTCGGTTTGAATGACGAAGCCTGCGAGTACGGTGGTGGGAAGGATATGGATTGCAGTAACAGCGAGGGTTATGAAACGTGATTACAGCACGAACGCATGATTTACCTGCTGCTTCTAGAGGATATTGTATCCTGATATTGTAAACGTGTATTTTAAAATTTGTTTGACCCGCATCATCTTGGAGCAAAATAGTTGCCATGATTGTGCGGTAACCCTTACAAATTCTTGGTTTCAAATCTTCTGGACTTGTTGCTACCTATGTTGTCCATTACGTCCAAAAACGTTACTGTACAAAGAAATATCACCACAAAGCCACCATGAAGTGTTCATTTCTTTCTAAAAGATTTAATTTGATTATATTTTATCTAATAATTATTGGAAATCGTTTCTGGGTGAATAACCCCATCTCAATCAGGTTCTTTTTCATTTCACGTGACTCGTCAACAAAATTCTATGGCCCCTAGTGTTGTTTCAGGACATATAACGTAGATTACATTCTCATAAGGAGGCGCTTGGAATTAAATCATGTAAGCTTTCTCGAACAACTTTTACCGAAGAGACAATAGTCCAATAAAATCTATGAATCAGTTCAACACAAAAAGCATATTTATTGCATTAAATTCTGCATACGTTAGTATGTTTCATTACTTCTCTGGCTGATTGATAGATTAATTGTTTAGTATTTCCGTCAACTGCTAAGGTCATTATCCAGTAAATGTAGTGCATTTTTATCCCCGGAGGAGATGGAGATCTTCGCCCCCCCGTTATTGTGATCCGGCGCCGACATAATCGTCGGCTTGCGTGCATTTCCCAATCAGGTATCGCCCACTAAAGGGGCACTGCTCTAACCTGAACATAACTACTTCGCCAATATCTTACCAACATTTAGCAGAAAATAAAAGGTAAATGTCTCTATTTCGTTTTTGAGCGGCATACCATTGTCTAATCTCCGGCGCCTCAATTACTGAAAACAGTTATCCCATCTCTCTCAAACGTTTAACCTTTTATCATTTCGTACATAAAGCAAATGTTATGTCCTTTCCGTATTTCCGTATATTTAAATGTGGATTATCTCCACCACATAAAAACGAGATGAAGTCTTGGATATTTTATAGGATTAAATTGAATGCAAAGCAGCACGCGGGGGCCGTTCCGCAGCGAGTGCGTGGCGGGTGGCTGGGCGTTGCGTCGCCCCGCGCTGCATCTCTGCGGCGCCCTCCGGTGGCGGCGGCGCGCGCCGGCGCAAAGCGCTCCGCTACTGCGCATGCGCACGAGTGCCTTTGGGCGCGCGGCGTTTGAGTTTCCGCCCGCACCTCCGCGTCCGCGGGAGGCGCCGCTCTCGCCGCAACTCCGCCCCGCCCGCCCCCCTCTGAGTATTCGTTGGACACGCAGCGTCGTTGATATTATTATAATTATCTAGTTTTACTATTGTATTACATTTGTCTAAGATTATTGTATTTGTAGCTTGCCACCGGACAACAGTGATTTGCAAGGATATACAATTATTATTATTATTATTATTATTATTATTATTATTATTATTATTATTAAAGCAAATGGATAAATGAAACGCGTGTGGAATTTCATAGTAGATTCGACTGGCACTTTATTTATATTTTATTAAGTTTGTTCCTTAAGTTTATTATTGACAGACTTTAGCAGACAAATCTACTGTTCAACTGTTAATTGAAATTTATGAAAATATTTGTTCGTTGTTTTTCGTATCATCCTCGACGTTTCAAAACCGTGTTTTGATCTCCTCCTTGGGGGCAGTAGTAATTTATTAATTGCTAACAAAAATCTTACACTATGACTACGTTGTATATAAAAATATATTCATGGAGAAGTAATTAGATTGAAAAAAATCATGAAATATAGTTACCACTGTGTAACCAAACCACAATTTCGAGACGTTGAGTCTCAAAACAAATATTTTAATAAACCAGTGTTAACCTTTATATCTTTTAATGCAACCTCTAATAGAAACTGTGTCCGTGTAACTGTCAATAATAAAGCTTGGAGCAATCTTCATATAACACGTGCGGAGTGAGCTCATTAATGGGTGAAAATAAAAAAAGCGTACGTCCCAAGCCTTGAATGACGTTAGCTTAGCAAAAACTCGCCAATGTCATACGAGAAAATTGACGCCCAAATTCGCAGATGCATGTGTTTGAGCCAAGCTGTATATTTGAGTCTCGCCAATTCCAGGAGGTCGTGATAATATTTGATCTTATGTCTGACGCATTGTGTCTTTTTAACTTGCTATTGCTGCGGTCATGTGCTCCTTTTTACTCGATCAGATTTGTTAGAACTAACTTTATACAATCCTTCGATTCAAAACTGTATGGTAAATACAGGGGATCCGTTCGATATTTATGGATCATGGCACAAAACTCATTAACACCTTAATTTATTTCATTAAGCAACCCGCGCTGTACGCGTGTGCGTTGTTATCATCATTAATCATCAGTAATTTCTCACTGATTACTAGAAAATATTTTGAGTATAGACCATAAA
This sequence comes from Acheta domesticus, assembly GCA_031308135.1. Classification (NCBI taxonomy): domain Eukaryota; kingdom Metazoa; phylum Arthropoda; class Insecta; order Orthoptera; family Gryllidae; genus Acheta; species Acheta domesticus. The sequence continues at coordinate 267,219,949 of JAHLJT010008446.1, forward strand.
AAAACATTTCTTAAATCACTAACTTTTCGGCTTTTTTAAAATTTTCCTCAGGGCAATTGACATTCATCGCAGAGGGAATTATGTATGCCACATTTGTGGTATGCATTGCAAATAAATTTCCCTCTGGAGTTCGTAATGAAAGTTTAAAAGGACTTCGGCGATTTAAAAAATGTTTTCTTTGTATTTATATTCAATATATTTCATATTACTTTAAAATTCAGATAAAAAATTGTATCACTTTCTAGTAATTCTTAGAATAACAAATAATGTTTATTCATTTCATCGTATATAAATTATATAATGAACAATGACGCCTTGATAGGGTCATTATTCATTACATAACACGTGAGCGCCTGGAGTTAAGATCCCAATGCTTGCTGCAACCCGCAGTGCATGCGTGTATGTTGTTTGCATCTTGCTGACCATCCACTGTGAATTTCATAGAGAATGTTACAATGTACATGAGTGTTAGTATTTAGTAATTTATATCAATATTAACTTTTTTATAAAAACTACGCGATAATGTGAAGCACTTCAGTTGCTTATGCTTAAATATTGATGTGGTATTGAATTATCAATCAAATATTGTGTTGACACGCTTCCACTCTTGAAGTGTTTTAATATTGAAGTTACTGTCAACAAAAGTAATGAAAGTGGCATTTCGAACATTCGTGCGTTATATCAACACGTGTTTCCTCAAAATATGTAGTTTCAAGGGAAATGACATTAAAGTGGATAGACTATCTATTGGTACAACTTGTTCCTTTTTCTGGATTCGATATGAACATGATTTCTCGTGGTTTATGTAATTATTTTATTCTTAAACATATTTTTGCTATTGTTATTATATAATAAATGGATTCAAATTTATTAAATGAATGTTCTATTTTGAATAGACACCTCGAATCAGTCGAAAGTTTCTTACGTCAATCAATCCAAAATGCGTAAGATCTCGGTTTTTTAGAACATCGAGAACACGTTCACCTGGCACTTGGAGTGCAAATATTCGTGCAACTTTCGAAAGTTTTTAAAAAATTAGTAACTGTGTTGTTCAACAAAAAAATAACATGAATTATTAGGATACTCAGGGGGTGCAACTTAATTCTCTTTATCATCGAGATAGTTATCACTTATTATATGTCATAATGCGAGGTTCAATCTTTTCAGAATATGTATACCTACTATAAGAGAAATTCTTATATAAGGTGTACTAATACTACTGTAGTAGCTAAGATATTAGCAATGTAACTGTAATGTATTCCAAAAGGTGACATCATTATATGAGCAACCACTCAAAAGTTCTGACGCTTGTTACTCTCACAATCGAAATTTTGGTTCGTTTGTTTAACGTGGTATTTATTCGTAGCCATCGTGTCCACACAAATATTAAAGACTAGAAAAATTTCTATCGATTATCCGATGTTTCCAATTGAATGGGATGACTTCTGTACGAATAGGAAACATCCGTATTAATAGACAGATACTCTAATTCATTACTTTTCCGATGGTGATCTAACTTCAGTAGATCAAGCACGCTACCTCTATATACACCAGTTTCACTAGGTTTCGTCGTAATTTACAATAAAAATATTTTTGACGTTCACTCGATTCAGTGCAACTTCGTGTTTCTATTAGAAAAAAGGAAGATTGATTGTCCTAAAGTCAAACGGTCTCAAAACGTACTGCAAGTTAAGTAATAGTAAACAATATTGTGCAAAATCTGATTCAAAGTTTGAGGCTGACAAAGTAAATTAAAAGCTTAATTATATAATAGCTTCTGAGTAATAAAATTATCCAATTATACATGCTTCACATAGTGAATACATAAACAATTAGTCGGCTTGATTTAGTCGATATTTCTACAGTAGAAATTCATGGATTTCGAGCAACTCTTCGTTGGCAACGAAGTCGACACGTCAACAGACCGGCTTCGATCTCATACCCCAAGTGGACAATGTCATGCTCATTAGCTTTTCCTCCAAATAATCGTTTGTTACAAATGACATCTCGTTTCCAGAACATATTTCATTCTCGGATGGAACAGAATATTTAGTGGTAATCATAGAGCTTAATAAAATCTCATCGATCCGAAATCGCTCGTCTGACATTTGTGTCGCATGGTTCCCGGTGCTTGTGGAGATAATTAAAGCGTATTAATGGTATCCCATTGTGTTTGTTAGTACTCAAATTTGTCTTCTGCGTAAAGGAATTTGCTTGTTATAATATTTAAGTTGCGCATGCCGCAAATTGTTAGCGTAATTTAATGGCATCTGCGGGTATCTCGAACACTTTCACTTGGGCTTGTTACGAATATAACATTCTCTTACTCGAACGCATGGTAATAAGAAGAAAGTGATTTAAAAATCGTACTAATAGACTTTTATATATGAAACTCGTATATCAGTAAACCTGTCAATTTGCAGAGCTTAGGTTTCTAATTTGAAAACTTTGTTTTTGTGGAAAAAGTAGTAAAAAATATAATTTTTTTGTGTTACAAATTTAGAAACATCCTAGAGTATAATATTCTAGAAATAACCCATTTTAAAACTCACTTCCTAGTTGCTTGAGTATTTGTCTACGTGTGTATCTGACCGTCAATCTCCACTTGCGTTCGTGAAGATTTTCTCTCGAAAGCTATCGAATCAATGTGAAATGTCTCTCCGCTATCTGTCAATAGACGCATTTGCCGTGGCAAATAGCAATTTATTCGACGCGCAAGAGCCGGGTGGGTTGTTTTTTGAAGTTATTTCTTTTATTCTCATTCGATTTGCTTGCTTCGAGGACACAGGGTGCGTTTTAAACCGTTACGGAGAAAGAGAAATAATACAACATGTAGAGTGTTTCATAAACAGAGGCGCTCCTAAAACTAGTACATATGTTTCCATAGACGTTGTAATCATATAATAAGAAAAAAATCATCGCGTGAGTTTTCATTTCTACATCCGTCACAAAAAATAATGATCAAAACGCCTCAATTGATGAAAATATGACTAAATATATTAGAATATATTTGCGATACATCTGCTTGAAGTGTGGTGATAAAAAAAGTAGAATGACACACTCATTGTAGCCTAACAACTGAATAAGACGGGCGTTTGTCATGAGAAACAATTGTTTGCCGAATTGTGTAACAATGCTGACCCACCTCATATCAATTGTTATAATAATGTGTGCCTATAATTTATATCATTCATTTCGTTTATCTTTATTTTAACCCTTGCGAATGTCTCATATATGAAAACTAATCGCTGTAAGATCGCTAAATAGTCACAAATGCAAGTTTGATTTCATACCACAGTCGGTATAGAGCATCTGTCCAGAAAATAAGGTCCGGTCCATTTCGGTAGAATCAAATATTTGCACTTCTTGACAATCCAGTTTAGAAATGTTGTTTAGACAACTTTAACAAATGTGTCATCTATAAATATTAATAATTAAAATAATGGATTCAATAACTCACCGGGAGATATAGAACATAAACTAATGTTGGTAATATTGCAAAGGCAATTGATACTTTGAAAATATTGCCAGCTTCTTATGTTAATGAGTGAACATTGGTTTTAGAAACTTAGCTCAATTAAACCTAACACAATTCTCGCACTAAATTGCTGTAAAAATAACGTTCTTTTTATTTGTTACAAAGCGCGAAAGTATGATTTCTGGATAAAAAGCACAAATTTTGGTAAGTGCGGAATAAAAAGGAAGTAAGAATAATTTTCCTAAAAGCTAAAATCATTAAAAATTATGCTATATTTCCATTTCAGGTAATATAAACTTGAAATTCTCAAAGAAGCTTATCAAAACACATCGCCTCGAGGGATTAAATTAGATATTCATAATTTTATTTTATGTATAATTTCCGAAAGCTGTTTTTGGCGATCTTTTTGAATCAATTTTAAATCAATGAATGCAATTTTCGAGGACTCTAGTATAATATGATTTAATTTAAATATGATGTAAAATAAACCTATGAATGTCGAAATACATTTTTAAAAACTACAAAAACTACGTATAATTAATGCAACTGAAACTCGTTTTAGATAAAAAATATAAAAACCGGACATTTCATTGTTAGTTTGGCAAGTTGTTTATTTGGCCGAAAACAATAACTTTCAAGGCGCGTTTTGAATGTAAACAATCAATAGTTCTGGTGTAAAATATGAAAATAACAAACGAAACACTTTTGAAATGTAAGCAAATGAAGGAATATCGTCACTTCAACACAGAATCCCGTTAATTTCAGAGACTTGTAAGAAGAGGATCGTTTCAATATCACTGCTTTATAAAATATTTAAACAATTATATAAATTAAACAAAAATATATATTATAGCCCCCCAGTTGCTCGTGCCGTACCGCTACCCCGAGTTAGATTCCGGGGTAGTCTAATCAATTTCCGGGGTAGTCTAGTCCCAATAAATTATTGCTTTTCGTTGTCACATTGAATTTCATATCACAGGTTGATAACGTGAGATCTTCTTGCAGACTGCCAAATAGGTGGCATAAGGAATTGCGACCTGCGTAACTCACGTGTCCCAAGCTTACGACCGACAGGCTCGGATGCTAAAGCATGGCCACAGGGCAGGATTAAGCTTGACATGGGCCTCAGAAAAAAATGAAAGAACTGTTTTAAACTGTAATTATTAGACTTTTTGGAATTACAAATAAAATTAGAGGAATACAGAGAACACAATTGATTCGAAATTTACATGTCTTATGTGACTGAAAGATTCTCCATTTTTGTTTTTTTAATTTTTTCGCACTCTTTTACAAATCTACGTTTGTAATGTAATGTGAATATTGTGATGTATAAATTATGGAAGTTATTTTTTTAAGATTAAAAAGCGATAATTTTGTATATCTGTCATTGATTTATTTTCAAGTCTCGAAATAAAGTAAAAAAAATATCAGGAGATCCTATGTAGGCCCTAGGCATTGTGCGTAAAGTACCTATTGGTTAATCCAACCCTGCATAGCCATAATTTGACGAGGCTGAAGTGTTAAATAAGCCTATTTGCCAACACGCACTTTTCGGCACGGTTTAACCCAGTACACGCACGTGAAGAGGGGGCGACAAAGCAAGGGCGAGGGGGGGGGTCGGTGGTAGCGCTCTCGCTCCCCATCCGCGAACCCCACCCCCACCCCACCGTTTCGGCAACGTCACCTTCGCCCCTCCTCACAACCCCCGTTCCTGCCGTCGCCTCCGCGACCTTAAAGGCAAATGTCAGAAGTAGGGCTCTCACATGCCGTGCACGGAGCATAGGCCGTCATCCGATCGGACACAACAGCGCAAACGATGTGGTCTACCGGGTATTGATGTGTACACATTGTTCCGCGTAAAACGACGTACTCAGAAATCGTACATTCAGAACGTGGCTTGAATGAAAGAACTAAAGCTGCCGATATAGAGGCAATAATAACGGTGCTGATATTTCAATCTAATTATTATTTCAACTGTCCGCCAAAGTGTTGTGATATATAATTAAATTTACACCGCGTGCTCTTGAGCGATGCGTTTTAATGCTGAAAAACCCTTTGACTCATTTAATCACTTGTATAAACAATCGACATATTTAGAACATGATTAATAAATGATCGTTTTACTAGTGATTTATTTCCTATCATATAAGCAACTCATTGGTCATAATAATTTGTCTTGTCGAAACCAGTTTACGTCACAAGATTCAATTTGAATCGAGTTTGGTTATCGGTTACTACCAATACTTTATGAGAATACTTGTTATCTCCCAAACACATTTGTCAGTTAATTTTGAACTAAGTGTGTTCACACCAAGGAAAACTGGTGCATCAGGGAGAATCTTCGTTTTGCAGTCACATCTACGATACACTGATTTGGTTTGTACACTTTTTCATTTCTATTGTTCATACTAGAATTTCAGAAGCGACATTTTACAGTTCTTTCTTTCCTTTGCGATTGCAACACGAGTGATTCTAGAACAGAACGCAAAATCAGAAAATGACAATTTGCTCCCGTTCTCAATTATAAGTGAATTCGGGAATAAAAGCTTGCTTCTACTGCTAAATAATCGGAATAAATAGCGGGGTGGTCCAATTAAATGAAACCATTTAATTCGAATTTGGTTCTTTTTTTCACTGCTGGGTCTGATTCAACGTCTGGGCTGACTGACACCCACTATTATTCTTACTTATTCGATTCGTCAACGATGTCTCAGTATTTTGTTACCTCATCCTTGAAACATAATATAGTATCTGAATGTTTCTTGAATAACGAGCAATTGAAATAATAAATTTTCAAAGTGTGATTGAAGTTATATTCAACACAAAGTTCTTCTCCAACGGAATGTTTTCGCGGTTTTCATACAAACATATTTTCGTAGAAATATAGTTAACATAAGTACGAAAGCTGTGGGTAAGCTAAATGGCGGTAACATTTTAATCAATCAAATTTCGATTCTTAAAAATCACTTTTGCGTTTTATCTAACGGAATTTCGCATTTTTGTTTGAGAATGCTCTGATCATTTTTAGTATGTTTGGCCACTATTCAATGTAACTGGGATGTGTTAAAAATATTTAAAATACACGAGAGTAGACCCAACCCAAAGCGACGTGATGGGTTATGAACATTCAGTACGCAGTACAATGTAAGAGAATGTCAGGATAAAGGCATTCGTAGAGATGATATAGCCGATCTTACACAGTAAGTCGTATGGCACGGAAACGATCGTCTTCATTGATAGGTATTGTAAGCGTATAAATATACTCGTGACCCATGAATGTAACCACTCACTATTTGTTTCGTATTGAATCGATTACACATACTGGCGCTTTGTTTAAAACGGCATTCCTTAAACGAGTTTGATACTGTAAACTAGTATATACAATGTTTAACTATAAAATTGTTCGTGAATTAGATTGAACACTCGACGGTAGCTCCTGTTCAAATCGTAGCACTTTTTTTAATCTGTCAAAATATAATCAGAACTCTCTAAAAGTTGCATCAATAATAGTTTATTCTGAGTCGAAGTTTCTCAGGATAAACAACAATGTAATGATGGTGGGTTTTAGCAACACATACATAAAGGGCTAAATGTCAGATGGCATTTAACCGCCATCCACACAAATCACGTTCATCAGTCAACGTTCCACACTGCACGCACGCAATTGCTGCAGAATGTGACGACTTCCAAGCACATACATGAGCAGTATCGAAGAGTAGCACACACAGGTGGATAACGACGTGGAAATAGCGTCGGTGGTAGCAGACGCCCGCGGCGCCGCCGCTCGGGGTGCGGCTTTGCGTGGCGTCGGGGCGTCGCGGGGATGGTTTGACGGCATCGCGACGCCTGCGACGCGCGAGGCGCCACCCCCGCCACCGCCCCCGGCGCGGGCGACGTGACGCGCGTGCGGCCGCGGCGGCGGCAGCGCGGGGGCGGCGTGGGGGCGGCGCAGGGAGAGCGGGCGGCGGCCCGGCCGACCCGCCCGTGCTCCAAACGGACGGTGCATTCAACAACTGCAACCTCTTGAACGATGCACATCAAGCTCAACCGGCCTCTGGCCGGGTCTTCTAATCAAGCTAGCTACTGGATTGTAAAGATTCCACTAAAAAAATGTCAAAACCAGCAACTCCCAACTAGTCAAAAAGTGAACAGGAACGAACAAGTAGGTACAAAGAAAGAAGAACCAAGATCCTTGCAAGAAAACAAGCAGCTAGAACATCCAACCAAACACCTACTGCTACTCGGTGCGACGCGACGGGCGGGCGGCGGGCCGGGGGCCGAGGGGGCCGGGCCGGGGGGGCCAGGGGCCGGGGGGCCGGGGGGCCGGGGCCAAAGGGCCGAAGGGCTGGGAGGGCGAGGCGGCATCGGGGCCGCATGCTGCCGCGCCGGGGCATCGGGGGGAAGGGGGCCTGCGTGTCGCCGTGGGCCCGCCCTCGAGAGGGCCGGGCCGAGGGGGCGTGGCCATGGGGGGGCCGCGGACGTTGGGGAGGGGAGGGACAACGGCTGCCACCAAGATACTGGTGCTCTTCCGAGCCTACTGCTACGCATGCGGGGGCAGTGCGAGAGTGTAGCTTGCAACATGACGGCGGCAATCGGCGTCGGCGTGTCCCTCGCAGCGTGGGGCCCGGCCGGGGCGTGGCGGCCCGGCTGGCTGGCCGGGCGGAGACCGGGGCCGGGGCCGGGCAAGGCCGGGGCCGATCCAGGACCGGGCCGGGCCGAGCCGCGCCGGACCGCGCCCGGGCCTGCGCCTGGGCCGGGCCCTGGCCGGGTCGGGCCGGGCCGGGCTGCGCCGGGTCGGGCCGGACTAGGCCGGGCCGGGCCGCGCCGGGCCGGGCCGTGGGCTTCCTCCTCGCCGTCGGGGAGCGAGGCCGCAGCGCTCGGAGCGCTCGTCGCCCAACATCACACTCAAGGAGCAAAGAAGAGGTCAAAATATCATAAAATCTCATGAGCTTCAAAAGACGATGCAGACTTCTGTATGAAAATAATCGTGCGAGTATTCGGAGTGCTTGGAAGCATGCGAAGAACACGGCAAATGTAAAAACCATTCCAAGGCTGCATCATGCGAATTATGTATATTGTATATATATGATATGATATATATATAATCTTGCAGGTCGCATGCAGAAGGCTGTGTCTTTGGAACGCTTCGGATACTGAGGGCGCACGAACTCAAGTTGTAGTCACCTAGGTCTTGTTGGGGGCCATGGCTGCAACTCACTGCCTTGCAGGCCTCGGCGCTATGCTGATGCGCAAGAGCTGACGATCGGCGGAGCCTGAAGGGCGCTAAAAATAAATAGTAGATAATTAAATAATAATAATACGCAAAAGATGAAAGAGAGGCAAGAAATATTCAAAAGAAACACAAACTCCCCCAGGGAAGAACGCGCGGGGCGAATTCGGCCGTGGCGGGGCCCAAGGCGGAGGCCCGCAGACGGACGAAGACGTGACGGGCAGAAGAAGAAAGTAGGTGGTTGGCGAACAGAGGAGGGTGGCGGGCCGGGAAGTGAGGGTGAAAGTGAGTGGCGGGTCACGAGAGTGCCAACCAAATGCGGAGTGGAGGCGGGGCGAAACCGGACGCATCGGAGGCAAAGTGTCGTAGGGGAGTGGAGTGAAGCCTGGACAGTGCTGGTCGGGACGAGGAGGAGACATTCTCGGGTACGGGACGCGTGGCCGGGAGGGTAGCGGGTAAGGGGCGGGTGGCGGGAGGGTAGCGGGGAAGGAGTCATGGCGAACTGGTGTATGGCGGGGCTCGAGACGGACGCTCAGCGCGGAGCGAAGCGGGGCTGGGGAGCTGGGCGGAGCAGGTGGGGGCGGAGCGGGGCGGGGCGGGCCGCGGGCGTCTGCGTGCGACGGCCCGGCCGCCTGCCGGCCAGCTGCGGAGCGGGGGCGGGGGCGGTGGGAGCGGCGGAAAGTTCCTTCTGTCTGGTGGGCGGGGCCTGGCCTGCCTCCGTGGCAAGGGCAGGAAGCGACGCCGGGAGAAGGGGTCAGGGGTCGGGTGCTCTGGACGAGATTCCCAGGACGTCAGCGCGGACTCCGAGATACGTTTCACCGACGACGAGCTTTCGGCCACTGCGCCTTCTCCCCGCCCCGGCCCTCCCCGCCTCGACTCCTCTCGCCGCCTCGCGCTCAACTCTTCAGCCGCCCGTCCCCGTCCTCGCCCCCCCCCGTCCCTCTCCGGCGACCGGTCCCGGGCGGGCGAAGCTACTACGTCTGCGATCCACACGATCTGGCCACCCTGCGGCCGCGAAGCGGGCCCGCACCGCCCTCCCTCTTCCCGGACCACCTCCTTCCCCTCCCTCTCCCCCTCCTCCACCCCGTCACTCTCCTCCCGCCTCGACGCGTCACGCGGAAGAAGCGAAAGCCGCGTCCGCGTCTCCGGCAGTTAAGAGCCCGAGCCCAGCCGTCGTTGGGGCTTATGGCCATTGCCTTTGTCCACGGCTCTTTGTCAAAAAGCGCGCCAGATGAGCGATCCATAGTTTCCTCAAACGCCCAGAAACAATGGAATTCGACGGAGACTCACGGCCCTCTTAGCCCCCACCCACCCACTCACTCACGCCGCTCGCGAACTGTCGCCAAAAACCCGCGCACTGCGAACGCGTGAGACCAGGGCCTTGCAACTCTCCATCAAACCGGAGACAAAGCTTGACGGTGCTACCATAAGGAGGCGCTAGTGTCGCCGGGTACAGCTGCAAGTTAGGCTCGCCAACTTCCGCACGTAACAATTGGCTGATATTTGAGAAATACGGAAAGTGTCATTTAAATGTTCAATTATTCATAATATTCACATATAAGAAAACGCTGAAGAAAGCGCCAACATCGACGCTATTTTCTGTAATATTAGGCGCCTGCTTGCGTCACGCGAAACTACACAACAGCCACGCACGTTTGAAGTATCGTTGGCAACAGTTCGTATTTTAGTTCCTGTAAGAAGGTGCTACAGGAGAGCGCGCCACTGTAATGGTCTCCACCACGTTGTATGGAGTTAAAGGCCCTGCGCGACACCGCGCACCCACGGGAGAGACGCCAACGGCGAAAACGTTGCTCGGAAATGACGCGCGGCGATTTGTGAACCCCCCGGGGGGGCGGTACCAGATGGAAGGGAGACCCTGCGGGCCCCTGTCTTCGCCCGCGTCGCCTTCGCCCCGCGCGTCTTGTGTGAAAAAAGAAAAAACCAAAAGCTCAAAACGACGGAACAGGAACGCAAAACAGAAAACGGAAAATAAATGTCCTCTGTGCCTACTCCGTCAGATAGCAAAGTGCCTGCCTGCGTCCGGGAGATTAAACTTGTTTTATAAAATGAGGGGGACGCTGTTTGGGGGAGACTGGGGCAAGTCTGACTAACGCGAAGCTCGGCAACGCCGTGCCCTGCTCCGGAAGCACCTCTGAAACCAAAAGATAGGTGAGACAACACAAACCATTCAATGCTTCGGACGCTGCTGCATTAGCAGAAGTTTCATGCCTAGTATTCCAAACTACTTGGTGAATGTCGATGTGGAGTTGGACGCTTTAAGTATGTATATATATTTTTTTTGTTTTCTGGGTTCAGGGATGATTGCATTTTAAAATGTGGTTTTTAAAAAGCTATTTACTAAACATAATGTTAGAGCAAACAGCGAAAGTACAGCCTTGGTAAATTACAACCCAAAATAAAAATGAAAAAGAAGGAAGAAGAGATGTATTTTCGCCATCCATCATTCAGTGTTCCACTTCCACTGGCACTTCGCTTCGCCGGCTTGCTCTGTTTGAAGTGTCGGCCGAGTCGTATTGAAATCTTGCGGTAACAGTGCACGCGGGGAACGGAGGGCGGGCCGGTCTATTTTGCGGCCCGACCAGTCAGAGCCCTTTTCACGGGCTGGTATCGATCTGCCCTCGAGGAGGATCGACCCGGCGGGGCGATCCGGGCGGGTCGCCGGCGCGTCTTCGCACGGCTCGACGGGACTCGGCTTGTTCTTCGTGCTCGACCTCCGAACGCCCTTCTTCCGTCCCTCCGTCCCGTCCTTCCGTTCCGTCGCGGCGTCCTTCCACCCTTCGGGTGCGCGTGGCCCTGCTGCGCCCTGCGGGGGGGCGTGGCCCGGCGCCGGAAGGCCGTCTGCCCCGCGACGACGCTCTTCGTCTTCCGAGGCAATCGCCTCCTCCGAAGGGCCCGCCGACGCCCGGCTCTCGCTCTTGCAGGACGACTGGATTATCAGTGATACATCGGCCACGAATTCCGCTTTAATGGACTGGCTTTGGAAGCTAACGCAGTCGGAAGCAAGCGACGGAGCGCCCAAGTGCCGAATACACGGCAGAATTCATCGCTCCAGAAGCAGCTTCCTCCCACGACCTGCTTTGGCCTCTTCAATCGTTCTGCTCGAAATTGCTTCTCTAATGTTCGTACAAGTCTATCTAAAGGTTTCTTTAACAAACACGTTCCTCTTTTATGCTGTTTGTAAAATCATCAATTTTCACTTTTCTGTTTTAAAGACGAGCCAGTCAGTGAATTTTTCAACTTGATTATTAAAAGCAGGTTTTGAAAGTTTAATGCTATATAATTTCTCCTAAATATATTATTTTTATTTCTGAATATACATTTTTGTGTGTTCTCTTTTCTTAGAAGTCAATACTATAAGCATTTCTTATGTTTTGTTGATTCCTTCTTTAGGTAGATTACTATTTATTCCAAAGTGTTTTTTTTTCTTTCTTATACACACTTGTCACTTCTATATATTGGGATTGGCTCCATTTCTCAAACATTTGAGTAGACCCTCAAAACTAAATATTTAATTTTTTGTTTATTTAAATTCAAATATACATTATATTTATACACATGTTTATTATTGTTACTATTTAAGCCATGTTTTAATGAAGTGGATTTCCCATCCGAACGTCACTGGCAGTTGAATGGCGGGCGCTGTCGAGAGGCGCCGGCGGGCGCGGTGGCGAGAGCCGGGCGTGGCGGCGTGGAGCGCCTCCTGTTGCTGCGTCTGCTGGGGCGGTGCATGAGGCGCGCCCGCCCGCGGCGGCGGCGCGCGCGGGGGCGGGACGCGTGTGTGCAGGGTGTGCTGCGGTGCTGCCGGCGGGCGCCCGGCGCCGGACGCCCCCCCATCGCCTCCCGCGCGAAGGGCCGGCGGTGCGGCGGCGGCGGCGGCCGGCGACGCGCGGCCGCGGCAGCCACTGCGACTGCGGTGCGCCGGTGGAGGTGTGTGGAGTGTGGAGTGGAGCGGGGGCCGGTGGTGAGGCGCGCGGACACCGGTGGGGTGGTGTTCCAGGGGTGTGTGTATGTGTGTGTGTGTATGGTGAGGAGTAGGGGTCACAAAGAGGGGTGAGTGTGTGTGTGTGTGTGTGGTGGGCGGGCGGGCGGGGTGAGGGAGGCGAGACAAAGGGCAGGGTGTGTGCGGGAGGGAGGGCGTGTGTGGTGTGTGTGAACGTGTCCGCGGGCGATCGTGAGGGCACGTTGCACCATACGCATTGCTCAGTGCAGACACCAAAAGCCACCGGGGAGTGAGGGCCGCGGCGAGCCGTGGGCCGTGGGGGCACGGCGGGCGCGGGCGTCGCCGGGGTGGGCGGGGCGGGCTCTCGGGCACCGCGCGGCGCGCCGGGGGGGCCGGGGCCGACGCCGGCGCCGCGACGCCGGCGGAAAGAAGCCCGCGGAGGACGCCGGCGCCGCCGGCTGGCGCGCGCGGAGCGTGGCATGGCGAGGCGGCGCGGTCCGGCGACCGCGTGGCCGGGCGGCCGGCCGGCCGACCGACCCACCCACCGCCGGTCGGCCCAGCCGGCGCGCCGCCCGCTGGGAATCTTAGCAAATGTCGGCGGCGGCGGCGGCGGTGCCGGCGGCGGTGGCCCCGGGTGGCGGCGGCCGGTGCCGGGCCGGTGCCGGCGGCGGCGGTGGAGGCGGCGGCGGTGGCGGCGGCGGTGGCTCGATATTCGAGCGGCGCGCCGCACGCACTGCGGTCGGGCCGCACGGAGGCCGCCGCCGCCGCCGCTGCCGCCGCCGCCGCCCCCGCGGGGCAGAGCGGGCGGCGACCGGAGGCGCGTGCCCCCGCCGCCGCCGGCGCTCTCCCGGCGCGGGGCCGCGTGCTCTCTACGTCGCTACGGACGCTACTCTACAGGGGGTTGTACTTTTCTGTTTCTTTGTGGTGTGGTAGAACTTGTTTTCTTTCTCTTGTTACGCGGCACAACCGCAGGTGGTATTGACCAGGGTACTAAGGAGATTCTAGAATACTCTATCTAGTTTGGGTGTTGCGAAGTTTAGACTTCCATGGTTTAGAAGGTCGTTTTTAAGATCGTCTCTTGAATGGTATGCTACTTGTAGCTAGCGAGGCGTGTGGCGCGCGGAGGCGCCGGTGGGTCATGCTGCGCGCCGCCATCCGCCGTCCGCCACGCTCGCGCCACGCGCCCGCCCGCCGCGCGCCGCCCGCCGCCCGCCTCGGCGGTGGGGGCGGTGGCGGCGGCGACGACGACGGCGGCGGCGGCCGCGGCGGGGCGAGGGCGGCGGCGGCGGCGCGCGCGTGGCGGCGCACACCTTACCTGAGCGCCCCGTGGGGGTGGCTGCCGAGGGGTAGGGGGTAGTTGACACCGGCGGCGCGGGCAGCGGGTACACGGGGTCGCAGCACTCCCGTTCCGGGAATTCGCTGGCGCCCGCGTGCCGGTGCTTCACCACGACCCCCAACACCAGCACCAGCCCGACGAAGGAGCCAGGCACGCTCTTCATGGGGCCGGCGGGGGGCGGCGGCGGGGCGGCGGCAGGCGGCGGGGACGCCGCGGCGGCGGCGGTGCGGTGGGGGAGGGGGGCGTCGACGGCGGTGGCGAAGTCGGAGGGCGCGGGCGGAGGCGGCGCGCGTCCTCTAGCGCCGAGCCATCGCGGCCCGTGCGCCTCCTGCTGGTCGGCTATGCGCGCTCAGACGGGCGTGGACGCGCGCTGGGCGGCGCAACACACTGCGACTGCGGCGGCTCAGCGGGCCGAGCGCGCGCGCATTGCCTGCGGCGCGAGCGCGGGCGGCGCGGGCGGCGCGGGCGAGGGCGCGGGCGAGGGCGCGGGCGGTGCGGGCACGGACGCGGGCGCGGGCGCGGGCGCGGCGCCGGGCGCGTCGCGCGGGGTCGGGGGCAGCGAGCGCGGCGCTTGGCAGGCCGGCGAACGGTGTGGGAGCGCGCGCGCGACTGACCCGGCCTGACGGCGCGGCGCGGCACGGCGCGGTGGCGCGGCGCGCGCCCCGCGGTCGCGTGGAGGGGCGGCGCGGAAGGGGGTGGAGGGGGAGGCGGCGCGGCCGCGGGCAGGCGCCGTCCGCAGCCGCCCCCGCCGCCGCGCCCGCCCGCGCGCCCCGGCCCCTTCCCGATGCCCTCGCCTGCGCAGCGCCGCCCGCGCCGCGCGCCTTCGGCTCTCTCCGCAGTCGTTCGGCTCTTCCGGCGCTGAATTATACAGCGCGCGCGGGCGGTGGCGGCGGAGGCGGCGGCGGCAGCGCGTATTCGGCCGCCTCCTCGGGCGCCGCGCCGCGCCGCGCGCAAACACACCCCGGCGCGCGCGCCCGCGTCATTTCGTCACCCGCGGCTTTACTGGAATTCTCCGCCCTCCCGGCCGTTGTGCTCGTGCCGCCCCCGCACGTTCCTCGCCTACGGAGCCACTTCCCAACGGGGGACGCTGCCGTCGCGGAGGACCCACCTGATTCTGACCCTTGACCTCTAACCCGTCAACGCCGCGTCACGCGCCGAGGAAAGGTCAGCGTCGGGCAGCTAGCGTGCCTTCGACTCACCGGTCGCGTTTCGATCACGTCCCGAGCGCCGGACGTCGCGAGTCACAACTAGGCGCTTCCAGGGCCTGCTGGTTTGCGGGGAGATGAACTCATGAAAACGCAGTGGCCGACACTTTGCCACTCCGACCTGCCTCTGCCGCCGTTTCCACTGCCAGCGCTGCCGCCAGCTGAAGCCGGAAGGGCCAAACCCACGCCGCCTCCGCCCGTTTATGCCTGTCCATGAGGAATTTTGATGAAATTCTACGCAACGCAGTCACGGCTCGCGGGAGCCTGGAGAAGTTCGGTGGCGCAGGCCGGCGCTTGGGCTGGCACTCGGGCTGGCGGTCCCCCGCTGGCCGCCCGCCGCCCTCTGCCCGCCACCCCCGCACCGACCGCTTGCCACTCTTTGTAGGGCCCCCTCTGCCGCCGAATATAGAATAGAATAGAATATTTATTTTGCTACTTAGGAACACATGGAATACTTCCGGTGGTAGCGTTTTCTAAGCAATTACTACAAATAGACAAAACGAACATCAAACAACATTAAAATATTTACATGTTACTAAATACATTTCACAAAATGAACGTATTAACCCTATCATGCAAACGCTGACCTTAATATAAAATAACAAGAATAATACAAAAAAATAAATTTTAATGTTAACATATTCTAAAAACAAATACAATTTATTTAATCTAATTTTAAAATTGTTTACATTCTGAGCCAAAGTCTCCAGCGCAGCTGCAGGTAGTTCGTTCCATTTGTGTATGCTTCTGTTTAAAAATAAGAATTTACCTACCTCTGTTCTCTGTTTTCTTTGCCGAATTTTGAAGCCATGATCCTTCACCGTGACGTATGTTGGTTTTGATAGTCTTGCCCGAACTTCACCCCACGGACGATTCCTCTTATTGATGTGAATAACCCACAAAACGCGACTTCTCTCTGCGTTTTTCCAAAGGTTCCCACGATATAATTCAGAATTAGAACGTCCTCTCCTAACAAATTTGGCGGCATATTTTTGTACTTCTCCCCATGTCCTTCGTTGTTGCTCCACACCGTGTTATTGCCATTGTCCGCTTTACTAACTGTTGCAATAGTCACAAATCTTTCCATACGCTTTGGTGTTCCTCGACATTTTTTGTTGTTGTTGTTTACTTATCATTGTGTGACCTATAGAAGTCTCTTCATACAGAGATTGCCAACATTTTTCGTTCATCGACCACTTTCAATAGAAATGTTGGCCTGATCGACCCCCGACCCCCGTTATTTTCTATAATACTTCGTACAAAATCATAACTAATTGCTCATAAATGTCTTAAAGATAACAAGTTCGTTCTCCAATATTTTGGTAAATACCTAGATTTTTAATAATCAAAGAAGCTTCCACTTGTAGTTTCTAATATTTATTGTTGTGCAATGGTTACAAAATGTTGCGCGTTTTTAACTGGCCATAACATTTCTCCTGCGCATTGCAGGGAATTTTCTTCCGCGATAGAATGTCGTTGTGAATACATCGCTGTAATTTGTTGAGTCTGTAAACCTCCTAAGCATTTGCCTAGCTAGGTTTTCGGATGCCCGGAACTCGAAACCCCATCGCGGCTCCTCTTTTCTATTGCCAGCTTTAGTAATGGTTGTGTGACGAATAGGGGTATCTTAATCACTGGTTGTTGCTCTCCAGCGTCTCTTATCCACTGGCCGTTCTACTGGCCGTTGTGCGATCATCAGAGTAAGTTCTTTCTCTCCAACGACAATTTTGCATTGCTTGTTTTCCTACATGTGTGACAAGAAGATGTAACTTTACACATTCTTGATCCCCAGCGTATCTTTGCCATTTCCTGCTTAACCAAATCTTATATGGCAATAGAAGTGCGTCTATTGTATTTGTTTTAATTGTAACGTGTAGTCAGTCCAACCCAACGGTACTAATTTTTTTCTAAGCATTTCATTTGCTGTGGTTTCTATCTCACGCTTTGATTTGTTTTTCCAGCAGGTCTTAAATTCTGATACTTTTAATTTTACCTTCTTATTTTGGGAAGTCTTCAGATTCACCTGGAAAATTAGGCGATTCTTAACTTCTTTTAGGATGATAATAAGTGGTTCTCTTCCTTGTTGGAATTTAGGAAGGAATTCCACAAAAGGAAAATGAAAATGTATATGCAATGATCCTTCATACTACGTAGAAACGGTTGCTGGGAAAATTTTTTAATATTTCATATTGAGACGGCTCGTATCAATATGACACAAAATACATTAAACCGAGCACCAGAAGTTTCAAGCTACCGCACAGAAGGGCGCGTTCACGCGGACGTTAAGCTACGAACCTCCATGATTGACTGATTGATTATTCGTTTTTTCCGGCGCGTCAACTGCTGCGCTCAATAGTCCCGTAAGTATAGTGCAATTTTTCACCACGGGAGGCTGGGTCCTCATCCAGATATCTCCCACCAGTGGGGCACTGCCCGAGTCGGGACAAGATCTAAGCTCCCGAATGTGACCAGAAGAGTAGGTCATCTTGAATTATATCTCCAATTTTCAGCGTTTGAGAGAGAAAACAGTAAACAGAAGGTTATTAGATGTAACTAATTAAGTTAGTTGTGAACGTGAGCAATGTAAGACGTCAGTGATAAAGAGTAGGCAAGATTATAAGGCAATAGCGAAATGAGATCCCAAAATGGGCCGAATTTAGCCGAATTTACTAAATTCGATGATAAGAGAATATTCATTATGCCCCATTAAAGCGTCTAGACGTGATGGTAAAAGAGAATTTCATTATGTGGAAGTACGTCAGTAGCAAAAGGAAAGTAAATATCTAAAGAAGTTTTGCAGTGTGATAACTATCAAGTTATGTAACATATGGATTGTGGAGATATTCACCCGATATCCTTTGGGCAAATAAATCCATTGTTTTTGGTTTGCGAAAATAAATAATCCGTCTCTCTTTTACGAAATGATTCTAACGACGGGCTACCCCAGGCAAGGCTCCCTAACCTTTTGTCACCAACATACAAATTTTCTCCGTGCGATCTTCTCGTCTCCTTTCAGTTCTGACAACCTGCTCTTTCAAAATTTCTATACCAAAATATATTCTTTTTTAACTTAACTATTATTGTTAGATGAATGTATCACAATTCAAGAATAGATACATAAGTATTACTATTAAATAATATATTTTTGGCTCTGAAAACCAACACACATTATCTTTCTTTTCTATCTTTCCTAAAGCGAATTTCAACTATTAAATTCAATTTCTTTTTACTAGTATTAGCGTTGCTGTTGTACTCACAATCGTACATCAATAATTCATTAAACTTCTTTAGATTTATGAACAACCACAAAACAATAATTCACGGAAAAATAAATGTTTATGTCGATCCTGTAAATTAGTACAAGACAGGAAGTTCAAACGATTGTATACACGCAGTGCCCTTCATTAATAGGATTTAATTAGCAATTTCGGGTGTAGTTTCCTGCACATGATTATAATTTCAAAACTGTTGTGTAAAATATGAAAACAATATTAAAATTTTGTTAATCCGTCGAATATGGTTAATCTAATTTTAACGATATTACTGTCATGTCTATTTGTATTTAATATAATGACAAATGAGATGCATTTCCAGCCATGGGAATCTCAATACCTTTCGACGAAAATTGCATTAACACTGAATGACGAAAATTTAGTGTGTAGTAAATAAATGTCTTATGAAAATCTAGGCGGACGTAGGCGGGGGGAAGATACGGGCGGCGACGGCGTGATGGTGGTGGTGGTAGCGGCGGTGACGGTTGGTGATGTCGACGTGACGTCATCGGTGTCGGCGCCGAGGGTAGCTGGTTGCAACCTGGCCGGGCGGCGGGAGAACCGCCACACGCATCGAGGCGCGGGGAAACAATGATCAATTAGTGTCTTAATTCAATCATTAATTGATTGACTGATTGTTGATTGATTGATTTTTTTTAAGTGGGACGCGCGAACTTTGGAGTTGGCGCCCCCATGACACCCTGGTGTGGCATGGAACTCCCATAATTTAGCGGGAGTATCACAAAGAGTGCCCAGGTGGGCGGAAAGTCGCAGGAACTTGTCCGCGCCGACCAAAATGTGCTAACACATACCTCAAAGAATTCATGGTCGTATGAAACAACTGCGCGCTGCAAAGTGAACAAAACACTGTAATGGCATGAATCAGTATGGCTTCCGCCTCGCATTTTAAGAATGGTTCCAAGAAAATATGTATATTCTGTAGGAGTTCATGAATTTGTACCAAAGTAATGTACACAACGCGTATGGGGTGTCTATGGCATACTTGTTTTAAAATGCCGGACGCTGTTCCTATAGTCGCCTCAACCGTCAACAATAATATTTTATTTATTTTACGTCAAAAAAGAGTTAAAAATTGTGTGACATGCTACGGGGAGAAGAGAATGCTGTGCTCGTTTTCATAATTCTGTGATCCCTAACCTAAGCCTTATACTATTTGAATTTTGAATACAGAAAACAATAATCGTTTTTTGCAACGACTGTTAACAAAACATTCGCTCCGATTTACATCGAAAATCTATTTTCTTACAGCGAAAATCTATTTTCCACGGTAATCAGCTGTAGATTTGGGCTCTATCCCTCATTATGTCCTTCATGAAGGAATAATACTTCCTGCCGCGACACCATGGTGAACGATAATTTGAATATATTTACCACTGAATTCTGAATTCTGAATACATGCACAAATAATGAAGTTACACTTATGTGCAAAAGCAAAACTGGGGTCCATCTCAGCATTTGCTCAAAGGATTAGGGAAACTGCACGAAAACCTGATCAGGGAAAACCTGATCATTGACCCAGAAGCTGTGGTACAATGTGTGGCTGTGGTTTGCATACAGGATGTTTAGGATTATTCAGTCAAATGTTAAATAATACATTAAATAGCATTGTTCAAATTAATATTACTTTCCTTTCCGATGCTCGGTATAGTATCTAATTGTATAGAAACAGTTGTGCAGCAGAAAAGATTTTACTTGATACTTAAACTTTTGTATCGAATTTAATTGCTTATTGTCATTGGTAAAGTGTTGTAAAATAATGTACATGAATTGTTTGTGAATTTTTTGTAGTGAGCTGTTGATACGGTCACCTGATGAATGATTACTACGTCGAGTGATTACGTGTAGTACGAAGAGAATAGAGCCTAAAATTGATCCCTGGGGGAATCCACGTGCACGTGACAAAGAATCGGAAAGGTGTGTACATAATGTTCCGTCAGTTTAGTCGTTCAACCGTTTGTTCACAGTTCATTCGTTCACCAAAAACACATTTTATATACAAGTTTACGTAAGTAACCATTGTCGATCTTGGAAACAAAGGACACAGACTTTCGTACTGCAACTGTGATACGATATAACCAAGGTATAATCCAAAAGACAATGGAATATAATTGGTTGTTTTAACAAATAGAAATTTAATGTTATATTTATTTATAACTCTACTCTAACTCTTAAAATATTACCCTCCTGAAAGGAACTCTTCCTAGCTCCACCTATTACTAAAGCCGTGGAAGCAGATTTTCTAGTTTGCAGCAAATCTCGTCAAGAAAACTGAATTATTTAACAATAGATTAATACAAATTAAGCATATTTATATTCAAAATTAATCTTGTTTAATATAACTGTGGTATAATGTACAATGACATTTTCTTCAAAAAATATATTTTTAATTTCTGGCAAATAAACTCTCACTAACTAAACCGGCGATTGCTCATTTTCACATTGATCCATCTCCTGTTAAGTCTGGCCAGCATATAAATAGCTCACTAGTTTGTTGTGTCAAAAATAAATTAAATAGTTGTAAATGTTAATATAGACCGTGGCTTTATAAAGGCATATTTTAAAAATTTCGCGCCTGACCCGCCATATCGTGAAACAAAATACTTGCCATCACTTTTGTGGTAACCCTCATCTTATTTTCCCTCCAGAGGATACATCCTCTGAAAAATTCAATAACGAAAAGAACCCTTAGCGGTCAGTAGATTCTAAGAATATCCAAATCCCCCTGGAGTTTTGGGAAGATCGCACACAAAGACCGTCTTTCCGTCAACAGCTCTGGAGTTTTCCTAACGATCCGTCCTTGGGCCCCAGGCTGACTTGGTGCAGTCCGTCGGATTTCCCTAATCCGCGGAAAAGGCTCCCGAAAATTCCTAGAGAAGCGGCGACAATTCTACGTCCTTAATGAGCGACTTTCTTATTCCGTGGGAAACTTGCGCTTGCAAACTGCTTTGCATGATTATTTTGCAAGAAACATATAAATGGTTATGTAGTCGAAAAGGCACGAAACCTAAATGTTGTTGCATCCGAATATCAAAATGTTCTAAAATTCCTTGACTCTGGAATCTTTGGAAATTTTCATTTATGAATTAATAATAATATTATAATAATAATAATAATAATAAATTAGCCCGAGTCTTTCGGGCTGTACGGATTCATTTTTCATATGAAAATTATATCAGAGTCATAAATTTCATTCTGCAGTTAGTACCCGCATTACAGAATGTTACAGAGAAATACGCATGTATACTGTATTTGAGAGCTCTACCATATTGAGAAGCACAATTAAATTACACAGTGCAATTGATTATGGGGATAATTCTATACATTGGCTGTCGTTATATGGTGTCCTGGGAGGAACTGTCGAAACTTTGAAAATAAGCTTCCAACACAATTTTAAGTACATTTTGTCTAATAAACTCTTGTGATATTCGAATAGTTGAGTCGCAATAAGCACTCAAATGTTCGTTTGAAAAAGTACTTTCTATTCAAAACGGTGCATTTCAGAAACATGTAAATTGTTCATTATTTACAAAAAAATAAATATATTATTTACAAAGAAAAATCAACACAGAAATAAAAAAGCAGTTGAATTGGATAAATTGGGTTGGTTACACCTCTTGGTTACATATACATTTATACAGAGTGGAAACGTCTTGGGGAGGGGGGCAAGCTATACATTTAGGACTGGGAGTGCAAAACAAGGGACTATCCCGGCATTCCTCTTACGCAATTCAGTAGCACAACAGTTTGTGTTCTGAATTTATTTAACGAAATTATGTATTTTGCACTTTTTTATTTCTAGCTTATGAAGTTCCGGTACAGCAGAGCCCCGACACTTACTCTAAATAGTAATAATGTTACCTAGTGTAATGTATTGTAGCGTTACCGAATATCAACTTCATTAAATTAGCATTAATTTCTACATTTCTCTGGCAATAATCTGCGAAAGGCGCCTCCGCTGGCGCCGGGGAATTTTTGGCGTGACTCCCCCCGCTCTAATTCGACACGCGCAGCTGCACGCACCCTCCGCGTGTTTGTCTTCCGGGATGCGTTCCTTAAGAGAACGCACCCACCCCCTTCCAGCCCCTGGGCCGCCACCCAGTGGACGTCAACAAAAATTAGGCTTCCCCTGGCCCACTTCTACGACGCATGTCTAGGCTTGCACGTGCGTCCAAGTAAACAATGTAAGACAGAGAGACTTGAGACAGAAGATACTGGAAATTTCCATTAAAGATCCCTGTTCAAACGCCTTCAGCGATTGGACGAAGCAATTTCACTGCGCAATTTCCTGTAGCCTATCGCCGAACGGGTTCAAAATTGTAATAGAACATTCTCGAACTTTAGAGATTGTTTTGGAGGGGGACCGAGGCAGCGAGCAGAAAGAAAGTAACATCCGAGGGGTAAGAAGTAACATTCCGCTTGCGACATTTGACTGAGTAGCATTCTGTTTTCGGCTTTTGGCTGAGTATCGCTCTGCTTTCGACTGCGGCGATTGTTAATAAGACTTTGTGAAGGCACTCTGTGACTGCCTTTCGGGGTCTTCACTGGATTTTATTTTGTGGCGAGAATTTTCAAGAGAAAGTTTCTCTTTCGGACTTGATCAATTTTCTGAACCATAGTTTTATCGGTTCAAGTTATTTATTGTGCCGTGCTTGGCCACGATTCGGTGAACCAAAACAATTGATTTGTTGAAGTAGACGTGATTATTAGTCTATCTTTGGCATAAGCACGCGGAAGTGACTGTGTTAATCGTCAAGATCGCCACCGCTTACGTCAATGCCCGTCGAAAGTGCTACCTGAAGGCGCCCGCTCGATCAGCTGAGAGGATCATTGTTCCCGGCCGCACACCCTCGGAGCGGCGCGCAGAACCGCAGACGACCTGACCGCCGCCACCCGCCTCCTCCTCCGCCGCCACCGGGCCGCTAAGGCCCCCTTTCTGAGACGTCGCCTCGCTGAATGGGGCAATGACCACGAAAATCTTCAGACGATGATGTGTACGACAGCTTCGCCGAAAGCGCTCAAATGCCCCTCAGGCGCTACGGAATGAACTTTTGCAGTTTGCTCAAAACAAGCAGGGAGGGAAATATTTCAGGCTGCGCATTGGCCGTTAGTAAAATTAGTCGTAGATTTTTTGTGTAATGCATTTTGTCTGTTGTTGATTGTAATAATTTAATTTTAATTTCTCTTGTTTCGCTTATTTTGGTTTGCATTACGGGGAAAACTCATGAGCTCGTGCATGGTAGTGTAAGTCTAGGTTAATCTTTTTTTAATCATTAAATTCTTTGCGTTAACCTCATTCAGATATGTTCTTTCTTGCTGAAACAACGTCCACTCGCCATCCCATTTCTTTCAGGCCAACTTTCTGCCACCTGAGCTAGCTGGAAGGTAAGGCGACCCACCTTCACTGTCATTCGCGGAGACCGCGAGTGAGGTGGCAATATATAACGTACAAAGTAGGTTGTGGACAAAACAGATTATGAGTAATGTAGATAACGTATAATTGGGGATGTAGCAATTCAAATTTGTTTTTTAATGCTCATTTTCTTTATTCATTAATTAATTTTGGTTTTATTTTTTAGTTGATCAGAATTTTCGGGAATATTCCTTGTAACTTTTAACAGAACAGTAACGTTGGCCATAAATGTAACGTTGAAC
The DNA here is from genome assembly GCA_031308135.1 of Acheta domesticus. NCBI lineage: Eukaryota > Metazoa > Arthropoda > Insecta > Orthoptera > Gryllidae > Acheta > Acheta domesticus. Next base: position 267,244,104 of record JAHLJT010008446.1, read on the forward strand.
AGAAATGTAACGTTGAACAGAAATGTAACGTTGAACAAAAATGTAACGTTGAACAGAAATGTAAGATTGAACAGAAATGTAACGATGAACAGAAATGTAACCTTGAACAGATGTAACGTTGCATAGAAATGTGACGTTGAACAGGACTGTAACGTTGAACAGGACTGTAACGTTGAACAGGACTGTAACGTTGAACAGGACTGTAACGTTGAACAGGACTGTAACGATGAACCGTCTGGAGGAGAATTCTAGCGGCCGGCTGGTCTGATTGCTAGTTTTCCGTGGTTTCTCTAATCAACCCCAGGAGAAGGCCGGACCGGTATCCAAACAAACGAGCCTCGGACCGCGCGCGATCTTTCCTTCTTCTTTCTCGTAATATCCTCACCCTATTAGACACACACTTACACTAACATGAACTACACTACCACACATGCCGGGAGGCAGGTCAGGGACTTAGAGCTTGTCCCGGCTGGGGCGGTGCCCCGCTGGTGGGAAATACCAGGTTGGGAAAACCCCGCTAGTCCCCGGTAGGTCGGCGGTGGATCTCGCCATCCAGTGGGGGGAAGATCACCGCCACCTCCTAATGAAAAAACATGTACTACAATTACGAGACCTCAGTAGTTGACGCACCCCGAATCACTAACCCGGAATCAATCAAAGCACCCAAGACTTACTATTCTGAAATACTTCCTTCAAATTCTCTTCTCGTGTCGTTCGAGATCTAACGTTTTTCAGTGATGACAATGATGATGACAACGATATTATCGTCATTAATCTCCTCATTATTAAAGGTTACGAGGAACTGAATGATACACTTGTTTTCTGATCTTGCCTTATGGTTACGGCGCGCGAAAGCCATGGAAAGGGATTGGATTGGGATTGATTGATTAGTGATTCGACAACCTACTTAGCTCACAGTTTTTTCTCCAAACAGGCGTCTCCCGCCAATGGGGCAACGCTCCGGCCGGGGCACGCTATAAGCTCCCGACTGGTCTCCCGACATGTGTGACAGTATAGTGCAGGAAGTGTAACTGTGTGTAAGGGATGCGGATGGGACAAGGAGGGGAAGGAATGACAACACTCGATCCGTGACCCGCGTGTTAGGGTACTACTCCAGCATTCGTCTGGCGTTGATCGGAGAAACCACGGAAAACTACCGCTCGAGC
>JAHLJT010008446.1:267246269-267337694 GCA_031308135.1 Acheta domesticus
CGCTCGCCCACGTCACCCGCTCGCCCACTCACCCGCTCGCCCACTCACCCGCTCGCCTGCTCACTCACCCACTCGCCCAGTCACCCGCTCGCCCAGTCACCCGCTCGCCAGTCAACCGCTCTCTCCAGTCACCCGCTCGCCCAGTCACCCGCTCGCCCAGTCACCCGCTCGCCCAGTCCACCCGCGTCGCCCAGTCACCCGCTCGCCCAGTCCCCACCCGCTCGCCCAGTCACCCCGCTTCGCGCGTCAAACCCGATCGCCCACTCACCCGCTCGCCCATTCACCCACTCACCCGCTCGCCCTTTCACACCCGCTCGCCTTACTTATCCGCTCAGCCCACTCTCCCATGTTCCCCCTCGCTCACTCCATTCCGGCTTTCGTTCGTGCCCAACCTTACCTTGCTTGTTCGTTCACTAACTCATCTGCTCGCTTACTAAATCCCCAGCCCATTAACTTAAGCCCACTCCCAGCCACTGAGGTTGTCCATTCACCAGTTTGAAAAAGGGTTCGCCGTTCGTAATACCTATGCCTCCACTTCCAAAATATCTTCAAACTAGGAAACGATGAATTTGAACGAGAGTTTTGGGGGAATATTGATAATACGTCTTTCTCTGCGTTACTATCCTCACCACATCCCTCGTTTCTACTATCCAGTTTCTTCCATCGTTTCAACGAAGTTCAGTAAAATGTGGCATAAAACAAACTGCAACAAGCAGGAGTCATCAAATGTGTTTTATTGTCAAATGCTCCCTAATTTTACGTGCAATATAGATAGAGCCTGTAAAATTAAATAGCAATTACACCAAAATAAACCGTACTATAATTCAAATGTAAAGAAATTCTCAGTAATATATGGTTAATAACATTTTTGAGCTGGTTTGCATACGTTTTCCTGTTTTATTATTAATTACTCACCTTAATCAAATCTGTAAATGTATTTGTTTGAGACATAATAGGGATTAAACTATTTTGTGGTGAAATTCGTGATGTGCCTAGTGCCAGGGGGAGTGACTTTAATCCGCTAGCTTTTCAACCGCTGAGAGCTAAAAATTTTAGTTACCGCGCCCTTTAAATGGCGTTAAAAACATAACACTGGCGCAGTGTTTTACATCTGGCTAAAACAAAATTCACTTTACTGAAAACAACATGCAGATAAAAGAAAGTTTCACTGAAATGTATCTACTTAACCAGAGAGGAACAATCTTACCACTCGGAACTGGAGTTTTCAAACTTTTTTGTTTACAGTCCCTCGTGCGGAGTAGTCTCCCTTGCTTTTTCAGATTAGGGGATATTTTTAAATTAAATTTAAGAAAATTCTTCATTTCACAGTAGGCGCTAAGTTTCTTTACTTGAACGTAACCGACTAATGATTTTATCCCTTTTGAAGGTTCCATATCTTTTCGCATTTATGGCAGAAAAAGTAGAGTATGTTACGATATTCTGTTACAACTTTTAATGCAGCACTTATTCTTTAAAACAATTTTTTCATTGCAATTACTTAATTTTAACACATACTTTTTGTATTGCATTGATGATGTTTGAAATGCTGGTCTGAAAGTAGGAAAAACTGTTTTGTGATCAGACTCATTTATTTATTTTCTTTAAAATATACCCAAAGATATGATTGTGACAATAAAATATCCGGTTTTATCTGTTTTTATGTTTTATTTTACACTGAAAGTTATGTAGAGTATGTCCAATTCATTATAAAATCTTAAATTTAGGGCTTCACAATACTGTACAAAAACGAATCAAAATCATTTTTCTTCAAATTTTTCTTCAAATTTACTTAAAATACTTTGAGAAATTTGTCTTTTATGGGACCAAACCACCAACTATTAAGAAAAAGACAAAATAGGCATTTGAACGGAGCGCACTGTGCGACGTGATCAGAAACGGATAAGTTGCAGAAGGTATATCGACTGCAGCAAGGTCGAGGAATGACAGGTCGTGAGAGAGTTGTAACGCTGACGAGAGGTGAGAGCAGCGGAAGGAGAGCTGAGAGCAGGCGGACGGACGTGCGAGGAAACTGTGTGTAATAATATTGTTTCGAATTGCGAATTGCGAACTAATTGATAAGACATTGGGTACCAGAAAAAAGGGTGCAACGAGTCACATTATTTTGTTAACATCATTTCCAAGGCATTGTCATCGACTCGATCATCATTCCAAAACAAGTTGTTTTCATCGTTATCAATAATTTATTATTATTATTATTAATATTATTATTATTATACCTCTATATCACGACTAAAGATAGTATGTGTCGACTGAATATAAAATCTACTCCAGGTTACAACCAGCTACCTAAGGAGTAGATCTAGGGACTGTTGGTGCTTCTACAATACTTCGCACAAAATGTGGGCTGTTCCAAATAAAGCAATTTCTTGCAATTCCCAGTCTTTTGAATTACCTGGGAGTTTAGACAAATTCTTACACAAATTTTGCGGAACAAATCCCAGAGCTCCGATAACTGTCGGACGACCTGTGCTTTTACGCCCCATATTCGGCTGATCTCGATTTCCAAACTCTTGTATTTAATACGTTTCTCTGCCTCCTGGTAACCTGATCGCAAAGTACAGCAACATCGATAAGTAAACACGATTTTTTCTCCAAATCCCGATTAACTATATCCGGTTTGTTGCTGCTATCCTGCGACCAGTTTGAATTTGTTGGTCGTAGAATAGCGTACACAATCCAACAGACGTCACCGGTTTTGGTGAGTGTTCGTACCACTTGGGGCATGTGTTCGGAACTTCGAGGGCGGTACAGATCTGCCAGTGGAGGTAGCTATACACCCTGTCATGTCTTTTCAGGTATTCTATCTTTGCTAGGATTGGACAAGCTGAGACAATATGATCACTGGTTTCTACTTGCTCCTGGCAAATGCGGCATTTATCTTGGGAAATTATTATTATTATTATTATTATTATTATTAATTATTCCTCTAATTCACGACTAAAGATGTTATCAGTCGGTTGATTAAAAAGTCTTCTTCGGGTTGCAACCAGCTTTCTAAGAAGCAGATCTAGGGACTGTCGGTTCCTCTACAGTACTTTACGCAAAAAGTGGGCTGTTCCAAATAAAGCAATTTCTTGCACTTCCCAGTCTTTTGAATTACCTGGGAGTTTGGACAAGTTCTTACACAAATTTTGCGGAATTATTATTATTATTATTCTGTGGCTATGATGGCCGATATGGATTTATTTGGATATTTTTTTATGAGTGAGCAAATGAACGAACTCAGCCACGTGCCGGACCCAAGTTAGCTGTTCGGGCCCACAGCAAAGCCGAGAAAATAATTTATTTCATAAGTCGCAAGGCAGAATAGTTGATTCGCAGCCCACACAGGAAGCGGCCAGACGCGCGGCGCCGGACGCGTCGCCCATGGCTCCCCGGCCACAGTATAACCAGTAAGTTCACTCCCGGCAAATCCCATTGAAAAAGTTTTTTCGATCACGTGACGTCCGCCATGTTCTTGGTATAACACCCAACGCGCGAAATACTAATTACTACATTAAAATGATTTTCTTACATTTATTTTATTCACTAGTTCAATTCATTTTATTATTCTATCCATTTTATTCAAATTCCACGTCCTCTGAAACAAATTAAACACATACACTCAGTTCTCATATCACATGGTGTATTATATCCGAATGTATCTGCTGAAATTCTATTGGCTGACAACCAAGAACATGGCCGAGGGTATACCCAGCGCAAAACTAGATTTTGGAGCAAGCGAACATACTGGTTATACTGTGCCCCGGCCGTGCGGCCGGTGTTCTTGGAACCGCCCGCGGCGGGATTACGCCACTGTGGCGATCCGTTAGCCGTCTACAACGGACAAAGCTTCACTTCTAACTCCACTAAGCGAAGAATGAAGGATGCGATTCCGGCGCGTCGTGGACCTAACAGGGAAACACGGGTCTGTACTGTCAGTTTCGCTAACAAAAGTTGCCAGCAGCGTGAAGAGAGTTCAGAGACGGAATCACCATGGCGTCCGTCATAGAGGTTGTGAATCAGCTGATAAAATATGACTTCAGAGACACATCATGCATGATTTGCACTAACTGTTTTAGTTTTGACCCTTTAAGTTGCTTTTTTTTACTTTTCACCGTTCTAGTACATCAATGTAATGGAATTGAATTTTTAATACTTATTCTTTGAATTTAAACATTTTGTATTTTTTTCATTCTTCTTTGTTTTCATAGGCTTTAGGTGGTTTGTCAGGTATGCAATAAAGTACCAAAACTTTAACTTTACTGTCATAAGTATCTACAACATTCTTCATTATGGTGGTAGTTACTTCTTACATAAAAAATAATTTTATTTGATATATATTCTGAGAAACTACTGAAGTTAAAATAATCGATTTATATGAATGTCACTGTTCATTGAAAGAATTAGTTTCAAAATTTTCAATAGTTTTGCAGACAAAAGTATACTTTTATTTCTTCCAATATGAGGTGCAGACATGTCCAAATCAGTTAAAATATTAATTGGGAAGATACTGGACTTGCAACGAAATAAATCCAAAATTTTTTCGCAATAGTTTGGCACGGTCCCATTTTAATTTTGAATTGAGTGTCCTTATATCTCCGTCTCTGTCTTTTCGGCTGTAAACACAGACGGTGGCTCGCTCCTGTAAACATCATTCTCAACTTGGTCGAGATATACTAAATTCAAACAATAACCTGTGATAGGTCAATCGCCAACCCCACTTTTCAGCGCCTTGTTCAATAGGCACTCGCGACGCCTAGCCGTTAAAACCTTCAAAATCAGTCCAGTAGTGGAGTCCACGCGAACCACACGTACGTGATCCACGTCCACTGAGCTTTGTGTCAGAATAGTACATGTAAAAGTCCTAATTGTGCAAACGTAGGGCCGATGCCAGCTCGCACATGATCTTCCTGGTTAGGCGGAAGAGCCGGCCTGATGGCCCGAGTCTTGCCACATAAAGTCACTATTATTATTATTATTATTATTATTATTATTATTATTATTATCAAGTATTTATATTTAATTGTGCAACGTAGGGAGGATGCCAGGTCGCACATCATCTAAAGTAGTTATATTTAATTTTTGCAACGCAGTGCCGATACCTGTTGTACAGCAGACATTCTAGTTGTGCAATTTGTATATTATACAAGTAACAAGTAACAAGTAACAAGTATTGTACCACAGTTTCTGGGTTGATGGCCCCCATCTCGATCAGGTTTTTCGTCCAGTTTCCCTGATCCTTGAGCAAATGCTGAGATGGTCCCTTGTTTTGCTTCTGGACATAAATGTAACTTCATTATTTGTGCACGTCTTCTGAATTTCAGTGGGAAATATAGTTATTCAAATTATCGTTTTTCATATTATCGCGGCAAAAAGTATTATTCTTTCATGAAGAACATGAGGGTTCAGGGCAGAAATTTATAGCTAATTTACCTTTGAAATATATTTTATTATATAGGAGCGAATATTTTGTCAACAAAACTCGAAAAAAACTCTCTTTTCTGTATTCAAAATTCGACTAGAATATGGTTTAGGATAGAGACCACAGAATTATGAAAACGTGCACAAAATTCACTTCTCCCCATAGCTCGTCATACGCAGTTTTTTAACTGTTTTTGACGTAAATAAATAAATAAATAAATAGATCTGAAGTGTCTGCATTGGACCACTTGTACAAGGTATTGTAACGAACAGTGCAACCTCTAGTAAGATCAATCCTCTACTGCAGTGGTGTCAAGGTCTGCTACTGGTGGCAGTGACACGCGTTGTGGCATCGTGCCATCTCACGATCTTCTCTGCGCAACTGGCGTCTGGAAAGGGAACTATTAGTAACCCCGCCGTTTTACAATATGGATGGAGTTGTCTCTGGTGGCGGGGTAATGAACTGCGTGGAGGGGCGATTTCGTCGTGGCACTCCTGCCAAAGACTTCCGCTCCTGGCATCGACCTTGACAACACTGCTCTACTGTGGAACTGTGTTCATGTAACCATGCAATTAACTACGAAATTAAACCTGGTTTGTGCAAGAACTTTTTTTCCTAAACCATAAGGATCCATCGCCAACCATTCTCCTTGAACTATCAAAGGGTTTCGGGTCCGCTGTGCCCTACTATTTATCTCAGTAACATGCTCCACTAAAGAAATAAGTGCAGCAGCCCAAACATTAGATACAATTTTGTAAAGAACGCGATAACGTAAGGGCATGGCAGATGATAATGATATTAGAGACAAGTTCATGTGTCATGTTGATGAAATTTTATAGTGAGAAGTGGAAGGAGACCACTTGTAAAACTTGAATTGTCTTAGCACGTGTGTTGACTGGCGCGGGTTCTGTGAAAAGCGATATATCGTAGGAGCCCGCTTCATTATATGAAAAGCAAGATATCGTAGTATCACATCATTGTATTAATTATCCGCTGATGAATTTAGTAGATCGCAGAACTAAGTTAATAAAAGTGTGCATTTACAATGTGAGAGATTCGTTTGAAGCGAGGTCTGTGATAACTGGCAAAGGTTTGCAGGAAAGACCGTTTCTTTTGCGACCGTTTCTTTTGCGTGGAAGTTACCATCAAGTGTTCCGGCTTGTGCGGCGAGTGAAGGAAACGAGTCGCCCGCGAGTGTTGTTCGCGGTAAACTTTATTATACACCCACTTGGCCGCATTTGGCCCACTTGGCCGCACTATAGCGTGATTTTTCTAACTGCCCCTCAAGCCCTTATGGCCACGATGGAATATCACACGGCATTTCGCGGCTTTCTCCATCATGCCGCTAGAAGGCGCGTGTTCGTAAACATTGCTTGATACTGTCGTGATCATGCGGTATCTGGCGGCATGACTCTGAAAGTCGCGAAATTCCGTGACATATTCCATCGTGGTGACGGGCCTTGAGGGGCAAAGTTAGAAAAATTGCAGTATAATCCGCTATTCATCGATTGGAAGTCTTATTTTTTTTTGTTTCCGGGCAAATCAACGGCTATGGTCATTCATTCTGTAAATGTAGTGAATGTTATATGACAATATGAGGCGTTGTTCCTTCCCAGCTGGAAAGAGAGATTCGACGTCAATCTGAATATTCTTGAGGGGTTTCCCTCTTCGGGTATCGCCAAGACGACAGTGAGACAAAACTGAAATGACTCACTCTGTAATAAAGAGGCATTAATGGGGCAATTTATCAGACGAACTCATCTTCTAAAAGCCCACGATTCTCCTGATTATTGTTATTATTATTATTATTATTATTATTATTATTATTATTATTATTATTATTCCACTACACCACGACTAACGGTGCTATGAGTCGGCTCAAAATAAATCTACTCCAGGTTGAAACCAGCTACTTAAGAAGCAGATCTAGGGAGTGTCGGTGCCTCTACAATACTTTGCGCAAAATGTGTGCTGCTCCAAATAAAGCGATTTCTTGCTCTTCCCAGTATTTTGAATTACCTGGGAGTTTGGACAAGTTCTTACCCAAATTTTGCGAAACAAATCTCAGAGCTTCGATGACTATCGGAACGACCTTTGCTTTTACACCCCACAGTCGGCTGATCTCGATTTCCAAACTCTTGTATTTAAGACGTTTCTCTGCCTCCTTGGTAACGACGTTGGGATTGCAAGGTACAGCACAGCGACAAGTAGAGACACGATGTTTTCCAAATCCCGGATAACTGTATCCGGTTTGTTTGCCGCAATCGTGCGATCAATTTGGATTTGTTGGTCGTACAATATTGTATACAATCCAAGAGACGTCACCTGCTTTGGTGAGTTATATATATATATATATATATATTATATATATATTATATATATATATTATTTTTGGGCATGAACTCGTATCAATAACACAACAAATTTACTGACCTCGGACCAGGACCTCGCCGACCAGATTGCGAAGCCTTTCATGGACCCACCAGGGGGCAGGTCAATGCGAAGCAGTGACGCCCACGGCTGGGCCAGCCCCAACAGCAAGAGCCCAGAGTTTTTTCTTTCCTTTCCTGAAGTGAATGAATAACTTTGCAAAGTGTAATAGAAAATAAGAAACAATTATTTAATAATAGTAGGAAATGGTGTGGCATTTACGATGCTATCATCGAAATCAATATTAGATGTAGGCTCCCCATCGTAACAGTTTATTGTGGCATAAAGCTTTTTCGGCCGCATTGCGGCCATCTTCAGTGCTACAAAAATAATAATAGTAATAATAATAATAATATATCTAAATCACAAAAAAATTTTAAAATTTTAAAGAATTAAAAACTTTTTTACAGAATATTGTCAAGAATTGGTTTTTAAGAAAATGTAAAATGTGAAATGGACATATAATTTTTTTTTAAAAATGACAAATGAAAATTAAATTAAATAAATGGAATCTATTACAAATAATATTATGAAGCAAACTGGAGTGAAAGAAAACTGGAAAAGTATAATAAATGGAAACATAATTTTGAATAAAAATGTACATTTTGAAGAGAGGTGAAAATAGAAAATGAATAAATATGTAACTAGTTACATATTCATTCATTATTATTATTAGTTATTCATTTTCTATTTCACCTCTCTTCAAAATGTACATTTTTATTCAAAATTATGTTTCCATTTATTATACTTTTCCAGTTTTCTTTCACTCCAGTTTGCTTCATAATATTATTTGTAATAGATTCCATTTATTTAATTTAATTTTCATTTGTCATTTTTAAAAAAGATTATATGTCCATTTCACATTTTACATTTTCTTAAAAACCAATTCTTGACAATATTCTGTAAAAAGTTTTTAATTCTTTAAAATTTTAAAAATTTTTTGTAATTTAGATATATTATTATTATTATTACTATTATTATTTTTGTAGCACTGAAGATGGCCGCAATGCGGCCGGAAAAGCTTTATGCCACAATAAACTGTTACGATGGGCAGCCTACATCTAATATTGATTTCAATTATTTAATACTTGTTGGTACACCGTAGCTTATCACAGAGGAATGGTGTACTCTGGGATCCTCTTCAACCATTTCGCAAGTACGCATCAGCGTGGGAAGAGGGCTCTTTTTTCGTCTCGATCACCATCCATCACGGACAAGATTTTGGTTTAGTTTCCCTGATTCATTAAGCAAATGCTGAGATGTCACATTCTCTTGCTTCTGTACATAAATGTATTTTCACTAAGCGGACGTTTTGTTGAGCTCTCCTTTTTACTCCCCGTATACGTACGTATGAATGGAGTATTTACGTGGTATAGGGAAAGTTATGTAATGCTTCGAAAAATCGATTTTGAGACTGCAACGGAAATACACCTTTCTGGGACTCCTGATACCGAAAAAGTAGTTATTTTCAAAACGTCCGTCCGTCCGCCTGTCTCTCAGTCTGTGAACAACCGAAGCGCCGAAACCATAAGTACGATTTCTTCCAAAATGAATATTTCCCGGCCGATTTGGTTCCAGTCGAGGCGCCGCCATTTTGAAAAATATTCTTCAAAATTTGAAGGTACTTTACATGAAGCCCCCCGGACATTTTGAAAATTTTCTCAAAAACGCTCCAATTTTTTCGAGTTGTGATAGAAATAGACCACGAAGTGTGGGTTCTTCTTTTGTTAACAATACTATACAATCAAAGCAGTAGTTCTTCTACTGGTGAAAATAGATTTCCTATCACTTGAGAGTGAATATCTATAGTTTTCATATAACGCTAACCTCACTTCGTTGATACTTTCATTCATCATTTAACTATGTGTAGTAAGAGTGGGGAAGGGATTCTAGAGTTCAAGAAAAGGTGCTTTGATTATTTTTGACACTAGGTAGATAACTAGGTTGAATTCAGCCGTTGCCTGGAGGAGAGTTCTAGCGGGCCGACAGATCTAATCGATGGATTCCTTGGATTCTCCGCCCTGAAACTACCGATCAGAGCAGCCGGCCGCTAGAGTTCTCCTCCAGACAGCGACTCAATTAGACCTAGCGGACAAGTTAGTGCCGAAAATCCTGCCGCCGTCGGCACTCAAACTTAGGACCTCCCGGTCAGAGGGACTGCAGTGACATCAGTTGATGCACTGAGCCATCTCTCCCAGTGGGATCTTAGAGGTCGTCCCGACAGGGCCGCTCCTCCTCTGGAGGAAGATTCCCTGCCACACGTCGTGCAGGTCGACAGTGGATCTCACCGTCCAGCGGGGGAGGAACACCAGTGTTTCCCGCGATAAACTACTCTAATGCTAATACACTGATGCACTACACTATCGGGACTAATGCCCGTTGCAGTAGACGTGCCCGAAAACACCAGTCAAGCAATCAATCAAACAAACAAACAAACAAACAATGTATTTGTATTCAGGTGAGGGAAACGGTGGTAGCCATCTTCAAAAGTCAACAAAATATCGAAAGATACTTTGACCATTGTGAGTCTTTGTTTGAACAGTGTTTTCACAGAACATACAATGTTACCCCGAGGACTATGTTTCACTCAGCCCCAGATTCTCCTACCTAGTGTATTTTATGCGACACTTATTTCATGCAGTATTGATCACTTTTGTGTTTGAGTGTTTTCAAGATGGTTTGTTAGATTTTGGGGTGAACAAATTTGCGCTCTAAAGTGCACTCGTGCACTCATCGTGGCGACGACGCAGTGACCATAACGGAAAGCATACGGAAGGGAGGCCACATCTCTCGCGGTGTACACACACTTTCAAGATTTTAAATATTATATACACTTAATTTTGACAGTGAAAATAATGAAAATGAACAGAATCCAAAGAATGAAATTACAGTAAATTAATCCGTAAATAGTATTTGAGTAAACTCGTGTGCGTGCGTATGGAAAAACGGTTCCGTCTCTCACGGTTAGACCACTTTCCGTGCACCAATCGAGACATATGAGGTGTCATTGAACGCGTCTCGTTCTCCTGATGGGGAACTGATAATTTGTTTCCGATCCGGCCAAAAGATTCCAAGAAATTGCCAAAAACGTGTTTTTTCGTGTTTTGGCGCTGCGATCTTTGGGAGTATGACGAGAAGTAAACCAACACCACCCAAATAGATCTAACCAGGAGGCGTTAATTAAACCCCAATTTTCCGTGGTTATTTTCAGTCCATGACACCATAATTACCTTCCATGAGGATGGCAACACTGATTTTTGACAAACGAGCAAAAATTAAACGAATATCGCCCGGCAACATGTGTTCTGTGTAAAAGTGTAATGTGTAAAATTCTGAACTATTTTAGTTGTTGTGAAGTGTGAAGTATTTCATGCGTATTTTGTATAAAGAATTTGCAACTTCCTTTGGAACATTAAATTTGAAGAACGTGAAGTGAATACGAAAGAAACAAGAACTGTAAATACTAAACAATACATTTCTTAAGCGTGCAAAAATCGATTTTCAATTTAATGTGACTTATGTAACTTATACACATAAACATACAAAATAGTAACATTTTAATGATTATATATATACATACATATATATATATATATATATATATATATATATATATTCGCCTTCAGAATTTGTGGAGTTTTAAAATCTTAAAATAGGAGACAAAAATCTGGAAGTGTTAAGCAATTCTGGGGAATCAAATGCAGTTGTAGAAGATTTTGCGGCAGAATTTCCGAACTAAAGGAGAATGATCTTATATTAGCATTAGAGGATAACGCAGAACAACAGCTTATAGGTGGTCATGTATGTTCATATTAGAAAACAAAAAGTAAGAAATATAGTTATGTTGTCGCATCACACATATATCTGTATTTTTTTACAGCGATTAAAATTTTCAAATTGCAATATGACCAGTTCATATCCCGTTTGGAGTTAATATGCAAGGCCATGGAGTGTTGGGAACTGGTTTTGAACTGGAGTATAACATTAATAGCTACTAGGATTCATTGGTAATTCCAATTCCAGAAACTCTAAGAACATATTTGTACAAAGCTACGCATGAAAGAAATGAAGCTTAAAAAAAATTCAATTCATGAATATACTTTTAAAACAGTTTACAGAGTCAGCGACGCCACATTCAACTAGTTTTTAGATATTTCAAACGGAATAACTGTGAGCTACATTTTTGTAATTTTTCACGTAATTCGTTCTCATATTTTAAATATTTCTTTTCTATCTCAGTTTTTCGAGAATAACTTATTTATAAACATGCAGAACTTGATTTACTCTCAAACATTTACCTCTCTTTTTAATTAAATATTGGTAAAAATGGGCAGGTAAAACTTTCATTGCACGTGAGTCCAGAATTTGTGTAGGAGTTGTTTAGGAACTCTTACAACCTGAATACTGCATGTGCGGCTGCCGACAAAACCCTAGATTTACTTTAAGTGAATTTGGTTGCGCGGTCATAGTAATATTGCCTTTGAAACATAAAAATGTGTAAATTAGTTTCAAAATGGAATATATATATATATAATGTGTATATATTATTGTTCTACTAGAGTCATGTACAACACTATTTCGACCGCCACGGCAATTATCACAAAATACGTTAGATGGTAGCCTTGTTTGACAGATTTTCACTTGCCTCAACAGAAGCGCTCGACCGAAAAAACGAGAGACATGGAAAATTATCCTGAAACGTTTGTCTTATCCTATGTATATTGCTTACGTTATTCTTTAACTATCCCACATGACATTTCACCTATTCACTCCTCAAGAGACTCCTTCACTCCTCATTCGACTAGAATATGGTTTAGGATAGAGACCACAGAATTATGAAAACGTGCACAAAATTCACTTCTCCCCTTAGCTCGTCATACGCAGTTTTTAACTGTTTTTGACATAAATAAATAAATAAATAAAAAGAGACGAAGCGAAAGCATCGAGACATTTCGCTGACGGAAACGACCATTTTGCTGACGTAAATCTGCCCATCCGAGCGAGCAAAACACTCGAGCTTTCTGTGCTCGAGTATGAATCGCTCGAGCGAGTACGAACTAACAAATGACATATAGCATTCTAGTCTCCACTAACGACCAGTGAAACCAAACAGCTGTTTTATGCAGCCTTTCGTTTTATGATTCGGATGACTTGCAGTGAAGGTTTTATTTTATAGTGGCTGACGATTGCAGGTTGGCGATGTGACGAGGCGGACGGTTTGAATTTTGCGCTCAAGAGTAAATTTCATATTCAAGTTTCTCAAAGACAATTTTTTTTAAACAAACTTGATCTATGTAATATAGAGTAAGAGAGAGAAACAATGAGAGAGAACGAAAAAGAGCGAGGCAGGGAGAGAGAGAGAGAGAGAGAGAGTGACAGAGAGAGATTGTGTCTTTGTAAGCTCTCCGATTTATATGGTTTAGAAAGTTAAGGGAAAACGACTATATTAGAGAATTTTAAAAATGTACTTAGAGCTTCCTATAACAAACACGCTAAAATTAATAAATCCATTTCAGATTTGCAGAGCCCTACTTTAAGTCATACTTGTCGGATGATATCAATTTTGGAAAAAATCTTGCTTCTAGGTTAGACGCTAATGTTCTTTGTTCGCGTAAAGTATTGCATCACGTCCTCGGTTTTTGTTTAGATAGAGGAAGAATCGATATCTTTGTATCCGGTGCCACAGAAAGAGTATATCTTTTAAAGCAAAGGAAATTTCTTTTTAATCGGGATACATGTGTGAAGGTTTAGATATAAACAAGCACACATACGCACCGCATTCTTTGAAGACAGTTAATAAAATTCTTCTGACTTCTTGCCGTTTACAATACCGCAATTTCGATACACGATTTTCCGTGTGACCCAATTTTTTAAAACGTTACCATACCGAAGCTGAAATGCACAAACAATGAACTCTGGCTTCTACCAGTTCTCACATAGGCTTTATTTTGCCTGCTATTGATATTTTTCTATTTTTCTACCAATAGTTTTTTAGCTGTAAGCAATGTCGATCCAAAACATCTGTATTCTCATTCTTGTCCAGAATCCCTACCTTCAATAGTTACTCTGTGCCAGTTCCTTTCCCACATCAAGTTTTTAAGTACAATCTCAGGTTTCTAGCGGTAAAATAGAGCCATGCCGTTGCTTAGGCTATCCATTATTGCTAGGCCTTGGTGTTCAACACCAGATAGATTATGACAGAAAAGATTTAGAAAACTAGAACAGTGTATCTATGTAGGATGTGATCGTGTATTCAGATATTACTATTATTTTTTATATGCGAATATCGGCCAACTCGGACCAAGCTACACGTTATTCTCCGAGGCTCAGTCACATTTATCTTGGAGAAATTAACGTGTCTTTACTCGCTGTGAGTAAAAGTCTTATAGGCTCTATCCATTGCTTTAGACAAGGTTGCTGGCTTTGAATTATGGCCTATGAGGTGGTAGGATGTTAATGAGGGGTGAAAGGGACAATTACAAACACGATCATGCCTACGCAGGATTCGAATCTGAGCCTCCTGAGCACAGACGATGGCTGCGGCAACCGCCTGCGCCATGGGGACCGGCATTAATATCACTATTACTGTTACTGCTAATGTTACTGTTACGATTATTATCATAATGGTTGACTGACTGATTCGTGATTCCGGGTGCGTCAATTACAGCGGTCATTAGCCCCGTAAGTGTAGTGCGTGTTATTTCCTCGGGAGGTGCCGGTAATCTTTTCCCCGCTGGATGGCGAGATCCGGCGCCGACTTACCGTCGACTAACGGGAATTTCCCAACCAGTTATCTCCCACCAGCGAGCCACCGCCCCAGCCTGGGCAAGCTCTAAGCTCCTTACCGGTCACTCAGCATGTGTGGTAGTTTAGTGCATGTTAGTGTGTGTAAGGGGTGAGGATAGGACAAGTAAGAGGAAAGAATGATCACGCGCGGTCCGTGGCCCGTTTGTTAGGATACCCCTCCGGCATTCGCCTGGTGTTGATCGGAGAAATCAAGGAAAACTGCCGATCAGAGCAGCCGGCCCCTAGAATTCTCCTCCAGACAGCGACTGAATTCGACCTAGCTGACAAGCCAGTGTCGAAAATCTTTCCTCCGTCGGGAGTGGGACCCTAGGACCACCCGGTCAGAGGGACTGCAGTGACATCAGTTGATGCACTGACCCATATCTCTCGGTTATCATTATGGTAATGATAATGATGATCATGATGATGTTGAAAAGCTGCAGAACTGACCTCACTGGACACACTGGGGCTTGTGTGCGGGGTCGGCTGACTTCGAAGCTGCCACCGATGAGCCTCCCGGGTGAAGTCAAGTAGTGGAGTGAGCCTTCGCGTTGTACGGGGTCCACGGGGCGGGGACCGCTAGAGCGCGGGGAGCGGGAGCGAGGGCGGGAGCGGAGGCGCAGGACCCGGGGCTGTCTGTTGCCGCAACCGCTTGAGAATTTGTCGGCAGGGCTATGACAGGCGCAGGGCGCGTGCGGGGAGGGAACGGGGGACACGGGCGCAGGCGGCGGCGGGGCCGCCGCGGCCCGAACCCGCCTGGACTTGGAAATTGCTTTCCTGCGCGTGAAAGACGCCGCCGCCCCCGCCCCCCGCGCGCGCGGCGACAAGCAGCGGCCTGTTGGGCTGGGGCGGGGCCGGGAGGCGGGGCACGGCGGGGCGCGGCGGAGCTCGGCGGGGCGGAGCGGGGCGGGGCTGGGCTGGGCTTGGCTCGACTGGTCTGGTGGGCGGGAGAGGTGGGGGGCGGGGAGGGGCGAGGAACAGCGTGAAGCGGCGGGGGCGGGCCGGGGCAGCGGTGGCGGGGCGGGATGGGGCGGCGGGGCGGGGTGGGGTGGGTGGGTGGGGGCGGGCGGGGCGGGGTGGGGCGGCAGGGCGGGCGGCGGAGGAAAGTGCGCCCGGGAAAGAGTGCGATGAATGGCGCCGCCTGTGACAAGGTGAGTGCTATCGACATTCTTTTGTACGGCCGTCGTCTCCGCGTATAGATTTAGGATGGACGCGGCGGCGACCGGCGATCGATTTGGGGGGTGGTGGGCAGGGGGTGAGGGAGGGAAGGGGGCACTGGCGCACAATACCTGCCCGTCCCCGCCCCGCCGCCGCGGCCGTCCACATCGCCCCCTCGCCCACGGCCTGGCAGTGTCTTGCGTCTTCCTCACACTGTCGGCGCTGACTACCTTCTTGCCGGTTCTCTTGTCAGGAGCCCGCACGCTTCACGTATTACTGCACGGTGAAGAAAGCTTCTCTCCCTTCCTTAGAAGTTCTTGTCGACTGTTCTTTTGCGACTGTCGACCCACGTTATTCGTGGCTACATACCTGGTGGTGCGTTACGCCTTGTGGTGTGTACGCAGTGCGGATTTGTTTTCATTTCAGTTTCAGATTATATTCAAGTCTTTGGATTTTTGTATAATAATTTCATTTTATCAGAACACTAGAATATAATTTCAATTAGAATATTATCGTCACTGCCAAAATATTGGGAATTAAAGTACTTGCCTAGGGCTTAAAATCATAAATAAGTGGTCTGAAAATATGAACTTATTGGTAGGAAAAACCTCTTAGGATATATAAACACAGAGGAAATAAACAATGAAGCTGCACAATAATCTTTATTATCATTGAGGGGAAAATGTAGGAAATCATTCATTATATTGTGAATATTATTTATCTCTAAATAATACGAAACTGACAATCCTATTAGAGTGATGATTTCTCCCCAGTCATTTTAGAGTGATGGGTTCTGACATTTGAATATCTATCCTAAATGTTTTCCGTTCTTTAAAAAATCTGACATACACCCCATTTCTTTCTTTTGTTTTTAACATTCTCATAGTATATTCTGTTATATAATTTTAAATCAACAACGCGCAAAACCTAATAAAATGTGATTTCAGAGAGAGCGCAAAATTGGCGAATTTGCAATGATTTCTTTCACAGTGCTATTATCCCCTAACATTTTCAAATTTTGATTAGAATAAATTTTGCAACAAATAGACCATGTGCTACAATAACAAAAGATAAGGTGCGTTTTCAAGATTGTTTTAAGAAAAACGTTGCGTATTTATTCACAATTTTAAAAGTTGAATTTTTTAAAACATTTTCTTTATAGTTCTGTATTCTGACATTGACAGCATTCACTTCAGCAACAACTATTGCACTGTAACATCCAATTAACATGACTTTTTTCTCGACACTTATCTCGATTCATTCGTTCGTTTTTGGAAGTTTTGAAATGGCTTGTCAGTTTTATTTGTAAAATAACATTGAAAAAACTTTTGTGGTTGTTCTTGGGATAATTATGAAAAGTCTTCGAGATTACATTTATAAAACGTCTTCTTTACCCAATTATATGGATGAATTCGATATGTTTTCAATTATGCAAGAAGGAAATAGATATTTATGTGTAATATACCCGAATATTACCTACGTATTGCATATGCATAATGTACCCGATTCTTTCCATAACTATTGTATTATCTTACACCATAATCAATATAGTTATTTTTACTGTTTTGATGTGGTTTAAAATGAACTTTCTTTGTAAGTTTTCTTAGGTTAAATTAGTTCAGGAAGCTCGCTTACAAACAAATCAATTACTAGAAACATTTCTTAAATAAAATCATAAGACATACAGACACTCTGAAATAGGCGAGCGCGTCATGCAAAGTGAATGGACTTTCTTTGTGGGCATGAACAAATCCCTGAAAAGTCTCATTCCCGGGTTCCGCCACCGCGCAGCATCCCGGCAGCCCCGACGCCACCGCCAGCTCCGCCCCTACCCGCCCCCCGCCCCCTCCTCTGCGGGCTTCCCGCTGCATCCTCCAGAACGGCGCTTCCGCACCGCCCGCCCTGCGCGCTCAATGGGGGACCATATATCTAGCAAAACAATACTACCTTCGCGCTATCTCCCGGGGCTCTGTTGCTCCAAAAATTAGGAGCGGCTGCCTCACCAACCCTCCTTCCTCCGCCCCCGACGCCCTCGTCCTCGCTTCTACTCCGCCCCCGACTCCCCAACTTCCCCTTCAACGTCGCCCCCACCGGTCCGCTGCCTCAAACACCTTCAGCTAGTGATGGTGAATTTTACCAAAACTTCGACACATCGATGTTTCGATACATCGCTGAAGGGTTTTCGATGTCGATGAAAACATCGATAAAAAACATCGATGTTGTAAATATAGTCTAATAAACATGCTATTTTATTATCCATTTTTAATTACCGTACGCCAATGGGGTATATTTTACAGTTTGGTTAGCATAGTATGCTAATAAAAATTATTATTGAATATAAAGAAGAACATTAAAATTGAAGAACATCGTGTTTCTCTATTTTACTATCTTAATCTTTTACTCAATATTCTACATATACCATACACAATACAATAAAAATAGCATAAACATTCTTTAAAAACATAATAAAGCATTGCATGAATAATAAACTGAATAATAATCGATGTTTTTCCAAGAAAATATCGATCTGAAGAAAACATCGAGAGCAAAATATCGATGTTAATATATAGATGTTTCTGGTGGAAAACATCGATGTTTTTTTTGCCATCCCTACTTCCAGTGTCTCCATCGTCCGACGCTTCCCACCCCCTCACCGATTTCTGCCCTTCGTCGCCGTTTGCAGCTCCCTCAGCCACCGCCACCTACACCACCATCACCACCGGCTCTGCCTGACGTCCTCGCCGGCCCTCTCACGTCAGCCCCACCGCGCCGCTCACATCACCCCGTCACCCACACCATACCCTGTTACGCTCCTTCCCCCGGCCATCGCCCCCCCCCTAAACCCCCCTTCCGCGATCCCCGTACGAACCCTATGCCGCCCCGTTGCGCCGTCCGTGGACAGCAGTAGGGCTGTAAAGCAACTATTACTTTCCACTTTGAAGACGCACTTTTAACAGAGAGTCGAATAAAAATTTTAAAAAAACTTTGTCACGTTTTTATAATTGTATGGCGTGACGAATAATAGAACCTAAAATGTTAACGACCCATTGCAATCCTGGTAATTTTTGCACCACCCGCTATCATTCGTCGAGTCGCACGCTGGTCCTAGAGAACACCTTTCCACTCGTGTATCGCAGTAGGTTTTCTGCTCGTTTTCGGACGCTTTTGGATTGCTTTATAATTTTCGTTGCGCTTTGGCGCTGACATTTTCTCGGAATCACGCGTAGTAGGTACTAGGCAGTATTTGATAGGCAAAGCGGCCACCGACTGCCATCCTTCTGCAACATTACTACTAAAGTTGTTACGCGCTGAGATCAAGGAAGGATTTAAGAGGCACGTATATCCACACTCCAGGTAGGAGTTGAACGCACGACCCTTCGAATCGAGTGAGTTTATTCAGTCGCTAACTGGAGGAGAATTCTAGGGGGTCGGTTGCTCTGATCGGTAGTTTTCCGTGGTTTCTCCGATCAACACCAGATGAATGCCGAAGCACTACCCTAACAAACGGACCCCGGCCCGTGCGCGATCTTTCCTGCCTCTCCCTTGTCCTATCCTCACCCCTTACACACAAACTTACACTAACATTCACTTAACTACCACACATTCCGGGACACCAATCGGGAGCTGAGAGCTTGTCCCGGCTGGGGCGGTGCCCCGCAATTGGGAGATACCTGGTATGGGGAAAACCCCTCTAATCGACAGTAGGTCGGCGCCGGATCCCTCCACCCAGCGGGGAAAGATCATCGCCACCACCCGATGAAAAACACGTACTACACTTTCGGGTCTAACGACCTCAGTAGTTGACGCGCCCGGAATCACGAACAATAAGTTAATCGATTTAGCGAGTTTAGTCGCTGCCTCCTTAGCGAACTGGCCTGTCTGAGTTGGCATTACAAGAAACCATTCTTGCAACTAAGAAGGCACCAAAGGCTGTAAATTGGAATCCTACGTAAAGCATGGGTACTTTATTGTGTGGTAGGATAGTAGATGGCTTCTCACGTCACCTTGTCCACATCTATAATCACTCACATCTTATGACTCTCGATTCATGATCGCCCTACCATCATTCATGAAGTGAAACGCAAAGCCAAATCTCCACTGTGATCAGTTACCCGTAATAAATGAAAATGTAAAGGCGTAAGCGTTCTCCTTCACCTACGTTCAAAACTGAGAACGGCACACTGCATTATCATATAAATAAATACCTAAAATATAAATATGTAAATATAATTAATAGAAAATAAATAGGTGGGAGGGAGAGTGGATGTATGAGTGAGCGAGTAAATTCGAGGCCTTTTCTCAAATGTTCATGTTTCATTACTTGGACCAGACAGCGGTTCCCAGAGCCACGTTCAAAGGCTGCGGCGTGGCCAGCTGTGTGCAAGGCCTATGCTCTGTCATTGTCAGCGGTGCGGTGCTACGGCCGCCTTCAAAGCCACGATAAGCGGCATAGGAGCACCGCGCGTTTGTTCCTAACCAATGCATGTAATGATAGAATGCGGGGAGGCATGCCACGAGATCATTACTGGTCATTCCTCTCCAGATATAGGCGCCTGGAATTTTTTCACGACTGCAGAACGCAAGAAGAATGTGATTATCTGTAATGCTCGTTTGTTCTCATTTATCGGTTTAATTAGTTATTTTCCGCGGGTGGAGGCGGGAAGGGTTTTTTCGGGTGGCTTGTTGGGTAACGTGCATGCCTTCCAACATCGGATTCGATTACTGGCCGAGGTAAATTATAACTGTGCACTTTCTTTACAAATGTCCCAGTATCTATTTCTGTGTGACGATGAGAAAGTTCACCCTGAGGGTAAGAAGATCACTTTATATAGTGAAGGGATGTCTTCGTTCTAACCACTCCAACCCCTTATTCCATGGCCAAGCAAATGGGTCACCGCTGGTCGGCCAAGGCCCATAGAGGGCTGTCGAGCCAAAGGACAGGACAGAAAGCGAGTAGGACCTCGGATCGGTTTTAGGAGAGGACTGAAAGCGTCCACCCTGTTCCCTGTGTTTCTGCACCGTACTCGCGTCGTTAGTGCCAAAACGCAGTAAAGGATAGGGTCTGGGACCCTTTGGCCCCCGGTTTCTTCAGGACGGTCCCCATTTGGTTCCTGTTTTGTGGTGGCGTTATGCCTCGATTCAGGGTAAATTGAGTAAGGTGTCCTTTTCCACCCTGGAGTGGGGAGTTTGTCTCCAATTTGACCAACCTCAGAGCTGGTAACCGTAAAGGAGGGAGGGTATACTGAGGTTCCATTGTTATGGGCGGCAGAGGCGGCTATAAGAGACCAAGAAAAGCTGTGTTGTATCATATCCAAAAGTCCTCAAGTGTTCTCGGGTTCTATGCCCCCTGAAGAGGGGTCAATAATATAGGAAAAATGCCTAAGAATGCAACCTTGCTTTCTCGTAACCCCCTGGAACCGGCTGCAGGCCGGAACGCAGAATTAAGATGTGAAGGTTACACAAAGAATATTGTAAACCTGATGACGGGAAAATGTAGTTCGAGGAACGTCGTAAAGAAAGAATAAAATGACAAATAATAATATATTTTTGAATTTGATGAAAAACTTGCTTGCCGTTGAAAAAAATGGACGTTAACCTTGTAACCTGTAAAAAGTGAAGGTAGCAAACGGATTTTTAATGAACATTTTTCTGTCATCACAATACTTTTTTTACGTTGTGAGCAAGGAGTAAAAAACAATGGCTAACAAAAATCTTTCTTGCCATTCTTGTTCAAAAGCGCAACGCCCGGTCATTTATGTGGAACTATGTGGTATGAGGTATTTTATTTAGTAAAAAACAGTAAAATCCGTATGTGACGTATGGGGGAGAGGTACCATTTTCGCACGTTTTCTTGAACACCATTATCTCTTCCCATCATTTTAACTATATATAGTTGAAAAATGAATAAAGTTTTAATATATATATATATTTCAAAGTATATTTAAAGGTGGGAAAATGGTTTTCATTTTTTAACTGCATACCAGTAATCGAAAAAAATCTGAAATTAATTCTTAACAATTTGTGTTTTAAGAGAAACTTGATATTTTCAAAATTATTTTTTCGTGTTTGAATTTGGACCTGATAAAATATGGAAAAATGTTTTTTCTGATAGTTTAAATTGTTTTCTTATCCGTCATTTTTTTCAGTCAGATAAAATAATGTTTAGATGACGAAAAACTTAAAATAGTCCCTAGATACAGAGAGTAGAGCAACCGTCGCCACTTAATCCACTCACCCGACAACCCTGTCAGGCACAAATCAGGAACCGAAGGGAAATTATAACATTTGGTGACATTATGAAGAGTTTCAAGAATATTAATATTGGTTTCTAATAGATTCGTGGTTCTCAACATACGGAGAACTACACAGTTCCAAATTTACTGACAACTGGAAATAAAATGGCGGGATCGTTGGAACAATGGAATGCACTACTCTCTGCATCTAGGAACTTAATTTAAAATATGTTCAGAAGTGTCAAGGGGATATTCGAGCCGGTTGGTCCGGCTTATGGGACTCAGGACATCAACTGATGTCACTGCAGTGCCTCTGGCCGGGATATCCTTGGGTTTGAGTCTCGACGGTGGCAGGTTTTCCGATCAACACCAGGCAGTTTCTCGGATCAACACCAGGCAAATACAGGAGCAGTACCTTAACAAACAGGTCACGGACCGCACACGATTTTTCTTTCCTCTTCCTTGACCACACCTCACCCGTTTCCTTAATAAACACGTACTTGCACTACACTTCCATTCATACCGGGACACCAGACAGAACTTTCGAGCTTGTCCCGAATGGGGGCGAGGCCCCACTGGTGGAAAATAAGTGCACGGGAAAAATCCCGCTAACCGATGTGTAGGTTGGCGCCAGATCTGGCTATCCAGCGGCGGAAGGTCATCACCTCCCGAGGAAAATTATGCACTAGACTTACGGGGACTAATGACCTTAGCAGTTGACGCGCCGGTAACACGAAATAATCTATAGATCGATCAATCAATCGAGCCTGTTTACACCACTTTCGGCATCTTCTCTCGGATATGTCTCGCATCCCACAATGGGGGCTCGGGCAGTTCTGCGCCGGGCGACACTTCCTTTTTTCGCCGTTGTCAGCTCTCCACTAGCAATTCCTGGCCGCGCGACAGACGACAAAGCATGCTTCTGACTTTGAAACATGCTAGCATTTGCAAACGCAGTTATGCGTAATAGACCGGGGATTTTGTCTTTTCGAACTGCTGTGAGTTTGCCCATTAGCCTTCTATACGTTGAATGGCAATACATTGTATTTCTCCTATCCTATCGTGTCTTTTGCAGTATTTGTTGTTGTTGACGTACTCGGTGATCGCACAGCGAGGTAAAAAAGCACTGGTAAATCGAGACACTAACATAGCCGCAATTTTTGAACAATGCTCTGAATCCACCCCAAGATTGTAATTTAAGTGCTCAATAGACACATTGGAAACTCAAATAAGAATTAGAAATCCAATTTCTCATCGATTTAACGTAGATATTGGTGCTAATTACGTGGCGTTCTGGGTACCATGAAATGCAAATGTACAGACAGTATATAACCCATCTATGCAGATTGATCAAAATTGCCTTCGAACCCTTGAGGCGGAGCTTCAATTCGCCGTGATGAATCTATGAAATTTCACGTTCGTAATTTTCTAATAAATAAATAACATACGGGCAATACGAAGAATCGTAGGCTTATGAATCACTGTCTTACAGTAGAAAGCGTGGGACGTATTAACATTATGAAATTTTACTATCGCAAAATAGGTGTGCAAAGAGTGCATGTGACACTTACGAAACTAAGCCCACGATATTATCAACGAAATTATTTGAAGGTGAATTCCGTGGAGTCACAACGTTAGCTGCAACACTTCAATTACTTATTTTATTGTTATCTAGGACAACATATCCGAAAGCTCGAAGAGGTCTTTCATTACACAGACGGTTGGACAGCAATAGGCAACGCCATGGAAACTTGCAACCGTCCATCCGCGAAAGCAAAAACACAATCACCACTACCAATCACATATAATACTGGAAATTTGACTACTTTTAACATTTGTATTCATTGTGTCGTTTAATTGTATATGTTAATTCTTTGAAATCGTTCTGGGATAAATCCTACTTTCATAGTCTATAATACTACATTTCAATATCAAATCAAGTTCAATTCTATGTTTGGTTAATGAATTTTGTTTGTTTGGTAGTTCTTTAATATTGCTTTTATTTTCATTACTTTCTTCAAGTTTCTCTTTGTCTGAACTGTATAAGTAAGTTAGCAATCTTTGCAAAACATTTGATATAGGGGAGAGTTAGGTTAAATGGTCCACTTTTTTTTTAACTAGTTCTCAAATGTTATTTACTTGGTCTATACACGTGCAATTTTCTTTGATAATTAAGAAAGACTTTATTCTTATATTTTCGGAACAAACATCATTGTGCTTACAGTTATTGTCAAATATGGACTGTTTTATACATTTGCAATAGGACCATTTAACCTAATCGGTAAGGTTAAGTGGACCTGAAATTGAAATAAGCTGTGAAAATAACAATGACGTTTAATAGACTGTTGTAATACAAAAATAATTCTTCTACATAATATCATAAACTTCTTTTACACATAAATAAGGGAACAGGCCAAGGACCGCGCGCCATTTCCCAAAACGAGACATGTACAATTAAAACTTGGAAATAACAGTGGTAATGAATTAAATTAATAACATTGTGAAAGGGTAATAAATTATTTAACATTCTATGTTAAATAATTGCAAATCTAGAAATACTACTTTCGAAAAAAATAAAGGGGGTAATGGAACCTGCCCATTTAACCTAACCTCCTGGCGGTCCAGTTAACCCCATTGCACATAAATTCTTTATATGCCCGAAAACACACTAGTCGCGACGTATTATTAAAAACAAAATACAATTGCAGTACAGAAATATTAACAATTAATTTGGTGTGAATAGTCTTCTTGTAGTTATTTAATTGCAATAAAAAAGCAAAGCGGGTGAGAGGTCGAAAAAAACTCTGACTTTTCAGAATATAAATTCCGTACTGTATTGAACGAATGAAGGCCTGCAACCCAGCCATCCTACGAATTCCATCCAGTGGAAAAAGCAGAAAACATTTCCCACCAACATTTAAATCCATGGATCACTTAACCTCGCCGGTCCAGTTACCCTAACCCTCCTCTACAATATTATTCTGATACAAATTGTCCACTTTGTCTTTGATGTTTTTAACAATTTGATTATTTTTTGTTGCACTTGTATCCCTTCTTAAATTTAAGTTGATTGTCTTTGAAACTCCTAAAATGTTGTTGGTAAGAGAACTAATACAGGGCAATACAATATAAGGACCTTTAATATTTCTTTAATTACAATTCTTTATCTTGAATTACAGTTAAACTCACGAAGGCACTAAAACACAAATTCAACATCATACTTTTCCCCAAAAATGTTTGACATGATGTTTGCTTCCGAAACATTAATTGAAATTCTCAGAACAGTTAACTAAAACTAGTGGTGATGCGAATGGCACAGACACTCTCACTGTAAAGTTTTCTAATTTCCTTGTGTGGACTGGCTTTACGGTCTTGCCCATCCTCATGCTAGCTGCCATCTATCGCTGCCCAAAGTATTGTTTGGCACTTTCTCAATTTTTCGGTTTGCTACTAGTAGAACCGAAATATTATTTTAAGTTTATTAAAGAAGAGTAAAACCTCGTCATTAATGGCAATTTTCATTGAATAATTTGGAGACTTCTTTTAAGAAAATGGCGCAAAAGCGTTACTGTAAATGCGAAATTAGAAGCTCTTTTTCACAGAAAAAATGTTTTTTTTTGAAAAATTTCAGTCATGTGGGTCACTTTAACTCTCAAATACAATCATGTTTACAAATCGCTGGAAATGTGGATATTAACGGCATAAAAGATATTTAAAAAATACTCTTGTGTAATTTTTGAAAAAACAAAAGAATACAGCAAAATGAACATTATGCCATTTTTAATAGTGCAATTAGCACTGCCCGCTGAGAAAGTTAGAAAATCATTTTTGTGCCATTTTTGGGAAAATGGTGTTTGAGTGTCTGAAAGTGAGGAATTTTGAGCTCATTTTAACAGAAAATTCTTGAGTTTTGGAGAAACTTTATATGATGTTATTTAAAGCACATGTACCCATAAATACAACAATGCCAAGAAATTTCCGCTATTATAAATATTATTGACGTGAGAGACAACACTTACATTTTTGTAATTTTTGAAAAAACAAAAGAATAGAAAATGGCGTTTATGTCGTCTTGTAGAGTGCATTGAGCACTATTCCTACTACAAGTTGAAAGAAAAATATTAAAGAATTTTTGAGAAAGTCTTGTTTTTGTAATTTTTAAAGTTGCAAATATTGCACACAACATTGCGGGGAAAGTACTATTAGTTTCAAAAAGCGTACATGACCTTAATGAAAAAACTAATTATGTACAACAAATTTCATTTGAAGGGAAAATTTCTATCTTCAATTTTGTAGTTGTAGGAAGACGCCGAAAAATTCAAAATTTTGCAATTTTAGAAAATTCAAAATTTTGCAATTTTAGAAAATTCAAAGATAACCGTGAAAATCGGACCTATGCCACCGTGTATTTTACTCTATTCTTACAAGAAATTTAAAGAAAAAAATTGAAACTGTTTTTCAGAAAATTTTGAAAATGTCCGGGGTCTTCATTGCTTCATGTAAAGTACCCCCAAATTTTTAAGAAAGTTTCTTAAAAAGCAGCGCCTGGAGTTGAGCGAGATCGACCGGGAATATCCGTTTTGGAAGAAATCGTATGTATGATTTAGGCGCTAGTGGTGTTTACAGACGGACGGATGGATGGGCGGACGGACAGACGTTTCGAAAAAAAAACTCTTTCGGTATCAGGGGAACGTAAAACGTATTTCTGGCGAAATCTCAAAATCGAATTTCCGCAGCATTACATAACTTTCTCTACACTACGTATATTACTCTGTTATACGTACGTATACGAAAAAATAAAAACAATAAAAAGGAAGTAAATGAAAGAAAACATTCAGTGAACTGTTATCTGGACGTGAAGTCCATTCCGCGAGGACACGTACTTCTTGAGAAAAGAAAGTATTGCGGAAAACGACGTATAATCGACAGAAGAACTCTTATTGCTGGAACCTGGTAATAAAACCGTGTATAAATCTTCATGAAATATATAGTAAATAACTTTCTCTAACACGTACAGTCAGAGTCCATGTTTTGTGAGTCCTTGTCACCGAAAAATCGATTCACACACGTCCTTCTGTGGTCAAAAATAGCGTTCAAACTGTTCGGACTATTTTCTCCAAAATTGATATTGTCAGATCGATTTTAAGGAACTTGAGGTTCTGCGGGTTTTAAACGAATATTTTTATTTTTGAGGTACATGAAGCCTCAACTACATTACCGAACTTTTCTCAAACATGGCTTCATAGGTTTTGATTAAACTTTGTCCTCGGACAGCGTAATAGACGCTTGAAAAAATTTCGCAGATTACATATTCGTTGTAGTTCCGACTTTTCGTTAAAAAATCGGCATCCTTCTTCAACTAGAATATTGAAGACGATGACTTTTTAATAAAACCTGTTCATCAAAGACATGTCTTGAAATAACAGTATGAACAATATTTTGAAAATATGAGTAATTTTGAGTCACATTTAGGCAATTTTTTAAATTTTTTCTCAAAACAAGCTCCAAATATTTTGTTTACATTTTCTCTTATCAAAGAATGACAAAAATGGTAATAGCTTAATATCCTGCCAGCATTTTATATTCAATAATTGTAAAAAGTTAGCATTTAAAAACCACAAATATGAAGATAGTGATATTTGTCTTAAGTGAAATCTGGTTTAAAAAGTTACATCTCTAAAATGGTTATTCGCGTTTTAAATAAACTAGAAGTTATTCCGTTTTTTTCTGTTGGATATGAAAACAAATTATAAATGAAAATATTTTGTCAAAAATTACTCCTGTTTTTTCTTGAATAGTTTTCTAAGGATAGAACAAGGAGTGCTTAAAATGTCGCATTGATCTCTCAATTTTCGAAAATTTCAAAAGTTAGATATAATGCGAGAAAGCAAGTATACTCTGTTGATGTGAATATCGTCATGCTAATTTGCGATCCTCGTAACTCCATATTCCCTACTCTATTTTCTGTTTATTTCCTGCTAAAATATAATTATGAAAGAAGACTAATAAATAAAAGTAAATAACAAATCGAGCATCTTAAATAATTGAGTTTCCCAGTATTTATAAATTCAACGAGAAAGGGAACTAAAATTTTGCTTCCCGGCTATGGTTATTCTTTCCAATGCAAAACTGTCTAATCTGGAGTTACGAGGTATGCTAATTAGCATGACGATATTCTACTGTTGTGTACAGAGACTGGTAAAGTTGGAACGTGTTTATTGGCTGGGCTGGTTGTGACAGAACACTGGAGTTTCCACGAAGCGTTTACACATGGTGACGATTTTGAATTTCATAGTAATCATCCGGTAAGCGTTGAAAGACGAACCTGTCACGTAGAGTTGAGAAAAGTTCCAATAATTAAAGTCCAAAACAATGAATCAATAACTATTTACTGAACCAAAGATAGAGAAACTACCAGTATTTGTACTATTTGCATATATGCTATACAAAACTACTTCTGTGCTGGAGGCTGTCGATGGCCGCCCCCTTCGGTATGCGCTTAAATGAACGGTCCAGGTCTCATTTTCAATTTCAATTTTCAATTAAAAATCATTTCATTTTCAATTTTTGAAAATTGCACAAGTTTAAAAAATGCACATTATTAGCACATCGTTTTTAACAGATCACTAGGTTGATGCGAATATACTACTGTTCTATACATAGAACAGTACGGCTATTAGTATCAGAGGGCGACTATTAATGAAGTCCGTATTGCTTAATATGAATGTACTTTAATAACGTTTCTGTTGGCTGAGAGAGCGATTAGGGCGTGTACTCAAAGCCTCTGTCCGCGGCGCCGCGGGTGTGAATTCCGCCGTCGGGACGGATGTTTGACTTTTGACTTCGGACGAGTCGCGGAGTGCATTGTGCTGACCTCACAGCTAACGAACCCGCATATGCATTATTAGGACGACCCTCGGCGCAGTGTCAGTGTGCTCGTCTTCTCCCATAAGGCCGGAAGGCGAAATCCGTCCGTTTAAATAGACTCAAAAAGCCCAGTGAAGTAATTTGTTGTGAGGTGTTCTCAATGCCAATCCCTTATATCTAACGATGCATATAGATTTGATGGTTCCCAATTAAAACAGTAGTGCACTACGTTTCTTTTGCGTTTTACAATTTTCAAATGCGTAATATGCCAATAAAAAGTATTGTAATAGGCTTTAGGAACAATGACATCCATTTCGTTCCGTTTTTATTTTATTACTAATGAACAAACGCTGTACTAACTGATCAGGTCAATGCATGTGATTTTAAATAAATATAAAAATAAAACTTAACAACAAAAACACGGTTTTTCGTTTCCTTTGATCCATTGAAGAAATACTGAGATGATCCCTTGCTTTGGTTGCGAGCAGTAAATGCAACTTCACTATCTTCATGTGTTTTTGCGAACTTGTATTTGTCAGATGCAAGAGGAGTGATGGTTTAATTATTGCGAGAGAAGTGTTATCAGATCAAAGCTCTAGATGGTTTATCGTTACATTAATTTTTATTTATTCCATTCCTAAATCCGTTCATTTAAAGAGCCTCAAAAAGCCTAATGAATTAATTTGTTGTAAGGTGTTCTCAATGCCAATCCCGTATATCTAACGATGCAAATAGATTTAACAATTCCCAATTATTATTTTAAATAAATTAAATAATTATTGTTTTAAATAAATTAAATAATTATTGTTTTAAATAAATCAAATAATTATTGTTTTAAATAAATCAAATAATTATTGTTTTAAATAAATCAAATAATTATTGTTTTAAATAAATCAAATAATTATTGTTTTAAATAAATCAAATCACTATTGTATTGTATAATTTTTTAAAAAAACTAAATATGCTTGTAATAAGTATTGTACTTCCGCTTCTGAGACTATGACCCCCAATCTTGATCATGTTTCTGCCTAGTTTCCCTGATCCATTGAGCAAATACTGAAATGGTCTCTTCTTTGCTTCTGGACGTAAATGTATATTCTCTACGCGCCGTTTTTAGCTCTTCTTTTGCTAGCTGTAACAGGAATAGAGCCGGGGGATGCGAATCTATTTTCTTCGCAATACTAAAAAATACAATCTCTAGTTTTTTTTACTATTCCAGGTAAGTTTTCTAGTCCAAAATGTCCAGTTTTCAAATGTAGCTAATATTGTTTGGCTGAAACATTTTTTCATCATTAAATTATGGTTAAAAGGTGTGGAAGAAATTATGGATCTGAAGAAAACGTGAGATGATTGTTCTTTTCCAAATGATGAAACGATTATCCCTTATCCCCCATTATGGATTACCCCAAGATATCTGCAGTCGACGGCGGACCGCGGTACTAGCAACATCGTATGCTCCGTTCGCGTGTGCTTTCGACAGTGTTTCTAATACCTTATTTGGTGTACATATAAACAAAACTGTGATATAGTCTCTCATTCAAGTGTATTCTGTGTGTGGCCGCTACTCGAAAGAGTGGCAACTAACGTCAATACGGATACACTGAACAACAAGGAAAACATAACCTCGAACACCCAACAACAACATCATGGATCAAACTTAAAATCGTATGCTGGAGCTGCGACAATGGACATTTTCCCGTCAAAGGACCAAGCAATTATTATAGAAGCCCACGAAGGACTTACAATAAAATATTATGTGAGTAAATTATCAACTTTTATCAATCCAAGTGATATTAGATTTGTGTCGCGCATAGCGAATAATAGGATTTGTGTGTTCTTAAGTTCC
This sequence comes from Acheta domesticus, assembly GCA_031308135.1. Lineage (NCBI taxonomy): Eukaryota > Metazoa > Arthropoda > Insecta > Orthoptera > Gryllidae > Acheta > Acheta domesticus. Next base: position 267,277,015 of record JAHLJT010008446.1, read on the forward strand.
AAGAAAATTGCTAACTACCTAACAGACAACCATCAAACTTTCACTATTAATGACATTGAAGTGAGTGTTAGACCTCTATTAAGTAAACATGTAAGAGTTATAATATCCAATGTCTGCCCAGTTATCCCACATGAAGTGATAAAAAATGCTCTTCAACAATCGAATATTCAAATTTCTTCTAACATTACATTTATCAGAGCAGGTCTACCTGAACCAGGTATGTCTCCTATTATGAGTTTCAGGCGACAAGTTTTTGTTCATCCAGATGAAGTACATAAATTGCCACAGTCACTTCTAATCCCATATGAAGATACAACATATAGACTATTTTTCACAACAGATCATCTGTTTCAAATGCAAAAATGAAGATCATATTGCCAGCAAGTGCCCAATTAATAGCATTAGCCTTTCACCAATTATAAATAGAGCAACAGATAACAATAATGAGAATATTTTGTTAGAGATTCCCCCTACTGAACAAACAGGTGATAATCCATCTGGCTCGACTGCTATGGATTATACAAACTTCCCTCCTATCAAAAGAAGCCTTCCATCTGAATCATCCTCTACACCTGAGAATATATCAACTAGTGATGTAAAATGTAAAGACAAAGGCTGTAAACCTTCAAAGAAAAAGCGAGCAAAAAATGAAAAAGAAGAACCTGCCTCTCAAGACAGTTTAGTTAACAAGTCAATAGAAGATCTTCTACTCCCAACCAAAACCTATATTGACTCCAACCAAGATAAACTTCCTCTCTCATACACCCAAATCAAATCATTCCTTGAAAACTCTTTTGGAGCACCTGACCCCATTCCTATAATGAAAGATTATTCAACTGATTTTAATGCAACAATTGGTATGCTGAAAGAAACATACAAACTACTGAATGAAAGATCTATAAAGGGAAGATTTACAAGAGTTATCAAAAAATTAGAAAAAAAGTATTCCCAGCAGGGCGTCCTCAGACTCAGAATTCAGTTTAGACAGTACCTAAATACTGTAAGTACTTATTCAGATCATTCAATAGAATTTAAATCATGCTGATACAACTGAAAGTTTAATATAATACAAAGAAGAAGTTATGTTAGTTCTGCAATGGTTTTTACAGCAGGTTAGAAAACTTACAATATTTATGCAAACTACATAGCCCTGATATAATCTGTATTCAAGAAACAAACTTTAAAGGAAAAACACATGGGAATATAAATGGATATAACTGCACCTTTAAAAATAGAAGCAACCCTGAATATGCATGTGGTGGTGTGGCAATATATTCCAAAAATCTATTCCCACTGAAACTCTAAAAATTCAAACTGACATGGAATTTGTGGCAATTAAAATTAATTTAACTAACCCCATATTTATCGGAAATGTTTATATTCCTAATAGGTACCCACTACAAGAAATTGAAATACATGATATTATAAACCAAATAAAAGAGCCTTTTATAATTCTTGGGACTTTAACTGCCATCACTGTATGGGGATCATACAAAATTGATAAAAGAGACTATTGGAAAAAGTAATTGATGACCATGACAGCATCATCCTCAACTCTGGTGATCCCACACATATTAATATCAGTAACAGTAGACTAAGTGCCATTGATCTTTCAATAGCTTCTCCCACAATAGCACAGAAATGTAACTGGAATGTAATGGATTTCCCCTATGATAGTGATCACTTTCCAATACTGATTGATATCCATGAACCAAATGTGTCCATTAGTCATGAATGGTGCAACCCAATCCCTAATTATAAGAATATTAATTGGCTGGGACTATCAAGAAAAAATTGATGAGCACCTCAATGAAGAAGATATTTCAAGGAGGATAATAATATTGACCAGATAGTAAAATCATTCTGTAATATTATATCCAATGCTGCTAACTCAATAACACAAACGCACCATGGGCCTTTTAAGTTCAAAAGCGTTCCCTGGTGGAATACTGAATGCAAAGTCGCTATTAGGAACGCTAAACAAGCATTTTGACCGGTATAAAAAAAAGAAGAGATGATGATAGTCGAATTAACTACAAGAGAACTAGAGCTTATTGCCCGCAGAACTGTAAAAATAAACAAAGCCAGATCATGGACTGAATATATTTCCTCAATCAACAGCCAATCAAACCAACTGAGAGTTGGAAGAAAATCAAATCCATACGTGGTATGAAGACGAATAGTACTATACATTTCTTGCGTTGCAATGACCAGATATAAGCGACCCCAAAATTATTGCTGAGGAATTTGCCGAAACCTTCATGAAAAAATTCCAGCACTGCCAATTACCAAACGGATTTCATCACATATAAAGAAAAAGCTGAAAGTGAATCAATATGACACCTATTGATGACATCAACTATGATAATGACATGAATTCCCCAATTCCATGCACGAACTACAAGAAGTTTTAAAGAAGGTTAACAACTCAGCTCCTGGCCCTGACAATATTCCAAACTGCTTAATTAAAATCTCCCAACGAGTGGTATTAACATTTTATTAAAAATATATAATCATATATGGCTAAATAATGTATTTCCTCAACTCTGGAAAACTGCCACTGTGATTCCGATTCCCAAGCCTGGAAAAGACCTGTCAAATAGCTATAATTACCGACCAATCTCACTGACTTGCAAACCTATGCAAAATATTAGAAAAATCATTAACAAAAGAATAAGGTGTTTCCTCGAATCTCAACATTTAATAAAAAGACAACCAATTTGGATTCAGAACTGGTCACTCCACCACCTCTCATCTTATCAGCACGACAACGATAATCCAAGAAGCCTTTCTTCACGGACAGCATGTTATCTTAGTAAATCTAGACATCGAAAAAGCATACGATATGGTATGGACACACCGTGTAGCTGCTAAATTACTTAGTATTGGTATCAAGGGCAATATGTTTCAGTTCCTTACCAACTTTATTAGCAACAGAAGTATTCAAGTACGTATAAGTAATAATTTCTCAACAATTAAGAAACTTAACAATGGGCCTACCGCAAGGTTCAGTGCTCAGTGTGACTCTATTTTTAATTGCTGTAAATGACGCTGATGATGATATTGTAAGCCCTGTTGTCGTGCGGAAATACGCCGATGATATGATATTACTATGCAAAGGAAGGAACTTCGATTCAACCAATGAATTAATGCAAACTGCTGTAAACTCTATTTACAAATGGTCAATGAAACTGGTTTCAAATTCTCGGCAGATAAATCTGAATGTATGGTTTTTTCTAAAAATTAAGCCCCTTCTGCCCGAAATTATTCCTGGGCAATAAAGCTATTAAGACGGTCACACATACAAAAATCTTGGGCCTGATATTCGACCACAGGCTCACATGGCAAGAACACATTTCTAAAACATACGCCGAATGCAAAAATCGACTTAACGTCCTGAAGTGTCTTAATCTCAACAACTGGGGATCAGACAAAAATACCTTACTACTTACGTACAAAGCCTTAGTAAGAAGCAAATAGATTACACACTTTCACACAAGCCCAACTGGTAGTATTCTCATCGAAGCGGCTGAAACCAACCTGGCGTTTCGAAGACAAACCTTGTCAATCAAATATGCAATTAAAGCCAAAACATCCCTAAACAAGATAATACGTAATGATGTATCTCCTGCAATTAGAAGTGGAAATCCACAGTGTTCTACACCCTTCTATAATAAAGTAGCTGCCCTATTCAGCTCCCTCAACATATCGAGGCTCCCAATAGAAAGTCAAAGAATTCCCGTTGTAAACCCCTGGATCATCAACACCATTGAAGTTGACAAATCTCTGGTTGAATTTCAGCATAACAACCTTGACTCAGACGAATGGAAACTCAAATATCGCGAAACCTATGATAAATACAAAAATAACTACAATTATCTTCATTGACGGACCGTAGTAATTCAACATTCTCTGAGGCCATAGTGAAGGCTCCCAAATCTTTGGCGAAATTCCGGTTTATGAACATTGCTAGCCAAGAAAAACATGTTCAACCATGCAATTCTGGAATCACTTAAAAGATAATCCAAAACCGTTCCGATGCCACTATCATCACTAATAAAATTCCAAAAGATAACTTCAAAATATATGATGAAACACAATCCAAAACGACGGCTCGAATTAAAGAACTACTTCACATGATCACATCAAGGCTTATCAGTAATTTTCTTCTTTTACCTAATCAACTGTATTCAATTATTACGACCGAAATACATAACAATGAAACTAATACAAAGATAGTAATTGATCTCCAAGGAAAAAATGTAGGGACCTAACCCGGGATATTCCAAGCAAGACGTCATAAGATTCATACGTAGGAAGATGATCCAGCAATGGGAACAGATATGGCGATGTTATAAAACTAGTAATACCCACAAATCAATCGATTTATTCATATCACTCAATTCGGACCCCAAGATGTCTAGACGCGAACAAGTTTTAATTACGCGAATCAGAACTGGTCATTCTAAAATTACACACAGGTACTTGCTGGAGAATACTTCACCACCACTATGTGATATTTGTCAAGTAAGACTATCAGTCGAACATATTATTACGTCTTGTCGCAAATATGAAAATATTAGAACTATGTATTTTAATCCAAATGAAATAGATAAAATCCTGTACTCTGTCCCCTTTCAGAAACCAGATTGTTAAATTTTGCAAAACACAAATGTCATGCTTGAAATATAATATTATGGTAAGCCCGCTCGTATCTCTCGAGCTGATGTGTCATGACCCTACCCCGATGATATTGTATGATTATTTTACGAGTTTGGTAGATAATAATATTATGTTATGATCTCTATGTTAAGATGCTTTTGTTAATGCAATGATATGTAACCCCTCGAAAATATATGTTATGACCCTGTCCTGATAATACTGTATGTCAATGGTATGTAAGATAAATAATGTGATACTGTACTATGTTATGACCTATACATTTACGATACCTATGATAATGTAATGATGAAGTCATAATTGTCTGTAAATACCTATTATAAAAAAATTTAGTCGCTAATAACCTCAGTCGTTGATGCGACTAAAAAATTAAAGAGAAAAAAAAAGATATCTGCTACCACCACGGAATCGGTTCATGGTTCCCGAAAGTTCAAACCTCCTTAGAGAAGTACAATCTGCACACAGTAAGAAATGGCTCAACTTACATTTCATGTTTTGTCACAAAATTTCACATATTCAATCCAATTTCATCCACTTGCATAGATTCGAAATTACTGTAATATTAAATTATTTAGCATCCCCCTGTTGCTTTTCTTTCTTTTCATAAAATGTTAATTTTGTTTTTTAAAATTATTAGTAAACTTTTAATCCTAATGTTTTGTTTTTAACTCATATTTAAATTGTTTGTACACATTTCTTGTATAGAAACTGATGATGATGGCTAACCTATCGAAAGCTGCTATTCAAATAAACAATATTGATGGCAATGACAACACCTATATTTATTTCATTTTAAATGCCAATGACAACTCACTGCAAAAGCAATATTACAAAATGAAACAATTTGGGGTAGATGAAAGGCATTTGCGAAAATGTAAATTTTCGTTGTACATGTGACTACAGTCTAGAACATTATATGTGAAATGTTTTTAGTCTTCGACATACAATAAATATCATTTAAAATCTTGCGCCACATCATTCTCATATATTATTCTGAAATAAATACACCTATCTTGTTATTTCTTCTGAATGGGTGTATTTATTTCGGAAGATTAGTCAATAAATTTAATTTCGAGCGACAAATCTATTACGAAGCAAATTTAATGTTTTGTAGTTTGTTTTACAGTTAACAATATCTCACCCTTTTGAACAAAAGGGTAAGATATTGCAGTGTATAGTTTCATATTTTTAAACCGAAGGTAATGGGAATAGTTTCGGTTTCATTTTCTGGCGTATGTCAATGTCACGCAACCCACCGGTGGAAAACCTCTGGTGTACACGTATTTACGAAACGGGTTTTAATTCGTCTTTTCAGTGTCACAGCATGCAAAACACACGAGTGAAATTCTATCAGCGACTCACGGAAAAATAAATATGAGTTTTTGCGCTCGCGGAAAGTCCTGACAACCAAAGAAAACCAGGTCTTTTATGAAAACTGTTGGTCTTTGCAATATTCGAGGAAGCTAAATTAAATTAAACATGGTTGTTTAAATTTGTTACAATTTCTTATAAAAAACCTTGAACACACGCATAATTGTACAACTTGAAATCTAGATGTGTAAGCTGAATAAAAGCAGTCAATATATTATGTTTTGTGCTGTGCTTGTAGACACAAGGAAAGAAGATAATCTAATTAATATCGTCACAACAAAAAACAAAACAAGTCACTGTTGTTAAAAAAAATTCATCAGATTGCGTGAAGAATACAGAGCTATGTATTTCACCGTCAAATTTGTATCTTCCAAAATTTTCAAACTTTTGAACCAACCAATCTAACAAACCATTTCATCGTCTAAAAACCAAACATTTATTTTAACGTTGACCTGACTTAAGCCATAGTATATATAGTTACTCAGAACAATATTTATATATATATATATATATATATATACATATATTAGTGTCCAAAATAGAATACGATCGTAAGGAATGTACATTGCATAAAGAAAATCCATCCTTTGTATCATAAATAATTGTTATAATAACCCAGTAATGCACATGTTTCAAATAGTACCTATGCAACAAGATGTCACCAACAGCTTGGATACAAGAGATTAAAAAATATTTGCAAGCTATGGAGAGAATTCTCTTTTGAAAGAAGGTGTAAAAATAAAATAACTTGATTACAGAAAATAAAAGAAAACCTTCACAAAGTGGTCTGAAGAGAAAAAAGTGAATGTGTGACGTGGTATTGAAAAGTAACAAAGAGAAAGTATGTAAAAATGAAATATTGAAGTTGTCGCATGGTACCTAGCTGGCGTTAACAAGATAATAATGATTCAAGATGATTATGATGATGAAGAAGCAGAACAACAAGAAGAAAAGGAGCATCTCCATGTGTGCACAACTCAAAATTCAGTGTTCAATTTTATATAAACAACATTTTCTGTATGTCAACTCGATTGAATTTTGTGGCAATTTAGAGACGAGGGTGACTCCGCTGATGAATATATAAAAATCAATACATGGCGGATTCTATGAAAAAAAATAGCCATAAACCTCACTAACTAATGTTTGAAATGCATCTCATGTTTGTGGAACACGAGAACAAACAGATGGAGAGCCAAGAAAATCAGTCAGGTGTTATCCTGCAATCTGACGAGAAATTGCAAACATGAAACTGGCAAAGGTGACTCAGAGCATAGACTGATGTCACTACAGTGCCTGCCTCGAATCCCAGTGCCAAAGTCTTGGGATTCGAGTTCCGACGATGCCAGGATTTCATCACTAGATAGGTCAAGTTAAGTCGCTATCCGGAAGAGAATTCTAGAGACTGGCTGCTCTGATTGGTAATTATTCGTGGTTTTCTCCGATCATTACCAGGTGAATACTCAAAAGAACGGGCCAAGGACCGCGCGTGATCTTCCCTTCCTCTTCCCTGTTCTTCCTTCACCCCTACTTACACACATACTCACATTCACTACACTACCACACATGTCAGGGGGACCAGTTTGGAGCTTAGAGGCCCCGATAGAGCTACACTGGTGGTGGATACGTGGTTGAGGAAAATTCACGCAGCTGATGTAGTCGATTGCCCCCCCCCCCCCGGGCAAGTCGACGTAGGTAGATCTCGTCATTCAGCACGGGAAGATCACCGCCACCTCTTGCGATAAAATCATGCACCACACTTACAGGGCTAATGATCTTAGCAATTGACGAGCTCGAATCACTAATCAATCAATCAATCAATCAATGCAACCATGAAAATGAATGGGACAAGACTTACTTTCAGAAAGTATTGTTGAATGATCTACCCGAAGAAATGAAAATAACGTCTTGTGTCTGTCAATGCCCCCTTCATATTTCAAAAGAAAAAAAATATTTTAAAGCTCTAAATTCCTTCGTAATCCATGACCCTACAACCGTCCGGATCGAAAGTCCGTATTCTGCCCCATGGGAGTAGCGCAGGAAAACGAGCTGATGCGAGGTGCGGGGATGGGGAGGGCGTGAGGACGGCGCAAGGACGGTGCGAGGACGGCGGCGCGAGGGAGCAGATGGGTCACACCCGCGCCGCGCCGCTCCGCGCCTCGTCGCCAAATTAGCAATTAGCGGCGCCGGTTGTTTTGCTGCATGGGAACTCGATTAGAACGCATTCTGCGCTAATTACCGAACAAGTTGTTAATTTGTTTTCCAGACTGATAAGTGAATTCCTTCAGGTTTCCTTCCTGTCGAAAGTGAATCCGTCAGGCGACGTCGGGAGGGGAAGGGGAGGGCGTGGGGAAGAGCTGGCGAGCAGGCAGGCGCGGACGGGAGGAGGTACGGGGCGGGAGGATTCGCTCCGTCGGGAGTTTTTAGCGGCTCTTAAATGACCAGAAATGAAAATGTCGCAAGTTTCTTCTATCTGATCGCCGACGCGAGTTGGCAACTTTCTTCGGTTAATGTCCCCGCGTCCACAACCCCGGGAGGGAGGCAAGCAGACAACCTCCTTGTCCCCTATCCCCGCCCCGTAATCGCCTAGTCGCAATTCCCCTCCTCCTGCCCCCCACCCCAGAATTCGCTCCCTCGACTTCCCTGCCGTGTCGCCACATGGCACCGCTTTTCGCATCGGAGGCCGTCCTTCCATTAGTCGTTCCTTTACTCCTCGAGACTCGATCCCCAATCGATGAGGGTTGATGATACTATTGAGCATTGTGATATTTTGAACTTTTAAAACTGAAAACCTATGTCATAGGGAAGGTAAAATGTGGAGCGGATTTCTAAAAAATCTTGTTTTATTTGGGGGGGCTGGAAATTTAAGCGATTTGAATAAAAAATATGCATAAACAATTATATTTTGAAAAGCATGATATCTTGTTTTATATTTAAGTATTTTTAAGCTGATAGGGGTAGGAGTAGAACTGATGTTCGTTACTATTTGTTAGCAATGCATAAAATCAAATTAGTAGTTCATTTACCGTTGAAATTATTTTTCTATAACTCGGGAACGAAAATGTTTTTCAAATGTTTGCTATTCTCGCTTTTTCTTCCATTCCGGGCCTCAAGGAAATGTACGCAGATAATTTTCCCCTATACGCCATACACAGTTTTTACTGTTTTATGCGAAATAAATAAATAAATAAATAATAAATCAGTCATGTAATCTTCTTCCTCTCTGTCAGATTCATCACAAATTTCAAAACAACCATTTATTTCCTCTGGCACATCCAAAAACATTTTTCTGAACTGTTCCTGTTATTGACCTTATTGTACGAGAAAAATACTAGAAGAAACAATAAATACTCCAAGCAGCACACGCATTCAAACGTCAAACCGAACATGCGGCAACGGTCGCGTCACGGAGATTACCTCCGGGTCAGCGCATGGTGTTAAGTATACTGCGATTTTTTTAACTTAGCCCCTCAAGGCCACTCAGATGCCATCTTCGCGATGGACAATATCACGGTATTTTGCATCTTTCTCAGTCGTTCCGCTAGATTTCGCAAGGTCGCTACCGTATCAAGCAGTGCGTGCGACCATGGGACTACTACCGGCAAGACGAGAAAGACGCGAAATGCCGTGTGATATTCCATCGCGAAGATGGGCCTTGAGTGGCTTTGAGGGGCAAAGTTAGAGAAATCGCAGTATAATAAGTTGTCACCGGTCGAGGCTTTCACTCACACTGCTGCGCATCTCTCAATCGACTTGAAAGATGTTTACAGAAAGGTACTGAGAACAGTGCGGCCATTCTCAGTTTTGCAAAAAAAAATGACAAACAAACAAAAAGAGGCCCGGAGGAAACCTCCGTGACGCGACTAAAGAAGGGTTAAGAATTTTTCACGAGTTTATGACTTTCATGTTGCGTGAAATCATTTTTTTTAGCTTGTAACCGCTTCAGCTTTTTATAGTCCGGGAGGCACAGTCGCAAAATTTTGTAGTGGTCTACGGACGTATATCCATTGTTATGAGTTCGTCTTAATACAACATATCCTTTCTCGAATTATCTGTACGGTTTTAATGCAATTTTCGAAAATTTAGAGAATTTAAGAAAAGTGGATTCTTCGTCTTTTTTATGCGTTGGCTCTATTCGAGGGAAGAATTTAAAGACAAAAATTGGAACTGTTTTTGAGAAAAAAATAACCTTTCTTCAAGCAAAAATAAGCAAAAACTACTCGTATATTCTAAAAAAAATTTAACGACCTAGTTTAAAAGATCTAGTTTTAAAAGAGATTTCATTTAAGAAACAATCTCCGTCAGTAATATTGTAGTTTTACAATTGACTTTTTTGTTGCTACTTTCGAAAATACAGAGTCCACGGAAAATGAAACCTCCATTTTTATAAGCGTACTTTATTATATTCGAGAAAAAAAATTGGCTTGCCCCGGCGGGCTACCGTTCTAGCTGGGACAAGCACTAAGTTCCTGATTGGTTCCCCAACATGTGTGGTACAGTGGTGTGTGTGTGTGTGTGTGTGTGTGTGTGTGTGTGTGTGTGTGTGTGAGAGAGAGAGAGAGAGAGAGAGAGAGAGAGAGTGTGTAATAATATGTATGAGCCGTTGAGAGCAAAAATGTTGTAAGTTAAAAAACATACTTTCCGGAAAATAACGTGTAAACAAAAACGCTGTAAAACTTCAATGCTTAGAAATAAATGACCTAAAGTGTTATGAACGAGTTAAGGAGATACTTACTACAGTTATTTTGGAGTGAAACTTTGCTTGTTAATTAAGTAAGTTGGGCAAAATACTTGAAAAATGTATTTCAGATACAAAATACTTCCATAAAAGTATTTTAAATACAAAATACAAAATTCTATTTTAAAATACTTTTAAAAATACAAAACAAAGCAATAATGATCCAGTTTCACACTTAATTTTTCAAATGGTGAGCTCTTTTTTTTTTTATTTTTTTTTATTTTTTATTTTTTATTTTTTTTTTTACATTTGTTGCGTCATTACGCAACGCGTCTCTTAAGCCCTTGGGCCGTTGAGCGCAATTCGGAGTAATCCTCCATTAACATCAGCGCTATCTATATTTACATCAGCGCTCTCTGTATGTGTGTCACGTCTCGTCTGTCAATTGTCAAGAGGGCCGCCAGGTAGCATCTCCGCGTACGCGCCTCACACCGCGCGCCCCTGCGTCACTACCCAGCGGCCAGATTTGGGAAGGAATAAGGAAGGGGGTAAGGTTTAGGACACTTCACAAAGGTTGGACTAGCCCTTGTGAAGCAGCCGAACTCGTTTTGTCGGAACAAAGGACAAGAACAAAGGAACAAGAACAAAGCTTAGGTTAGAATTTACGTTGGGTACAGTTCGACACAGAAAGATATTTTGCTTTCATTATATTTTCCAGTATCAAGGACACACAAAAATATGGATTCTGGTTACACCACGAATTAGAGGATTTTTTGTAAATTTAGCAAATGGATTTATCCACTTTTCGTTACCAGGGCCCTGTAATAAGATTTTTTCTGCCCAAAATTTGCGCAGTAGTTTTTTTTCGCGCAGCATTACGTGACTTTCATTCCACTGCGTAAGCGGTAGCAAGAAAGTAAAAATAGATTAGGTTTAGATTTTTTAAAAATTCTAATAAATTCAGAAAAATTATGGGTTGTGCATGGTACGACCTGATATCACGCATGGTTCCATCCCCCCCCCGTTTCAGAGCAGCCGGACAAATTGCTGAGATCAATGCGAGGAATTAGATGTGGATCACTCGATTAATAGGTTTCAATTGTAGCCCTTTAGGCCTTGCAAGTTGGACATCCCTTACAAGTTGAAAACCTTACAAGTTGACAAGCCTTACAAGTTGAAAAATTATCTGCGTAAATTTCCTTGAGGCCCAGAATGGAAGAAAAAGCGAGAATAGCAACATTTGAAAAACATTTTCGTTCCCGAGTTATAGAAAAATAATTCAACGGTAAATGAACTACTAATTTGATTTTTATGCATTGCTAACAAAATAGTAACGAACATCAGTTCTACTCCTACCCCTATCAGCTTAAAAATACTTAAATATAAAACAAGATATCATGCTTTTCAAAATATAATTGTTTATGCATATTTTTTATTCAAATCGCTTAAATTTTCAGCCCCCCCCCCCCCAAATAAAACAAGATTTTTTAGAAATCCGCTCCACAATTTACCTTCCTATGACATAGGTTTTCAGTTTTAAAAGTTCAAAATATCACAATGCTCAATAGTATCATCAACCCTCTTTCCTTTTAGTGACATAGGTTTACATTTCCTCATCAAATGGACGAAATTCGTAACTAATTTTTCTGACTCTCCATTGATTTACATGTGAGTGTCAAACATTTAATTTACTGTATCTCAAAACTACATTAGTGTGGCTTAAGATATGATTATACCTCACAGACCCTTTCATATACTAAGCAATCGTAGAATTGAGACACGTAAAGCTGCAAAGCATGTAAGTCAAAATTTTGAGAAAAATACAAGTTTCGTTACTTTCAAAACCAATTTTTTTAAAAAGTCTGTTTTCTGCGTGTTCGTCCTTGTCTCTGTGGAAAACACTAGGATTTAAACAGTTTACAGGATTTTATTCAAAATGGATTTTCTGCAATCGATCTAGTTGATGTAGCAACCCCACAATTTGAAACGGATCTTTCAATTTTGAGGGTACTTTATACGATATTTCTAGGATTTCCCAGAACTTTCTCAAAACTGGCTCCCTTTCTTCTGTTTCTTTTTTACTGAAATAGTGATAGATTTAAAAAAATGGAAAATACGCTTGCAAATATGGTGCAGTTACGATTTTTAATAAAACTAATGAAGTTTCGAAAATAGCAAAACGTTCAACTTTTCTTGATGATTCGGGAACGTGAGATTACTTGCGTTTCTTGTAATTCTTCAAATAACTTGATGAAAAATCTCAAAATATATAAGTCTGGTTCATCAGAATATTATGCCCTATCTCAGGCGGGAATAAACATTTGCAAAATATACGCAACGAACAGCACGAAGGCTGACTGAATTGGAAAGAATCCTGAACGCGTAGCATAATATACCTAATTTTGAGTTCAGTTTATTTAAATGATCGATTCATACCATATTTGAATGAATTGAGGGACCCAATAATTTTGTTACCTTAATATCAGTCAGTTAAACATTGGCCATTTTACGTGGAGTACAGGATTGTTTATTTGAAATAGATAACTGAATTAAACAGTTTTCTCTTTGTTTACCATTAATTTGTTATTACGAAACCAATTTGAAAATCCGATATTATACTAATCACTGATTCTATATTGCAAAGAATATTCGTATTATCAACAAAGAGAGCTGTTCTGTTTCGAATTGACGAGGGCGTGTCTTTTACGCCCTGTAAGGATAAGCATTATAAGAAGAGAATAGTCTCAAACCGAACCCTGGCCGACCGCATGTAAAAATTACAATGAATTGGAAACACGAGTAAATCTTGTTCCATCATTCAGTATGGTATGTATTCAGTATGGTATCAGTATGGTTTTTTAATGTACGAACATAACCAGTCTAGAGTAATACCACGAATTTCATACTAAGTTACTTCTAAATTGCAATGTTCTGATCAGTGACGTTAAATGCTTTTGAAAGATCTAAAAATATTCTAATACGTGCTTGATTTTGATCCATTCGTGTACCGAAATCTTGCAACCCTGCAACTACCGACTTTTTTGTTATATAACCAGCACACTCGATCTCATAGGCCCGAAATATTCTTATTGTTACAAAGAGTCCGAAAGTAGTTTATGATCCTGAAGTGTATTACTGTATTTTATTTTAATTTAAGAATGCATGAAAACAATAAAAAACACAAAAATGGAATTTAAAAAGCAAAATTTATCATATTTGTTAACATACAATCACTCTTCAGATTTTTACAAAATTATTACAAATCCACGGTGACAAATGCAGGTGACACGAAAATGTTATGAATTTTCATTGTCACATCAGTTATCATTATAGATAGAATACCATTTCTAATTAATTATTTGTGTTCATAACAATCAGAAACTACACACTCGGGTCCACTAGTCCCTAGTTGCACCTCTCACGAATTAGCTCGTATCTTCGGCGAAGTATTGGCAACAACTGAGACTGTAAGTAGCATGAGACCAAGCCGACGGAGTCATTCAAATCTACGTAAAGCGCTCTGCGGCTGTCATCAGAAATTTCCATTTGCTATGAATGTAAAATGCTGTTGGGGTCCAGTAGACTCCAGAGTGCAGTTCTAGGGGTTAAGATAAAAAATATGGCTGTTTCCGTAGATTTTTATTTTCTAAATCCTCGTTGGCAATCTGAAAACTTTTTTAATATTTAGTGATAAAGGTTTTCATTCGTATGTAAAAAAGTATTTCTAATTTTTTTGAAACAATTGACAAAAGAAAAATGGCCGATAATTTTGAATTTCATTTTGTTGCCTTTTGGAGAAGTGACAAAGTAGACCTACGTCACTAAAAGAGAAAAGGGTTGATGATACTATTGAGCATTGTGCTATTTTGAACTTTTAAAACTGAAAACCTATGTCATAGGGAAGGTAAAATGTGGAACCGATTTCTAAAAAATTTTGTTTTATTTGGGTGGGGCGGGAAATTTAAGTGATTTGAATCAAAATTGTGCCGAAACAATATTTTGAAAAGCATGATATCTTGCTTTATATTTAAGTATTTTTAAGCTGGTAGTGGTAGGAGTAGAACTGATGTTCGTTTCTATTTCGTCAGCAATGCATAAAAATCAAGTTAGTAGTTCATTTACCGTTGAAATTGTTTTATCTATAACTCGGGAACGAAAATGTCGTTTTTCAAATGTTGCTAATCTCGCTTTTTTTCCATTCTGGGCCTCAAGGAAATGTACGCAGATAATTTTTCCCCTATACGTCATACACAGTTTTGACTGTTTTTTTGCCAATAAATAAATAAAAAATAAATATCCACGTACGAGTAAGTACTGACACCGGCCGCGGAAGCCTACACTCTAACATTTTCCATATTTTCTAAAAATGATCTACATTTTTTTAATTAAACTTTGTCCTCGGTAGCAAAAATCACTCATAAAAAATTGGGTGGATCTCATTGTCATTCAAATCCCTGAGTTTTCGAAAATCGCAAAAGTTTATATTTTTTTGGCGACTTCTTACAACTAAAATAATGAACTTAGAACTTTTCTTAATAAAATCTGTTGTTAAAAGACAAATCTTCATATAAAACCATTACAATTTTTTGCGTTATTTTGCATGAAATTTATACAATTCTTAAACAATTATTTTTCCAAAATTACTCCAATCTTTATTTTTACATTTTCGCCTCTTATGTGTTAAAGACCAATAAAAAATTGCTGCTGTCACTTTTTCGTTGATCCTTAAGAAAATTTGAAACAAAAAAACATTATAAAAGTACAATATTGAAAGAAGATCCTTTTGTCTTCTCTTCTGAAAATTATACCTTGAAAAAAACTTTTATACAATTCTTTGAAAATATGGGTGTATTTGAAGTAAAAGCAATTTACACTATTTTTCTTCAAAAAACTGCTCTGAATTTTTTCTTGATTTTTTCCCGAGGGGTGGAGCATAATATGTTTAAAAAAGGGCGCAGGTCTAACTTTCGTTGAACTTCATTTTTCTATTTTTCGAAAATTGCAAATGTTAGAAATAACGTGAGAAAGAATGTGCTGTTGTGGCATCACTAGTTTCGTATCAAAGACGTACAAATGTGGATTCAACTATACACAACATGCTAGAGGACGTAATTTACTACTATATGGGAGAAAGATTTATCCACTTTTTTCGTTTCCAGGGACTCAGTATAAGAGATTTTCTGTCGAAAATTCGATGATTTCTGGCGTACAATTACAATACCTTCTCTTCTTACTAAGTAAGATGAGAAAGTAAAAAAGTACATAAAATTATTAGAGATTAATACTTGGAATAGATTAAATTCCGAAAAAAAATCTAGCTTCGTTAAGACCAGAGCCAACGCCCCTTTTACTTTCTCTCCTTACTACGTACGTGAATGGCTTATTTCAGAAACATCGTAAGTCACTGACAAGTAACTTTTCAGGACGGACAAAAAACCTTCTAATACGGCTATATTTGTCAGAAACATTGCGTCAATTTTTTTTAAGTCGTTTTTCTGTATATTATGTAGAATTATAGTCTCATTTAGCAAAACGTTAAATTCTATTTTTTTATTTTTTACTACCAAACATGGTAGACTTACGTTGTTTCTGAAATAAAACATAATGGGACTAAAATGTAGACATTAAATACTTTTTTACCTGTAATGTATGTGAATCAAAGATATTTGAATGAACACCTTAATTACATGAAATTGTTACATTTAACTAATTATTTCCATAATTAATAATTCATGCACTGCCTAGTTTTGTAATTCTGCTGAGAACGCAACCAGTTCTTCCTTGTGGAGATATACTAGTACTCCATTAACTTTTTTATGTCAATCGATTTTTACGTTGTCGCACTTACTTCGTAAGAAGTGAAAGTCATGTAATTGTGCGCCGGATAACGGCGAATTTTCGACAGAAAAATTGTTATTGACGGGTCCTGATAACGCAAAAGCTGAAAAATCAGTTTTTAACGGATATTTTCAACGGAACCGTCCACCACACAAGGTCACGCAGCGCTCTACCAGCAAACGCGCGCTCAGTGACGGGAAGAAAAAGGATCTCAATATTTGAAGATATGAAACATATTAGAAATATTCACAAAAGTTGCAGTTCAATTCCTGAACTCTGCTCTCCATCCTTCCGCATTTTCAGATATTTGTATCACTTAAGAATTGAAAATACGGATTTGTCATAATCAGTATGTATTGAAATAAGATCGTTTCTATCACTACGTTAATACTAGTATATGATCATTAACATTGAAATTGTTTGTTCAAAATACGCAATGTAGTTTGTGCAATCTTAATTATTTATTCTTATTGTGCTTTGTTTCAAGATCCCATTAATTTCCTGTGATATAAAATCACATTGAATGGAGTTGAAGTAACAAATAATTTTATTACAATACATACTTATGAAAAAAATCCTATTTTCAATCCTTTAATTCCTTCCGTCAAAGAAAGACCAAAAATCTGAAAATGCGGAAGGATGGAAAGCAGTGTTCAGGAAATAAACATGCAACAGTTTTGTGAATATTTGAAATATGTTTCGTATCTTCAAATACAACGATCCCTTCCCTTCCCTTCATCGAACGCGCATTTGCTAGTGGAGCGCTGCGTGACCTTGTGTAGTGGACTGTTCCTTTGAAAATGTCCGTTGAAACCTAGTCGCAAAAAAATCAAAATTACTCAAAAAAATGCCTATCTAACATATGACAATATGTATATCACTGGACTCGTCTTTTTACGCTCGTCATGATAGACTGAAAAAATATGATGTTATAGTTCCATTTGAAAAAACAAAGTTACCTCAAATATCTCGTAAAATACAAGTGATAGAATAGAGATTGATACTCGTATCAATTAACTCCATTCCCTCATGCACTTTCCTGAAAACTGAATTGCAATAACTTCAACTGTTCAAAAGTTACAGAAGGTGCTAAAGTTACGTGACTCACTCTGTGTGTGTGTGTGTGTGTGTGTGTGTGTGTGTATACTAGGCTGTATCGAAAAAAATAGAATTCAATGGCTTACTGAAAAAAGTTAAATTTCATTGCAAGAACAACATCGGCGCTAATAAACCCGTTTAGGTTAACGCCATAAACGCCATAAACGAGTTTAGAGGTGCCACAAACCCCATAAACATCCAATTTTTTGGCCTTTTTTCATTACTTTTTAGAAAATAACGAATAAATATTATTTAATGTGATTTTTATCAACGAATTTTTGGCTGACGTGGTGCCCACATTACCCCGCAACAATTTTATCATCATCAAACAATACTTATTTGACTCAGTGTGCCACATTACCTGGAATATGGCCAATTTTACGTTAAAACCATAGAAATAGAAACTTTTCAATTAACCATAGCTCCATAAATTTTAATCCAAATTATTTTAATTTACATAAAATTAGATCTCGAAATTTCTACTTTAAGAACTTTGCTTTGCACAATTTAACTATTTCACTGCAATCGGTTAAATTGCGCCCCACGCCATCACTATATACGACCCACATTTGCGCCGCACTGCTGTTTATGATTTCCTTATTCCCTACTAGGCTACATTGAAGTTGTTCTAGAGGTTTAGCGAAAAATAGTTTTCGATGCAGGAATAACATCGGCACCAATAAGAGCATTTTTAAAATGGGTTTAGGGGTACCACAAACCCATAAACACCACATTTTTCAGTCTTTCTCGCAACTTTTAGAAAATAACATATAAAGATAATTTATGGCATTTTTTCAACACATTTTAGCTGAGGTGATGCCCACGTTATTCCACAACAATTTTATGATCATCAAACATTATTATTTGACTCTAACAGTGGGCCACATTAATCAGAATATGGTCTATTTTACGTTAAAACGATATAAATAGACACGTTTCAATTGGCCGAAGTTGCGTAAATTTGTATCCAAAATACTTTTAATTTAGAGAAGATTAAAACTTGAAACCTCTATTTTATGAACTTTGCTGATTGCCGATTGCGGCAAAATGTCTGTCTGTCCGTCTAATCGTCTTTGGTCTACTCGAGCGCCTAAATCGTTCAGGCGATTTTATCCAAAATTGATATTCCTTGATTAATCTGAACGAACTCGAGGTTTTGCGAGTTTCAATCGGATATTTTGATTTTGGGGGGTACTTTACATGAAGGGTCAAAAACAGAAACACGGTCTGACATGACCCTCCATACTGTGTGAATTTTATTTGACTTTCACAACCATATGAAGACATTTGAAAGTTTTCTAAGTTGGACGTTGAGGTATTTAGGTATTCCATAGTAAATTTCTCCATCTCACTTTGCTCTATAGCTCCCACTCCTTCATGATACACGAAGAATGTGACAGAGTCATTCAGTTAATGGGTACAAGTATTTACTGTCGGCGCAAGTTTTGCACTGGTATTGTAGGAAGTTTTAATTTTGC
Source organism: Acheta domesticus (assembly GCA_031308135.1). Taxonomy (NCBI): domain Eukaryota; kingdom Metazoa; phylum Arthropoda; class Insecta; order Orthoptera; family Gryllidae; genus Acheta; species Acheta domesticus. Next base: position 267,296,155 of record JAHLJT010008446.1, read on the forward strand.
GTCAATGCACATTGCAATTACACCGTCCTGTAAACGTAAATTCGATCAGCTGTTTGAACTCCTAAGAGAAGCCGCCTCTCGCGCTTTAATGCAGAAGGAACACAAGTCACTGACTTGTGTTGTATTTGCATTAATTCCTATTACGTGCTCGCCAAAAACTACCTCTAGAATTGCTTGACATACGTTATATCTGTCTGAAACGATACATATACATACAGAAAATATAATTGCACTAAAAAGTCAAAATGGCAAAAAAACTGACTTATATTGTTTTTGAAATAAACTATTCACGCAAAAAAAGACAATAGTATTGTAAACGTGTGGCAAAAATAGGCGATTTTTGGATAAACAAGCTGTTAGTGTCGAGCCCTGGTAATGAAAAAGTAAATAAATCTATGTTTTATTTGTAGCATATTACTATCTCTTTCACATTGAGAATACAGAATCCACGTTTTGGGGACTGAAAAATCTGTTGATAAACGCAATCACCTTGATCACCCTGTTAATCGAACGAAAACGCAAGAAATATAAAAAATTACATCAATTTTTTGTTTCAGTGTTTTTGACATTTGGAGTAAAGGACCCTTAAAAACTGGCGCAAGTCTCATTTTCGTGGGACTTTCTGAATTTTCGAAAATTATAAAAAAATAAAAAGAATGTTAGAAAGTATGCGCTTTTGTAGCGTCACTGCCTTACATGCTCGCCTTACTACGTGTTTACGTAGTAATGAGAACGAAATATAATGCTGCGACTAAAATAGGCGTTTTTTTCAAGACAAAAATGCATTAGGGGCCCTGATAACGAAATAGTCGATAACTCTTGTATCTATACGAAATAGATTACCTCATTATGCACGTTTCATCAGAATCCACTTTTTGTTGGACCTTGGTATCGAAAAATTTTTTGGCAGTAAAACGTCGATCAGTCTGACCGCCAGTCCGTCTATCCGTCTACCCGTCTGTCCGTTAGTCCGTCTGCCCGTCTCTCCGTCTGCCCTTTCGCCTAAGTCTGACTGCCTGTGTGTCTGTCTCTCCGTCTGTTTGTCTATCTTTCCTCTGTCTGTCCGTCCATCTGTCCGTCTGCCCGTCCGTCCATCTGCCCGCCTGTCCAACTGCCCACCTGTCGTTCTTCTTCTATCCGTTCGTTTATCTGTCCGTCTGCGAGTCTACCCCTCTCTCTGTCTCCCCCTGTCCGTCTGCCCCCTATCCGTATATCCGTCCGACTGTCTGCCGGACTGTCCTTTTGGCTGGCTGGCCGTTTGTCTGTCTGTCTGTCCTGTGTAACTGTCCATCTGTCTGTGGATCTGTCTAACCGTCCGTCCATCTGTCCCGTCTGCCCGTCCGTATCACCGTCCATTTGTCGGTGGTTAACGTTAACGCCGTTCCGTTCATACGATTTTCTCAAAAATTGGTAATCCCCGGTCACTTAAAAATACCACAGATCTCATTTTCGTCAAAATCTCTCAATATTTGAAACTGATTTTTTTGGTGTCTTCAAACAACTATAATACTGATGTTAAAGAGATTTTTCGTTATAAAAAATGTTGTTCAAAGATAGATCTTGAAACAAGGTTATGAGTAATTTTTCGTATATGTGAGTAGTTTTCATGTAATTTTGCGCGAAATATTGGCAATTTTTAAACAATCAGGGCACCAGATTTTTTACTAAAATATGTTCCCCAAACTCTGTACCGTCTGCCGCTCTTACATACTCTACACTTTTAACTCGTAAATTATTTATTATCAGACAGTATTCTTAATTCCTTGTCGCGAACTTAGAACTCGCCAAGGGACGAAATGACATATATGATAGTTTTTTGCAAACAAAAATTTGGAAGGAAGACAATAGCCACTTTACATCAACTTTAAAGTCACCATCTTAAAGGAGTTACTTTAACCAACATTCAGACATAATACCAAGAAAAGACATACCATTCATCAATCACAATTTCGAAAAATAAATCCTTTTCTACGGAAGAAACAGAAAGTTCTGTGTACCTTTCTTATCGGTTTGCGTCGCGAACACTTGTTTTCAGTTGTCAACTGAAGTGTAAACAAGGTTTTGCGTCGCCGCGGCCAAACAATATTGCATAGCACTTAGAAGCGAAATCGAGCTGGAGGCGTAGTGGGGTTGATAATGGCACTTTACCCTACCTACTGCTAATGTTTCATCAACCTTCAAATTAATACTAATGGTGGCGCCACTTCGGTGCCATCCATTCCGTTTGCCGAAATCGGAAGTAGGCGGATTATTGTAAGGTCGGAGAACTGCGAGCCGGATTAGTGTGTGATTATAGTTATCTATTGCATATGAAGGTTCGAGAGTGGTATGTACTGTAGCTCCGTGCTATGTCTTGGTAAAATTCAGGAGTTTCAAACGCATCAACTCAACGAAACCAAAAGCAAAGCAAAGCCTTCTGACTCACTTTTTGTTACATTAATTCCTCTATTGCATCTAATAATTCTATGAATATGTATACTAAACATACATACTGGTCAAATTGTTTAAAATTAATCCACAAACTAAAATATATTCATACAAAATCATTTCATGTTTACATGATATATAGTGACTCGAAATTTATCTTACACGTGATGTGTTAACAGAATTAAAATAATATTACATTTCACTACGTGGTTTATTTATTTTCAACATTGCACTCAGTGGGGAGATGTTGCAGTTTTGCGTGGTCTTTGTCACATTTGCCGAGTGTCCGCGGCATCTTTCTGAAACGCATGGGAGGAGTCGCAATTAACGTAGGGTGTTCGGATTTTTAAATGCTTGAAACTACTCTCGTTTTATATCCTCGCGCCTCACGAATGTAAGAAGAGAAAGTATTGTAATCGTGCGCCGGAAAATTGCGACTTTTCGACAGAAAAACTCTTATTGTCCGGCCCTGGTAACGAAACCGTGGATAAATCATGTTCGAATTTCTTCATCTAAGACTTAATGTAGCCAGAATCCATATTTTGTGACCTTGATATCGAAAAATCGATTGACGGCAAAACGTCTGTCTGCCTGTGTGTCTGTTGGTCCGTCTGTCGGTCCGTCTGTCGGTCCGTCTGTCGGTCCGTCTGTCGGTCCGTCTGTCGGTCCGTCTGTCGGTCCGTCTGTCTGTCGGTCCGTCTGTCTGTCGGTCCGTCTGTCTGTCGGTCCGTCTGTCGGTCCGTCTGTCGGTCCGTCTGTCGGTCCGTCTGTCGGTCCGTCTGTCTGTCGGTCGTCTGTCTGTCGGTCTGTCTGTCGGTCTCTGTCGGTCTGTCTGTCGGTCTGTCTGTCGGTCTGTCTGTCGGTCTGTCTGTCGGTCTGTCTGTCGGTCTGTCGGTCCGTCTGTCTGTCGGTCCGTCTGTCTGTCGGTCCGTCTGTCAGTCAGTCAGTCCGTCCGTCCGTCCGTCCATCCGTCCGTCCGTCCGTCTGTCTGTCTGTCTGTCGGTCTGTCTGTCGGTCCGTCTGTCTGTCTGTCTGTCCGTCCGTCCGTCCGTCCGTCTGTCCGTCCGTCCGTCCGTCCGTCCGTCCGTCCGTCCGTCCGTCCGTCCGTCCGTCCGCCGCCCGTCCGTCAGTTTGTGGCCAACGCTAGCGCCTAAACCATTTAGCCCATTTTCTCCAAAATTGATATTCCCCGATCTACCTGAACGAACTTACGGCTTTGGAAGAATGAGATGGATATTTTAATTTTTGAATGTACTTTACATGAAGCCTCAAAAACAGTACTAAAATTTTCTCAAAAATAGCTCCAGTTTTTTTAATGAAACTTTGTCTTCGGTTACCGTAAAGGACACGCAGAAGAATGATGCAAATCTCACTTTCGTTGAAATCCCTGATTTTTCGAAAATTGCAAAAGTGCATTTTTTGGCACCGAGCGAAGTGACCGGTACGCAGCGCGCTGGATTCGCAATCGGAAGGTCCGTGTTCGAGCCCCGGGCGGGCCATCCTGACTGTTGTTTTCGTGGTTTCCCTTGGTCATAAGACGAATGCTGGGATGGTTCAAAAGCCCCACGAACATCTCCCACCTACCAGCACCCCATCTACCACTGCCTACCATGATCCTAGTCCTTTCACTCATCATCACCCTATCACTTAAATAATAATAATAATAATAATAATAATAATAATATAATAATAATAATAATACATAGAAAATCAAGATATCCCTAATGAATGTAGAATATGCCACCAGTCATCAGAAACGATAGATCACCTTATAACAGCATGTACAAATTTGGCCAATACAGAGTATCTTCATCGTCATAATCTCACTACAATCATTGTTCACCAGGCCTTAGCATTAAAACTCGAACTTCTCTCAGACGAACAGACTTGCCCATATCCAGCTAGAGCTACAATGGAAAACAAACATTACAGATTATACTATGATATTCCAATTCACACAGATAAATTTATGGCCGCCAATTGACCCGACATTGTTTTGCACAGTTTGAGAGAAAAAAATGCAATCTTCATTAGTGTCACTCACCCGGCTGATCACAATATTAATAAAGCAGAATCTGAAAAAATATCTAAATATACTCCACTTGCAATTAAATATAAAGAAATGTATAAACTCAATTCAGTGAAAATAATCCTAATAGTAATCACAGCAACTGGTTTGGTCAACAAAAATTTGAAGAGATTCTTGGAAACAGTCGGCCTGGACCCTAATATTATAATTCCTAAGGCCCAAAAATCCGTGATTCTGGAAACATGCAGAATTATTCGCACTGTGTTAAATCAATACTAGCATTGGTTGAGATATACCTGAATGACCTCTCAATGTGTAAACACCAGAGAAACTCTGAAACCAAGAACAACAACAACAACAACAACAATAATAATAATAATAATAATAATAATAATAATAATAATAATAATAATAATAATAATTCACAGCGGTGACAAAGTTGCTTGCGTCCGTGGTCTACACACGTAACGGTAAAGCTGAGCAACGGTAATGCTAAATCAACAACAGTGTTTCGCCACCTACGCTCTTGACCATTGTGAACGTCGAACGCTGAGGGAAACTGCACGTCTGTACTGGTCTGTGCCTCGCCAAATGGCTAACATGCCAAGAGTGGGCGTTGGAAAACAAACAAACAAATAAACAAACAATATTGACGATTTTTCGAGGTATTTTTTCTTAATGAAATCTGGTCTTTAAAGATATATCTGGAAATAAGGTAATGGTCAATTTTTCAAAAATATTAGTAGTTTTCGTGTAATTTTGCGCAAAATATAGACAATTAAAATTTTTTAAACAATTTTTTCTCAAAAATCGCTCCAAATTTTTGTCATGAAATTTTCTCTTCGTATTTAATAAAAAGTGGTAAAAAATATGGTGCTACTCTCATGTTCTGGGAACTCTCCACATTTTCGAAAATTGCATGAAGCTAACATTTCAAAATTACAAAATTAAAGAAAACAATTTTTTCCTTAAACAAAGTCTGCTCTAAAGAAACAGCTCTTTGAAAAAGGCCTCGTACTATTTTGAAAAATGTTCGAAAATTGCAATAAAGTAACATTTAAAAACTACAAGCCCGAGTTCGTAGCTCATTGCGTTCCGATAGCGTAGAGTTAAGGCACACGGCGACGTAGTAGTATAATATAGCGGAGTGTGTCAAAACTATAAAAAACGTACAAAGGCGTAAAAACGGATCCAATAATATACATATTGTCATATGTTAGATAAGCATTTTTTAGTAATTTTGAGTTATGACTCACGATTGTCAATCGTGATTGAATGTGCTGCCCAACTATGCCGGCCCGATTGTCAAGGTCACGCAGATCCTTGTTACCAACATGCTCTCGGTAAATGTGCTATGGAAAGCTAATCGCAGTGTTTGAAAATACGAAGCGAATTCCAAGACTTCACAAAGCTTGTATTTTTATTGAATTGCTTTTCGACCTCCCGTATTTTCTGATTTTTTTGGTCATAATTATAAAATCGATTGAAATAAAATTCTCTTTGTTACTTCAACTCAGTAAGATCCCTTAAATAACTGATGAGTTCTTCTTCTTCTTAGTGAGGCTCAACATTATTTGCTAATTGTTTTGACCTGTTCAACTATGGCTTTCCATTCTTTTCTGTTGTTCACTTTCACGGTCCAGTTTCTTATTTTCATTGTCTTGAGATTATTTATGACATCATCTTTCCATCTTGTCTTCGGTCTTCCTTTAACTCTGGTTGCAATAGCATTCCATCCGAAGACTTTCTTTACTAACCTATCATCATTCATTCTGTAAACATGTCCCATCCAACTTAATCTTAATGATCGGATATGATTAACAATATTTTTGTGTTTTATTATGTTATCCATCTCGGTATTATATTTTATTCTCCAAATACCATTTGGTTGCTTAACTGGTTCAAAAATCTTCCTTAAAATTTTTCTTTCAAAAATCATTAGCCTTTGAAAGTCAGCTTCTCTGAGGACCCACGTTTCTGCTGCGTACGTGACTACGGGCCGTATTACTGCCATAGTCTTAATTTTGCACTTTTAGATATCAATTTACTTCGAAAGAATGCTTGATTGGCAAAGTAAGCTTTATTGCCAGTTACTATTCTTTCTTTAATGAGCTATTAAACAAAAATTAGCGTAATAAGTTGCGATAAAAAGAAAACCACTTTTCTCTTTTCTTGCCCGTATGGTCGGCAGACTTGATACCACCAGACTTAGGGAGGGGGGGTAAAAAACCATGTGTACTAAGACAGCAGAAAATACGCATAGTGGCTAATAAGCATTGTAGCTACGTGTTCAGAAGTGGAAGAAGAAACACTATTTGCAATTAATAAATCTTAGCAGATTTGCTTACGTATTTGTTTGCTTGCAGATGGCGGAGACATTTAGAACGTACGCTGAAGTAATTGAATAATAGTGTAGTATGTTTACTTCTTTACGATTTATTATTATTATTATTATTATTATTATTATTATTATTATTATTATTCCTCTAATTCACGACTAGAGATGTTATGACTTGATAGATTGTAGAGTCTACTCCGTGTTGCAACCAGTATTCTAAGGAGTAGATCTAGGGTGTAGATGATGAGCTAGTGTCGAAAATCCGACCATCAGGACGTGAACTTAGGATCTCCCGGTCAGAGGCACCGCAGTGTCATCAGTTTATGTCCTGAGCAATCTCTCCCGATTTGTTCGTTAAAAACATTCAATATCCTTGTACAATTGTATTCATTTATTCTTCTTGTGTTTTGTTTCCAAGATCCCGTAAAAATCGCATGGCATGTCACCGTATGAAGAAACAATTTTATTTTAATCCATACTTACTATTGAAAAACATCACTTTCAATCTTTCAAATTCTTCAATCCTTACATATGACAAAGAAAAACACACACAAAAAAAACAACAACAGATAGTATGGAAGGATGAAAAGCCGAGCGCAGAAAAATCGTTTTGGGAAGACTTGGAATACCTTTATAATTTTCTAATACTATGATCAGCAATCCTATAGTTCGATTAAAATAAGTTGGTGATTAACAGTTGCGAATGGAAGGAAACGACGTTGACAGCGTACCACGTGCTCCCGGGACACGAAAGTAAACACTTGAAATAAATACTTATTAAAGTAACCAAATCTTACCCTTATATTGTATGAAGCTACAGTTCCAGAAGCACCACTGTCAATCACCAACTTATTTTAATTGGACCATAAGTACTTCCTCGAAGGCACATTGGCAGATGAAGCGCCGCGCCGCGTGACCTTGACTACCGGAGCGCAAAGTTGGGCAAAACATTCATAATTTCCGTGGAACACGAGTCGCAAGTAATCAAAATTACTGAAAAAATGCTCATCTAACATTTGAAAATATTTATTGCATTGGATTCGTCACGATAGACGTTCACGCTTGTCGTGATAGACTCAAAAAATTATATAGTTATATTTGAAAAAACAAAGTTGCCTCAATATCTCGTTAAATGCAAATGAAAAAAAAAAAAAAAGGAATACATGCATGCATTTCCCTCGTGTGTACGGTTTTCTTTTTTAATTTCAAATAAATTAAAAACATAGTGAATTGTAATCAGTACATATTTCCAAGCATAAGTGTGATGTTCAAAATAAATATTCTATTTAGTAAACTGTAATATTATTTTATTTTTGCTAATAAATCATGGGAATGATTATTTTCGTGAGTCACTGTATGTATTTTTTTGTTTTTAATTTGTGCTGGGGTCACCAGAACATTTAAGTCATGCTTATTCTGCAATTTAACCATCGTTCAGTCCAGTATCATTGTGACAAGTTCAATAGGTTCGGCAGAACATCGTCTGAAATTCACTGATATGCTTAGTGAACTCCAGTGAACTGAAATGAAATAAGTCCGGAGGGTCATTCTGATTATGCCGATCTATATGTTCATACAGAAGAGAGGTGACAGTGCTATCTACTGACGGAAGAAAGCAATATGATACAGAACGCCAACATCAGAAATTCAAAAGTATTAATACAAGTTTACTGCCGAAAAGAGCTTTATGATGCGTCTTATACACCTTAAAACGTGTCATGGGTTACTTACTCATTTAAAAATGTCGTTGGTAATCTTTTTTTACTTCTAGTGAAAACGTCTTACCATTCTTTCGTGATCTTACCTTTTTCGTGAGGAAGGTTGGCACTTTTCAAGTGACAGTCTATGTATTCAGTGGTACCTACATAAAAAGGTGAATGTACTGGTACGGCTAAGAGTTAGGAGTTATTGTGATGGTTGTTTAACAAAATTTCTTTGAAAAATACCATGACAGTGGACAAAGAATACGCGGAAGTATTTGAGTTGCATACACACAACATATGTGGACCTTAATGGGATATAACTTCAATTACAATGGCCCATCGGCAGAATATTATTGTCGGCAATTGCGTTGTATCATTTCGCCAAGGAACCGTGACCACTTTTTATATTAAAAATTAAGTGAATACTACATTTAAAATTCTTGGTAATTCAGCGAAATTTCCCGGAATAATCATTTTCTTTTTCCGGCTTTTTTCGTTTGTACCGCTCTTGAGAATTTAGTCGGAATGCTGATAAGTCATTCCATTTCGTTCATCTTCACCTTTGATGACAATTGTGTTGAATTGTGAATCTTCATATCAAAACAGCTGTGTTATTTCAGTAACCATGAGGATAAGAAAACTGTCTGCCCTTTTGGGAGCGGGGGTTATTCTTATGGCCTGTGTTGTTTTGTATTTGATGATGGATTTAATGCCTTTTCCAGACTTTCAGGAGGTACATCACCTATTCATTTGTTTATTGCATGAGAATTTCTTCATGCTCTGTAAGTTCTATTCATTTAATTTTTTGTTTCTTTTCAGAATAAGTGGATACATGTTGACAACAAATTTAAACAAACGAAGGAGACTGATGCAGAAACTGTTGGCACTAAACCTGCATCCAAATCGATAGATCATTCATTCCTATCAGAGCATACCAGTTTAAAAACACACACTGTGAGCCAAATGTTTTAGACTCCTTTAATTTCAATGTGTCATGCAGCTTACAAATATCTGAAGTTCCAGAATCTTCAGTGCAGGTGCGATACATGTTTATAATGCCTGATTAGATGTGTGTTACCATCTTGAGTTAACATGTATAAAGGGACCTGGTACTGGTCTCTCAAGAAATATCAATTAACTTTCAATTCAATTCAAATGAATATCAACTATCAAGAATTATTTTTCTTTCTACCCACAACATATGTGATGGTAATATTAACAGAAAGCTATACATCTAAATAGTTGTCACATTTACAAAATATCTACAACCTTGAGATAGTTCTTTCAATTAGAAATAAATTAATATATTCTCTTCATTTTCATTTTGCATGTTGTGCAGTCGAGTACTACTTTTGTGGTCAGTGAGATATTGAGTTACAATGAACAAATAGTGTTGTTGCCCTGTCTTTGAAACTTAGGTTTTACTTTAATGAAAATAAAACTACTGCTAAATAATGACTGTAAAGAATACAATCCATTAGCTTCATGCTGTGAAATAAAAAAAAAATTCCTTCAGTACTTACAGAAATGGGAACTGCATGGAATTCATTAGGGTAGTACATGAGCATAGTCATATCTTTCTTAATGATGTGGATGCATCTACATTGGTCATTTTCATTAAAATACTAATGATTAAGCCCCAGAAGTTAATGAACTAAATAACTGCAACTTTATGTAAAGGGTCAAAATTCAAATTCTATGAAATTGAGAAACAATTTTTTGTAGGTTTAACATTAGTCTGTTTTTAATTGCAAATATTGCTAGAGGATTGTATGTTTGATTCTCCAGCAATACCATTCACCAGTAGACAGGTTAATTATTGTTCCTTTTCGTTTGTGAAGGAGAATGCAGAGGATAACAAATATGGTCACTTTACCCTACCGAACATGTGTAAGCATGAACATTGCTTTTGTGTTTATTTATTTATTTATTTGTCAAAAACAGTAAAAAGTGTATATGACATGTGGGGAAAGAAATTTATGTGCGCACATTTTCTTGAGGGCCAGAATTTAAAAAAAAATGTTGTGTTAATATAATTATTTTGTTTTCCAGCTTCTAGATGTTTACAAACTTTTGAAGTTTGATAATCCAGATGGAGGAGCATGGAAACAGGGATGGAATGTTGAATATTATTCTGACCAGTGGAATAAAAATAATAAGTTAAAAGTGTTTGTTGTTCCTCATTCACACAATGATCCAGGTTGGTACAGATGTTAAATAATGTGCTAGGCTGTGATTTATATGCTACAAAGAAAGCAAAATGTGTACATATAAAGTGTAATTATTTAGTTAAATTAAAACAAAATTATGTGAAAAGGTGTAAAGGGTATAAATGAACACCAAAAAATGTGACAGAAGTTGTATAGATTCAGTTAAGAGGAATATGATGGGGGAGGAAAATGTGGCATACCAATTTCCGAACTATTGATCCCATACAAAATTGTTGGAATTCCAAATAACCACTTTCTTGAAATTCTCTGGCAAAAATTATATGTCTTTTTGAAGGTTGAATTGATTCTCAGAATCAATTGAATTTACTGCCGCAATTTTGAATTCCCTAAAGCATATATATTGAAATCAATTCGACTCCCCAATGAAATGAACTGAACTGTGGCCAAATACCAGAAACCATAAAATGCACTCACCATAAAATGGTACATCAGTTTGAAGAAGAAACTACAACAGCTCTTATGCGTAATCTACATGGCGTGCTTTGTTAGAAACACCATACAGATTTTATGTGCCATCATATCTTTAATATTGGGACAAGTATGGAAATACAGTGCAAAGGTGCATTAATAATTATATATAAAAAATTAACTTAGTGAATACCTCTGAATTATGGACACCTCGCAATTGGGGTCACCTCTAAATTGTGGACATCTCCAAATTTCCTGGGAAAAATACACAATAATACTTTCCAAAGACGGACATTCATATTAGCAGGCACAGAGATTTTAAAATACCTCCAATACAATTTAAACTTTGTGTTAACTGACAGTTTGGAAAAAGAATGATCACAATTCCCGGAATTCTATTCAATAATTGACAGTATTTTGGACAAGTGTGTAGTGTTTCATATTACTTCCGAACATCCTTTTATTTCTTTTCATTAGATGAGCCAATAGCTAAAATTCTTTATTAAAAGTTGAAGTCCTGAACATCTCTGATAAAGGAACAGTTCAAGTTATGGCCACACAATTTGCTGTTGGAAAACACATCAGTGACATTTAAGAAATACACTGTGTGTACTGAGTTTTATTTCTTAAAATTCTGTATAAAAGAATAGTTTTGTTAATTGAGATTCACTGGATGTTTTTATTTATGTCATTTTGGTTGCTTTGTAACTACAGAGTGATTAGCAATCTCATTACATCAAGTAGTACATTTTATTATTGCTTTAATAATAAGGATATATTATAAAAAATATCAAAATTTGATTTAAATTTATCAATAACAATACATTATAACCACCTACCCACAATAATAATGATAATAATAATAATATAATAATAATAATAATAATAATAATAATATAATAATAATAATAATAATAATAATAATAATAATAATAATAACTAGAAATTAATTTGAACATATTTTGCCATTAACATGTAGCTACAGACATGAATTAATGTTACAACCACAGACGTGAAGTCAAACTGACTCCGCATATTTCCTTGAAAATTTACGTCTTACTAATTTACATTTTCATAAAAAAATTTGTTTATGTTGTGAAATTACTTTTATAATAATAAAGAAATATTTTAAAAGTTTTTGAGATAATTACCGTTATTAGTCACTTGATTTTTAATTGCGTTTCTATAGTTGGGCTATTCAGATTAAATATTCAATGTGAATATAACGAGTAAACACATTTCACTATATTTTATAAGTAATTTTAATGTTTTATTGCTTTTACGATTTGTACATATTGTTGGCAAACATTTACAGCACAGTGCATGTTTAGAAGAGCAACAAATAGTATTTGTTTTCCTCTTCAGTGTCTTAGGACAAATAGAATAGTATTTTCTTTTTGTTAGTTTTCCATCCTCTTTTGCTATTTCCTACTTTTGCCTACTTAGTATTTCATTAATTGAAATTCTGATATCTTATCGAAAACATCTGTTGGACAATCTTCTAATTCCTTGTTAACTAGTTCATTAGACTTTTATTTATCAAATCCAGCCTTGTTACTGATGCCATTAGTGCTAAACAAGAAAAATATGAATAGTTCTTGAAAAATAAAAGATAACAAAAGAAAATGCTCAAAAAATAAAAAAAATATAAATATAATAAATACAGCTCACCCAACACTAAAAATATTATGTGCATGCCTCCCATCAGTAGTGTCAAGTAATTTTTCTTGGTACCCGATCACAGAATGTGGAGTCAAACTGACTCTGTGATGCGCAAAGCTACTTTAACATGAAATAAATCTGATAAATCAAGGTGTATAAAGTCTACAATCCGCATACGCAACAATGAAGAGTTAGTTTGAAGGTACTGACATCCTGGTGGAAATAGCAGGAGTGCTAAAATAATAAAATAAATATGTAGAAGAGAGCGGAGTCAGTTTGACTCCCGTCTGTGGTTATGGGTTAAATTCATTTTTCATGTAGGAGAATCTCTTGACAGATGGATAATGTTGGTACATTTGAAGTTGAACACTGTAAATATGTTGATTAATTGTAAGTTTTTTTCGGAAGTTCTAAGAGTTGCTGGGCATTCAGTAATATGGTATGTAGAAATAGAGAAATCATAAATTGGACACAGACTCTGTGATTTTGTTTCTTGAATGTAGAAAAAATTACAAATTGTTGTTTGTAAAGAACTGTAATATGAATATCCTAGTGTGTAACATCCTACCCTCTTTCTAAATAGTAGACACTTCTAAATAACAGACATTTATTTTATCCCTCAGGTCTGTTTGTTATTGAGAAATTTCACTGCATGTGCAAAATAAAAATATATTTGACCTATTGTACTTGCCTTGAAAAATGTATAAAATTTGTTGACATGGGTTGCTTTAATTAGCATAAAAAGTATGCAAATGCTTATAAATTACAGCCTTAGTAATGTGTATACCTCGTAGAGTTTTTATTAGCTGAAGTTTCTTTTATTTTGTTGTTCTTCTTTCCTTTCTTTAATATCTTTGTTATGGTTAACTAATTAACATGTTTTTTCAGGTTGGATAAAAACTTTTGAGGATTATTATCATGCCCAGACTCGGAACATCTTGACAAACATGGTGAAAAAGTTATCAGAAGACCACCGTCGTAAATTCATTTGGGCTGAAATATCTTACTTATCATTATTTTGGGATGAAATTGATGCTTCCACAAAAGAACAACTTAAAGCGTATGAAACTTTGGGAAATAAATTCTATTTTATGAAGATTTTTTAAAGAGATTATCACAATTTTGTTGTTGTTACAGGTTATTAGAAAGTGGTCAGTTGGAAATTGTTACTGGTGGATGGGTAATGAATGATGAAGCTAATGCCCATTACTTTGCTATTCTGCAGCAAATCATTGAAGGTCATCAGTGGCTAGCGAATCATCTTGATTATATACCTAGGTTTGCTAATTATATATGTTGATAAAATAATTAAAATTCTTGAACTACATGTAATAAAAATTAATGGGTATAGCTATTCACAAGTTTTGAAATTTTAATGTCTCACAAATCAAAATATCTATTTTATTTTGACACACAAAAAGGTGTGGTCATGTAAGATAACAAACACACATGGATCTGCACTTCAGATGAGCAGCAGTTGTGGTTTTCTGTAAAAGTTTCATTGCTTATAATATGAACACACTTATTCCAACTTACCATATTTATTAATATATTTTTCTTATGTTTATGAGTGCAATAAAATCTAATAGATTGAAGCCCTATTTGATCATTCAAATTTGAAATTTGTGAACATGAAGGATTATATTATTAAACCTGCCTGAGTAAAAATTGTAGTACAAACAATTGTGGTAGAACTGAGTAGGCACCACTTCAAACAGAATTCACAATTAACGTCCCATAGAAAAGAAATAAAACAATATTTGAAACTTATTTCAAAGTTGAAAGTGATTGGATATAGGATTTGGTTTCTTTTTTGTTTCATCACTCTCTTCATTCTAATATCCAAATGTGGATAAATTGCTGCTTCTATTTTTCTCTTAAATTTCAAAGTAATTTCCATGTTTGAATCATATTCAAATGCCCTTTCCACCAGATCTTGTTGAAGTTTTAGAACACTATTAACAGTTCTGACGTTGAAGTTACTCCAGGACGCAGTTTCACTTCCGTTAGTTCATCATTACTTTCGAGGAGGTTTTCTTTGCTATTTCCCGAAGCTACTCTTCAGTGAAATCATTACAATGAGAGATGCACAGATCCTGAATGGCTTTTCTGTTTGTGTGGCCAAAACCCTTACCTCCAACTTGATGCAACTGAATTTAATTATTTAACAATTTTGTTTTTCTATTAATGTGAATTGACATTCCAAATTTGAGCTTTTTGCAAAACGTGATACTTTGAGCTCTGGTGTGTCAAGTTCTATTCCCAGATGATGCTGATAAAAGAAACAAAATGTGTTCACTTAAAAAAAATGTACGACTAAAAGTCATACTCATGAATGTTGAAGTCCCGTACGTTAAAACTTGTATCATTTCTCTAATTGCGAATGTTCAGAACTCACGAATAGCGAATTCGCGGATGTCAAGGGATTACTTTACTATGGTGGTTGTTCAGAGTAATTAAATTTCTGTCCATGAGGCTTCGCAGAAAGGCATTAGTTGTGAAGGAAAGTGAGATGAGATATACAAGGAGCTTTGTTATTATTGTTTTTTTTATTAGCTTGGAGAGCATATTTTAGATCAGACTTAACAAGGTTCCAGAAGCATTTCAAAAAAGGCCATCTATGCAAATTCTTTGGACACTCTGCTGCTCTGTACTCATGGCGCAGTTCACCCATAGAGGGAGCAAATGACATTCTCAATTGAGATACTAAGTGCTGTGCATTACAGAGAGGGCCATGTCTCATTAATTTGATGTTTGTTCCATCTCTTTGTTCTTAAGGGAATGTTGGTTGCAAAGAGAAGGAAGGGAATACCTCTGTACACTGAAACTGGGGTCTGCACTGACACTTAATATATAAATCCATTATTCAAAAAAGGTGGTAAAATAAAAGTATAAAGTACTAAACTTATTCACCTCTTATTGACAAGCAGATTAAAAACAATCTTCAATAAAGAATTTTTGCCTTTCATTTGCTGAACACCAAAGAAATATTTGTAATTACTGAATGGTTGAAGCACTTCATAATAACTTTTTATTGTTTTGGTTCAAATAACATCTGTTTGACTCCACTGACATCTTCAGTCTTTGGATTACTTCAGTCTTAAAACTGATTTCAAGCTCTCCTCCAACATTAAACTTTTAATTGTGTTTTGCAAAGGTGGAAAAGAGAGAAAAATTGCTTTCAGTTGAAGACCTTGGGGTAATAACCTGCTATGCCACATTTCTGATGAAATTGAGATAGTAGTGTTTTTCAGTCCCCTATTGATTTATCTAGATGATAGGTTTTAATTTTAAAGATCTGATGCAAGATGACAGTGTAATTCATTATTTAATGTTCTTTATCCCAATGTGTAGAATGGAATGCCTAAACCTTTTCTCTCCATTTTCTGAAAACTTATGTATTGTGGCATAACATGTTATTGCCCTGAGGTCTTCAGTTATATGTCAGTCAAAACATTCTGAAAATGTGAGCTGGTCTATAATTTTGGGAAGGAGTTCTGAGGGAAATTTTGTAATTCACCCAGGTTTTGCTTTCTTTTACATTTATCTTTAAACTCTATATCAGATTGTAATTCTGTAATTTCTATCTGAAATTTATGTGAAACAGTTTATTTCATGGAAAATGTGCACATAGATTTTGATTTCTATCTTAAAGTAATTGAAAACCTGAAATTATGATTAAAAGTATTGAAAAAAATTACTTCAAAGTACAGTAAAACTTCACATATACATTTTCAGGGGACTGAAGGGAAAAAATATATGAGAAAATGCATAACTGGAATTGAATATTATGAGCAAAACAAAAACTCAATATTTACATTGACATGCTCCTGGACCTGCTTGCAGGAACTACTACCAACATTACTTTTGATTTATATAGTCAAATAACAATAAACATAAAATGTGACATCATGCACATTTTCTTGGCCTCCAGAATCTCTTCCCAACATTTTAACTATAAAGATTTGAATGACGAATGAAAGATTAAAAAACACACAAGTGTTGCATTGATGCACATCACCTAACGCTGATGCTGGCAGCTGTTTCAATGTCTGCGCACATGAGTCGCTTAACGTGCGTCGTAGATTAACACTATCTTATGCTAAAAGGCACATGAGTGGTCTTGGCAACACGTGTTGTGCCGGCAGCTCAAGCAACATGCTCTAGCTATGACGTAAGTGAAGATGTATCGTGCATTTTCTAGTTTTCAACGCACGTTAAGTGACTGGTGTGCGCAGACATCAACATCAACACAGCTCACGTCATCAGCGTTAGGTGACATGCGTCAGTGCAATGCTTGTGTGATACAGGCCTAAATGCCATTATAAATCTTTGATTCCCACAATGTTTAATATTTCCTTTAAATGTGCCAAATGTTTATCATGCAGTGTTGATGAGCATAAAGCAAAGCTGCTTCGAATGACACTAATGCCCCCATTTTTATCCTGTAGTTTTGTCCAAAATTTCAAAATGGACAAGTTGAAAGATCTTCCATTGCATCAAAATTATATAAAAAAATTATGATAAACAACCTGAATACTGAATTCAACACACACATTCCTTGGGCTCCTGTATGATAACATAAAATTCTCACTTATTGATTACCTATGTCTTTATCATTTGGACATTATATGGTCATTAAGGGACTTTCATTACAAACATATAACTATGAAAAATATATAAATGTTAAATGCATATCTGAAATAATTTAGCATAGGAAGTATAGATATTTATCTGGGACTTACAAAATACAACATATAATCGTGAAAAACATATAAATGGAGTTTCTCTGTACTTGCTCGCATTCAAACTTTGCAGCAGTAAAATGATGTGGTAATGAAGACAGGTTTGAGAAATGTGCTAAGTCTTTAACTCATAATTGGTATTCCAAGGCAACTTTATCTGAAATGCTCTGATTATATCAAATAAACATACAGTTAACAAGTCTTTACCTTGCAATGGCTAAGTTGAAGTCTCAAAGATAGAAACATGATATCTGAGGGGATTTGACAGTCTGTTAGTTATGTGAACTTCTCATTTCATCTGTCATTTTACTTCATGCAGTACACTGCAACAGTTGTTATCACTGGCCGCACCAGCACTCCTTTCAACTTTTGCCTTCTGGTGTCTGTTTGCTCTATCCTCCTAATAACACTAAATAGTCCTGTTCTAGTACATCTTGTTTATTTGTCCTATCTGTGACAATATCAAAAAGGTACTTATTTGGCATTCAAGTTTTCAGGCCACTGCAAAGTTTTCAGTATTTAAGGGTCTCATAAATGTTGATACTGTGTGCTAAAAGTCTTTGTCACTTTCACCAGTACTCAAATATATGTATTACATCAGATTTTTCAGAGTTCTTTAATTATGTAATGAATATTTGTTTTTCCAGAAATAGTTGGGCTATTGATCCGTTTGGACATTCCCCAATAATGCCATATTTTCTTAAGAGGATGGGTTTGGAGAATCTCGTTGTCCAACGGGTGCATTATTCTATGAAAAAGTATTTATCACGCACAAAGAATCTTGAATTTTACTGGAGACAGTTGTGGGGTAAGTGTTTACAATGATTCAGATGTGAAGTCAATTTTCCATAAGTTTGAATTTCATTTTCAACCACCTGAATATGCAAGCAGTTTTCTCCTCTACAAGTTGAATTTTATAAAAGAAAATTCGTGGTTACTGAATGTTTTTCTTTTGGGCTTTCGATTCAACTTTACTGAGATTTTTCCACTGGAGATCAAAATTCATGAGAAGAGGCATTATGCATTATTTGAAGGCTGCATTGGGAGTACTCTACTGATATTTCTTAAAAATTATTTGAGTATCTTTGTATCATGCCCTCTGGCACTTTTTGACCAGCCTGAGTACATGAGATCATTAAGGTGGATGTGCCTGAGTGGTCTCAAATTGCAGTAAAGGTATAAGGAATTTGTTGATGTATAATTACTATTTACATGCCAGTGACCGGATTTTGCAGGAGATCTCATTGAAACTAAAAAAACTAAACAGCCATTACAACTGCTCAGGTTTTGATGATTTCTTCCCCCACAATACCAACTTTCACCTTTGTGGTCACATTTACAAATTGAACTGATATTTTTTTAATGGATGAATTGTGGATTCTGACAGGGTAGAAGCACTAAGATGCCATCTTTACATTACAGATGTTAATAGGCAAAACAAGGGAAAGGAGTCTTCCAACTTTAATAATATGTATTGATTATGAAAAGGCGTATGCCAAAAGGTAATAGACAGAACCTCAGGGAAATACTTGAAGAGGAGAAAGTTCCAAATCAGTTGCTCAGTGCAGGACAAAGACTATAAAAGGACTCAAGAATTAAAATACAGTTAAGAGAAGGAGGAAAGTTGACAGCAGTAACAACCAACAGTGGCTTAAGGCAAGGATGTGGATTATCACCCATCCTCTTTAACACATATATTAACCACTTAGTGAGAAACTGAAGAAGAAAAGTTAGACAAGAAATAAAGATTACAAAAGACAAGAAGATAGATACAATCTTGTATGCCCATAACCAAGATAATTTACTAAGAGCGGTTTTTGAATTGACAAAAGTGGCCCAAAAATATTCCAGATATATATTCAGAAAACAGAAGTTATGGCAAAACAAGGTTAAAAAAGCAACAACAAAGGAGAGCCAAAGAGTTTAAACAAGTAAATAATTTTTATACCTTGTAAATATCAAAAGTGTATACAACCAAACTCAGGAGAAAATAGAAAACTAACTTAAAACTACAATAGAATAAGCGAAACAATTAAGAGATGCTTTGGCAGAAACGTAGACCCAGAAACAAAACCGAAACTCCACAACATAGCTGTTAAACCTAAAATCATGTATGGCTCTGAAAAATGGATAATGAAAGAGAGAGACAAGCAAAGGTAGGCACATGAGATTTCTAAGACATCTCATGGGAATTACAAGAAGAGACGGACTGAGAAATAAAAACATCAGAAAGAAATTGAAAACCAAAGGTTTAGTAAAACAACTCTCATAGGAGATGGAGAGATCATGTACAGAGAGAATGAACAACAGATTGCCAAACTTAATCTGGAAGTACAAACCAAGAGGGATCAGAGGTAGAGGCTGACCACTAAACAGGTGCCAGCAGCAGAAACACTTGGAAGACTAATAATCTACCAAGAATAGTGCAAGAAACCAGTAGAAAAAGGCTGTGAAACCTCATTTCTGGTCAGGTCATGATGATGATGATGATGATCTATTTCAATTTGTATATTTTCCTAATTTTCACTATATATTTATGTACTTAGTCTATTTGATGTTACATATAAATGCAAGCTCTATTAATCATTTTGTATATTGTTTCAGATGGTTCAGGGACTACTGATCTCTTCACACAAGTAATGCCATTTTATAGTTATGATATTCCTCATACATGTGGTCCAGACCCTAAAGTTTGTTGCCAGTTTGATTTCCGACGTTTGCCTGGATTTGGCATTTCTTGCCCGTGGAAAGTGCCACCCCAAGTTATTAATGAACGCAACGTAAAAGATAGGTATGTAATTATTAGACTTTTGAAAAATATGCAGTTTTCTTTTGCTCTCACATGTTCTTTAGAATATTAAGTGTTGCTAACGTGCCATAAGGGGTGAGCAGTTGATTGTTGTTATTCAAGGAGAAACAGTTGACAGCAAGAACAAATAAAATATTTGAATTATAAGAGTGAGCTAACAATGCAAATTTGTATACCTGTTTTACTTCAGTGGTCCCTCTTGGTACAAAATTGCTAGTTGTAACTTGTTTGTGCTTTATGCTAAAGCTTATAGTTAATCAAAACTGCATGTCACTGATGACCCTTGTTACCTCCATTCATAGTTCAAGCAGTCAAGTTCTTTACTTTTGGAGAGCTGAAGATGAGCAATAAAGAACAAAAATTAACATATTTTTGAAACATATGGAATTGGTAAAAATATATTTAATTGATATTTGAGTCTAAATAACTTTTGTGCACTTCTTTTTAACAGGGTCTCCTTATTTATTTTCTTATTTTAACACCTTGTTAAAAATTTATTTTGTTTGCAGAGCTGAGAAGCTTTAGATCAATATCGCAAAAAGGCTCAATTATATAGAACTAATGTTCTGCTGGTTCCTCTCGGAGATGATTTTCGCTATGATCAAGCAAATGAGTGGGATGCTCAATACAATAATTATCAAAAGCTTTTTGATTATATGAACAAAAGTCCAGATTGTATGTTGAGGTAAGAACACAGCTATGAAAAACATTTCATGTGTGTTTTTAATTTCTTCTTACACATTTTGTTATGACTGAAAATTAGACCTAATAAATGTAGCTGATAATAATGTAGGGTGTCTCAGAATAAATATTCCAAACTTCTATAGCATGAAGGAGGTTGAGGATAAATTCCATGGTGGAGGTTGAAGATGGTCACTTTTTGCCAATGAGCTTCTGGGAAATCTCATATAACGAGATTACACTTATGACAGTTGCCCTTGATTATTTGGAAACTGCTCATGCACTTGTATTCAGCAGGTCATATTCTTAGTCAACGAGATGCCGTGGAACTGCCAAACAGATGAATGCGTGGTTGCCTAAAAATTGTACAAACATCATAAGTAGAGCCTGGACGTTTGGCAAAATGCCTTTTTATTATTGATATGATTGTATGACTTTAACAATAGGATTGTTTTAATTGTACTTCTTGGAAGTTTTTAGTAGATTTTAATTTTGCCTTTTTATGCCTTTTTCATCATTATTTTCCCTTTTTTTCCCTCCTGGCACCAATCTCTGTCGAGAAGGAAACATACTGCAAACCTGGACAACATGAAGGTATGGTCTTGTCTTTCTGTGGACACAGAGGCTCCAGTGTCAAGTTGTGTTAAAAATATAAAAGGAAAAGAAAGATCATACCAGTGAAGATTTTTGATATTTTAGTTTCTCGCCTTATGAATACTTCGTAAGAAGAGAAAGTTATGTAATTGTGCACCAGAAAATGGTGAATTTTCATCAGTAAACCTCTTATAGCTGGGGTGTGGTAAGGAAAAGTGGATAGAACCTGTTGCTAAATTTAGAGAGAAAAAAAGTCCTCTATCTCCTGGTGTAGTCAATATCCATGTTTTGTTGCTTCTTTATACTGCAAAATCGATTGACGGCAAAACGTCCGTCTGTAACCAATGCTAGTGCCTAAGCCGTTCAGCCGATTTTTTCAAAATAGATATTCCCCAATTGTTTTCACTAATTTCAAGATTTCGGGATTTTGAAACCAATATTTTAATTTTTTGGGGGTACTTTACATGAAGCCTGTCGGAGATTTTCAAAGTTAAAAGAAAATGGCCTCCAAATTTTTTGATTAAATTTTGTTGTGGAATAGTGCGAAGGATGTTTAAGGGAATGACTGTAGGTATCATTTTCATTGATATCCCCAATTTTTCGAAAATTGCAAACAACTATTTAAAAACTGCAAAATTGAAGATAAGAGATTTTTGTCTCAGACAAAGTTGGTTGTACAAAATTATCTCTTTGAATATGGTCATGTACCATTTTTTGAAAAAACTAGTAGTTTTTGCGTAAATTGTGCCATCAAAATTACAAAAAAAAATCTCAAAAAATTGCTCCCAATTTTTTTCTTTAAATTTCCTGCTCTTATATGTAATGATGGACAATAATAAATATGGTCTTACTCCTACTTCTGGGAAATACTTGGTTTTTTGAAAATTGCAAAAAAATATTTTTAAAATTATAAAATTGTAAATAGAGACATTTACCTGACACAAAGTCTGTTTGCTACAAAATTAGCTGGTTTAAAAAAGGTAAGTAGAATTTTCTGAAAAACTAGTTGATTTTGCGTAATTTTCGCTTCAAATTTACAAAAAAAAAAATTCTTAAAAACCACTTCAAATTTTTTCTTTAAATTTTCTCCACATGTGTTATAAGGGACGGTAAATAAATAAATAAACTATGGTGCTATAGAATGGCACAGACTTTCTTTCAGTTGTTATTTTTCTAATCTCGTTCGTTGGATAGAAGATTTGGAGTAAGCCCTTCACTGCTTGCCTTTCTTTGTCACCCAAACGACTTTTGTTTTTCACATGTTGACAATTACCGGCTTCCTAATGATAGAGCTGATACCATTACGTTTTGACTAATATATAAGTACTCAGGTCCGCAACTCGTTCCAATCGCCAAAGTGGTTAAGGGTGTTGAGGCTGACACTTCACTTCGGAAGATGCCGGCATTCGAATCCAAGACGGATTTAATTTGATGAATGTGTGTTTTGCAGGAAAAACTATTGAAGAATGTAGAAACTTTATTGAAAATAATTTGAAGTACCTCTACTCACTAATAGAATCAATGCAGATATACAAGACTTGTCTATGTTTTCCCAAACTGCATCTTTTAAAAATTTTTTCAAGTCTGTTATTTGATTTCTGAAACGTATGTCATGTCAAATCAATCATCTTGTGTGCATCTGTATGAACCGAGTGAAGTACAATTATGAATATTTGAACATTAAATTGAAATACAATATAACCAGAACCCATGGGATCAACTTACGTATCCCTAACGGTCCCAATATTATTATTACTTTCTCGCCTTAAGAATACTTCGTTAGAAAAGTTATGTAATTGTGCGTCAGTAAACGATCTTTCCAGCGCATTGCACTTGTGTGGCACATTAACTCTGAGGAACTGTTCGGGTGTCGGAATGGAAAAAAAAACTTGCTGGTAAAAACACTTTTGCTGTTTTGTGTAGATGTATGTTATTGCCGAAAATTTCAACAATTCAAAAATATATGTGCCTTTGGTAGCACTCCGTGTTGAATTTGATATGTTTTGTATATGAATGAGAGAGGAAAAAACGTGTATCTATGGTGGAACTTTTATCCTTTGTCCTCCAGCATGTTTATGTGGCATAGTGGCATGAATGCCAGCAAGTTAAATCTGTGGATTTGGGATTGCGTCTGGGAACGGAAAAAAATTTGTTGGTTTATGGATACTTAGGAACAATGTGAGAAAGTATGTGCTTTGGAAGCACCACTCAGTTTTATTTTTGCTGACTGACTTGTTCGCTCATGAGAAATCTCATCCTAAGTTTGTGTATGGCCGCGGATCCCATTTGAGGACAAAGCTGTCTGTACATGATATACCCTTCTCAGTTCCATCTTGTTTTCTTCCCTTCTGAATATTACACAAGTGCAAGGAACAAATATTATAATTATGTTTTCACTGATCCCATTTCAAGATTCAAATGGGATTCTACAATAGTATTTCGTAGAAACAGCATTGCAAGTAATATAAATTCATAGTTGTCTTTCCAGATCCTCAAGTGCAATCAAGATTACAAGAAAAGGTAGTTTCTTGCCACTGTAAATTTTAGAGTTAGAATAAAAATGTGAATCATTTTAATTATTAATTTTTTACAATAATTACTTTGAAATTGTGATTTTTCAATGTTTTCTGTGTTTTTACCTCTCTAGTTTAGCCAGAATAAATGTCTTTTTTGGCATGTCTATTTTAGTAAAAATAAATGCTTTTTAACTGCCTATTTTAGGTAAAATAAATGCCTGAACTTACGGGATCTAGTCCTTGAGTGTAAGTACATTGTAAGGGATTTCTTATCACATATTATTGGCAAAAAGTGACCATCTTTGATCCCCTTCATGCCCTAGAAGTTTGTAACATTTATTCTGAGACCTGTAATAGAAATGTGAAAGCAAATTAACTCATTATCAATGCATAAGTTTATAATTTTTTTGAGTACCAAGTTGTTAACTGATTGAAATATTACAGATATTTTTCAATATTTGGTTTTGTTTCAATTCCAAGTTTCTTCTGAAATATCTTCAAGATTAACCTGGATTATAATTAAAATAATATTGTAATAATAAATAAATAATAAGGTAATTTCCTTACAAATAATAGAGTTCAATCTCTAATTAACTAAAAAATGTTTATAATCTTCAGCAATTTAACAATGGTAGAAGATATAAATCAGAGGCAGCTTGATCTTGTTTTAGGGAATTTCACTTTGCTCTGTGCCTGAGGAAATTAATCCTATTTTCACTTTAGATAGTTACCACCCCCCACTCAATTGAGTTTTCTATGTATATGTGTGTATTGGTTTGGATCACTTTGGTACTTCTAATAACTCTGATCGATTTAATTATAAAAAAGCAAATTACACTGAGATTAATAAAGAGCTGGAGGCTACCGATTGGCTGTATAAATTATTATTATTATTATTATTATTATTATTATTATTATTGTTGTTGTTGTTGTTGTTGTAATTAGATAAATCTGCTGATATTGATAAGGTGTGTGGTATTTTTACTTTAAGTTGAGGGAAATTATTCAATGACACACTGCTCTTTTCAGTACTAAACTTAGCAAATACACCACTTGGTTTGTTAGAGAAATTGTTGATAAGATGAGATTGCAAAATAAGTTCCTTTATTGAAATTTTTAAGAATATTACTTTTTGTCCACTGATACATGGAATGATTTCATTATCGGTTCTGCAATATGCATGTTGTTCTGTGAAACCATTTTATACCATTGTCTCAAATGACAGGTATTCTAGTAATAGTATTTTTTTTATAAAATGGTCTCAAATCTCAATTTTGTAATCAGTGCTGCAAGCAATATTGATATCTTAGTGGACTCTGTAGAGACTTTATGCAATGCAGCAATGAACTTCAGGTGTAACAATAGATAATTTAGCTCTCCATTATGTATTCTAACCTGTCACCATTATTTTTGGTTGATATTACTTTAAATACAATATTGGGTACATCCCACTGGCTTTGTATCATAAATAAATTTTTTAAAAAAAAGTCTGAATTATAATGGAGCCCAACCAAATAGAAATGAAGCAGTGGAGTTTGCTTTTCTAAAATATTTATTAATTTTTTTATTAATTGCTATGAATCAGTTCAGAAATATGGTATGAAAGCGTGCCTAACACCATTGTCTGGCTGTAGAAATAATTATTGCATCCACTTGTGACATTTCAACAATTAATTTTTTGGGATAATATTACAGTTTCAAAGGCCAGGTTACATATCACATAATTAAATAAGCATAAATACAGAGATACTGAAATACACTGTTGTTACTGCTGAATGTTGTTTCACTTATGCCTTCTTCATATCTTGAATACATGCTGGAGAAATAAGCAAATTCTTAAAGAATGGCAAAAAGCAAAAGTAATGTCTCTTTAGGTGACAGAGAAGGCCCAAATGATTATAGATGAATAAGTCTATTGGATAAATCATACAAGATCTACACACGAATAGTAAATGAAAATTATTGCAGACCAATTAATATCAAAGAGCAAATGGAGTGTCAAAAAGTTAGATTGCAGATGTTTTTTTCACATTAAGAAGAAGAATAAAAGAAAGAAGAGAATATATCTGTGAACTACACATAACCTTTGTATACCTAGTAAAAGCCTTTGATAATGTTAATACAGTACTATTATGGAACATTTTGGAAAGAAAGGGCTACCCAAAACACTTAATAGTAGTTATGAAATCTCTTTATGAAACAAGTATCAAACTGGTCATAGAAAGAAAACTGACAGATTCTCACCAACAATGGCATATGACCACAGTTGTATATTGCTGTTTTTAATATGTAAATGAACATGTTTAGAACATGGAAATTGTATGTTGGCCAAGGGATCTATTTTAAAACAACTTTTTTAAACTATTTTACATGCAGATGACATAGTGTTAATGCAAGACACTGACAATAAAATGCAGATAGCAGCATATAGACAGCCAAATTGCAACAGAATACAGTCTTAAAATACCCACAGTAAAAAACTAAAACTGTGGCATACAAAGGAAAATGGCCAGCGAGGACAAGAATTGTGATAAATGAAGTTAATAAAAAAGTACAATATTTTATAGCTTAGCATGGTGCCTGCAGTAGAGATTTTCATGTTCAAAAGTTTTGTTAATGTGTTGCAAGCTCATATTAAAAATAAGCTTTAAACTTTATAGTTGCTGGATATGTTCATTATCAGGCATTGAAAAAGTTATATGAAAAAATATTAATTATATCAACAATTTATATCAAATGATATAAATAACATTGTATTTCTATATGATTTAAACAAAAAAAAATACGTTTGCAACATGTTTTATCTAATATATATGTATTGTAATACAAGGACAAATTGTCCGTTATATAATAAATAAATAAATAGTAAATTACTCCTATTCGTGTTTTTGGGGGGGTTGTCTTATATTCGCCAGAAGAAGTTTAATCAATGAGAATCAGTCTGCCCCTGGGAAAAACTCGAGCGCTGACGAAACAATAGGCCTCTACGCTACAAAGGTGATAATAAGCCATGCTGACCAATATTTTTTAAGATAGATCAGTCAAATGACATTGTAAGTTTAAACGCAACAGAAAAATGAATCTACAAACTACAATCTAGAACAAGTTAGCAACTTCAGGTACTTAAGCTGTGATGTATCCTTTAATATAAATCGTAACGTGGAAAATAAACTAGTAAAATTCCGAAAAGTATGTGGAACTATACACAAGTATCAGAGAAACCGAACACCCGAAAGGAGACACGGCTTAAGTTTTATAAGACAATTGCAGTTCCCCCACTCATGTATGCCAGTGAAACATGGGTGAACACGAAAAAGACCAAAATAAAATACAAACGTTGGAAATGAAATTTCTGCGAAACACACTAGGGTGTTTGCTTCTCACAAGACATGGAACTCTGAAATAAAGAGATATTTTAAAAGTCAAAGAATTGTACAAGAACATTCTTGAAATAAGTTAAAATGGTATGATCGTGTATCAAGAATGCCAATGAACAGACTTTCATTCATAGCTATGAACTATAAAACAGAAGAAGGGAATTTTGTAGACCAAGAAGGGTGCCGGAACAGGTCATATGACCTAAACCCTGTTGGGAAGAAGAAAGAAGAAGAAAAATGAGTGGAAATTGTGGCCAAAGTTCTGGAGGTATGGGGATCTACGAGTTTGTGATTGACAACTAGACCATGCAGACATTATGGTATGAATTTTAAGTTCATGGTTCTGAAAGAAGCTAAGACACTAACAACAGTGCGTCTGGAAGAAAATTTGGTATCACAGAAAGAAATGTTCAGAGGTGTGTCAGATGAAAGACGAAAATAAGAAATGCAATTTCTACGCTTAAAAAATTTTGGGGACCTAAAATGGGAAGATTACCTGAGATGGAGCAGCAAGTTGTTGAGTATCTGCAAGAGAAAAGCAATGAAGGTTTCCCCATCTCTCAAGAAATTATATGAATGAAGTCACTTGAAATAAAGAAGAAAATTCTACAAGATGGTGAAAATTTCAAAAGCAAGTATGGGCTTGTGCATAAAATGATGAAAAGAGCTAGTCTGACAATACAGTGAAGAACAATGCAGCTCAGCAACATTAGCATAATGAAATGAGTGCGGGCCTGCCTGCAAAACTTTTCTCTGGGCCCCTTTTGTGAAGCTTATAGCAAACCAAGTAGTGTTGGTACCTTGAATAATAATTACACTGCGATTCATTAGAAAGATCTCGGATTTCTCGAAACAAATTGGTTCGTCTTTGTTGATTACAATCTCCCAAATATCAAATGGCCTAGTCAGGGCAACAGTGACCCTTTCTCTTTTAATAATGGAATTATACTTAGAGAAAGAAAGAATGTGCTAGAGTAATTGGGGATATGTATAGGTTGTTTTTTTTTAATTTATCTCAGCGCAATACTATCCATAACGTTAACAACAACCTGTTGGTCTTCATTTTCTCTAATGCTTCAGAGCTAGATTAGTTACCTTCAATTGTGTAAATGTTAACACACTTCATCCGCCATTAGCTATTGAGTCAATCGTGCATAGTGTCTTCACACCGATCCCAAATGTGAATTGGATATATGATTTTGTATCAGCAAATTACGATGCTATTTGTTACTACTTTTTATTTATTTAATGTAATATACAGGCAACAGTGTATACACACTGATGTGGCCCAAATCAGCGCTAAACATAATTATTTTGACCTAACATCTAACATCACATAATATCATAGTATACATGACGTAATATAATATCCCATAATAATAATAATAATAATAATAATAAAATAATAAATAAATTGCATAATACATCACATAATCACAATCACTTCACGCATCATCACATAGTATCTAGTAATTATCACAAAAATCAACAGTTTTTGAAAAGTAGAAAACATTGCTTATCAATGATGTCAGTTTCCTTCCTCGTTGCAGGAGACCATCATAAGCTCTCTTGAACATCCAAAGACTAGGTGCCGTCACCACGTTCTGGGATAGTGTGTTCCAGGTGTCAACAACACGGTTACCTACGAAGTTTGTGTACTGCATTAGATTATGTCTAGGTTTTACAAAGCTTTAAGCTATGACGTCATAATTGTAGATTTCAGAGTGCTGAAAAATGCTGCTAAGATCAGAGTTGTAGTGTCCATGCAAGATCTTGAATGTTTCAAACATCTCACCACGTTGTGTCCTAGCAGCAAGAGTCGAAAGCCTGAGTCTCATCAGTCATTGTTCATTAGCCATGTTCTTGAGGTCTGGAGAGATGTGTGTGGCTCTCCCTTGTACATTTTCTAACAGATTTATGTCTTTGAGAAAGTAAGGGTTCCAAATTGCTGTGCCAAATTCAACTATCGAGAGAATGTAGGTTCTATATAGTGAGGTGAATACTTCGCTTGTTATTGTGGTAAAGGCTTTACGCAATGTAATATAGCCTTGTTAGCCTTTTTTGCGATTTTCAGCTGGTCGCTTGTATACAGGATGAATAAGATCAGTCCCATTGTGCATCGGAACTCCACTGTTGATTCTCTTCAGTGATGACTTACAGTAATCCCTTGACATTCCGCGAATTCGCTATTCGCGAGTTCTGAACATTCGCGATTAGAGAAATGCAACCAGTCACCATTCGTGACTTCCAACATTCGCAAGTTCGTCTTTTAGTCGTAAATTTTGTTTAAAGCGAACACATTACATTTTTTTCACAGTCATCTGGGAACCGAACTTGATGGGCACTGAAGCTCAAAGTATTATATTCTGCAAAAATGTCAAATTTGGAATGTCAATTCACATTTAATAGAAAAACAAAATTATAAAAGATTTAAATTCAGTTGTGTCAAGTTGGAGGTAAGGATTTTGGCCACACAAACAGACAAGCCATTCAGGATCTCTCATTGTAATAATTTTACTGAAGACTAGGTTCAGGAAATAATCAGCAAAGAAAACCTCCTTGAACGTAATAATGAAACAAATGGAAGCAAACTGGGGCCTGGAGCAACTTCAATGTCAGAACTGCTGATCTAAAACTTCAACAAGCTCTGGTAGAAAGAGCATTTGAATATGATCCGAACATGGAAATTACTTCGAAATTTAAGATTGAAATAGAAGCAGCAACTCTTCCACATTTGGATATTAGAATAAGGAGGGTGATGAAACAAAAAAATAACCGAATCCTATATCGAATCACTTTCAATTTTAAATAAGTTTCGAATATTGTTTTATTTCTTCTCTTTGGGATGTTAATTGTGGATTCAATTTGTAGTAGTGCTTACCCAGTTGTACTGCAATCGTTTGTTGTTTCTTTCTTTCTTTCTTTTTTAAACTGTTTTTCCGATATTCAGGAATTTAACCCACATTTTTTCATTAAAAGATATACTCAACATTCACGAATTTGACATTCGCGATGCTTTTCGGGAACCAAATTCTTGCGAATATTGAGGGATTACTGTATTTTCTCCAATTCTCACACAAAAAACAACGATCCTCAAGGAAAGACTGTGTCCAATGCAAAAGCATCCTCCTTATGCCAAAGTGAGCAAGTTTGTGAAGCAGTCTTCGGTGCGGTACCGTGTTGAAAACTTTGGAGAAGTCCAAGGAGATGATATTTGTAGGGTTACCATTATTTAGATCCATTGTCCAGTCTTGCAATGAAGATAGTAGGTTTGTAATTATAGATCTTCCTGGCATGGAGCTGTGTTGATGCAGTGGTATGTGCCCAGTTCTCAAAGTAAAGTCGAGTATCTTGTCTGCCAGAATTCGCTCAAAGACCTTGCATATGAAGTTAATGGGCCTGTAGTTAGCGGGATCTAGCGTACTACCTTTCTTGAACACTGGTGTAATATTAGTCAATTGTACACAGAGCTGGAGCAAGTTCTTGTGTGCTTTCTTTCAGTACAAGGGGTGGTATACCATCTGGACCAGTGGAAGAGTTAGGATCTAGTGATATGAGGACATTGTGAACATCTGCAACATGTAAGTCAGTATCCTCCAATGTTTCCTCAGAAGGAGGTGAAGATATAGATGGGAGAGAATCGTTTGGTTCCTATGTGTAGAAGCTTTGAAAACTTTCTGCAAAGACCTCAGCGACATCACTAGGATCTGAAGCAATTTCCCCATCCTCTTTCCAGATGGTATGTGGGATAGAAACTTTGGAAGAAATACGTTTGCGGATGTACGAGTACAGATGCTTGCCCTTGGCCTTGGCAATATTTTGTTCATAATTCTTCCTGCGAGCACGAATCTCATTTGATATTGTGTTGCATAACTCTTTGTATTTCCTGTATTGTGATTGACAATTGGTGGATGTAAATTTAGTCTATAGTCGTTTCTTTTTGCGTATCAGTCGTTGTATACTTTTAGTTATCTATGGTTTATTTTTGTTCTGAACATCTTTTTGAATAGGTGAGTGAGCATCTAGGGCATTGATAATTCCTGTTCTAAATATCATCCAATTATTTTCCAGTTCCTCGACGTGTTCTAAAGTGAGAAGGAGCGGTCCAAGGTCCCTCTTATCCTCGAAATTTGCACACCAGTATACCTTGTGGTTCTGGTTTGGGGGAACTACTTCGTGAAATTCGATTTGCATATCAATGCACAGAACGGTGTAATCACTATTACCACAGGGCTCTGTGCGACTGGAGTCGATAAAGCTGATTCATCATTTGTGATAATTAGATTGAGCGTTGCTGAATCTCTGTCCGTCCCAAAACCTAGTTCCTCCAGTTACCAGCTGAGAGAAACAAGAATCTTCGTATACCTTAAGAAACTCTCTTTCTACAAGCGGGATGTAATGTGATGTGGGCTGGGGGCCAATGAAGCAACGGAAAATTGAAGTCTCCAAGGATAACAGTAAGGTCTTACAAATCGTTTGCGTGATAAAGCATATCAAAAATATTTACATCTGAAATTCTATGTGATGGCGAAGGAGGTCGATATAATGTACAAACATAGAAATGAAATGATGCAGCCTAATTTGCAGCCATAAGCGACTCCCAAAAATCTCTTCGCATATCTGAATGAGGTTTAACAAGAAGTGAATTTCCATTGAATTCCTTGCTGTGTATATCAGAATTCCTCCCCCGTGTCTTCTGGTTCTATCTCTATGAAACATATTATAGCCCACTATATGGATCATTTGATCTGGAATGTCCAGTTTCCGTCAGTGCTTTAATAGTCGGTTTGTATTCTTGGATGTCCAGTAGAAAAAAAAATCAAATTTTGGAAAAAAGGCTTGCCATGTTGGATAGTAAATTGTAGGATAGTATACTGTTGCCTGTGCTAGTTTTCCTGCTGAGAAGCTTGACGACCGGTGATGATTTTCGGTGTACCTTTCCTATATTTGATGGTTGCTTTCAGGCCATCTTGCCAGCTCTACTCTCAACTCTTTAATATCCTCACATTGCAAAGGAGTTTGATCCTTATTAAATGAGATGTTCTGAGGTAAGTCCTTGTTCCTTTGTAGTAGCTCATGTGCGAGTTCCGCCGTTTGCAATGTGATCGTCGTCTCTCTGAGCAGGAAGTCCAGCCAATGATGCTACAATATCTTTCAGGCCATTTTGACATTCTTCATGTCAGTCGTAAGATCTTCCACCTTCTTAGCAATCCCAGAGATATCGTTTTCTGATTTCTTTGTGGGTTTCATCAAAATTTCTTCTTGAGGTAGCAAATTCGTCTTTCATTTCCCTACGGAGCTTGTCAAGTTTATTTATTTATTTACTTATTTTTGTCAAAAAAACAGTAAAAACTGTATATGACGTGTGGGGAAAGAAATTTATCTGCGCACATTTTCTTGAGGGCCAGAATTTTATTAAAAAAAAAAAACGAAACGAATAGATTAATTTAGAAAATAATTATTTTAGAAAAATAAAGATATTTGAAAAAATGTTTTTTCCCGAGTTATAGAAAATCAATTTCAACTGTAAATGAACTACAAGCAAAAGGAGTGCTCAACAAAACGTGCGCACAGTGAAGCTACATTTACGTCCAGAAGCAAAACAAGGGGCCATCTCAGCATTTGCTCAATGGATCAGGGAAACTGGACAAAAAACCTGATCGAGATGGGGGTCATTGACCCGGAAGCTGAAGTACATTACTTGTTACAGGCGTATTAAATATTTTTTTTAAATGTATACAATGCAAACATAAACTAATTCATTATATATCTTTGTTTTGTTACATTATTTTCTTTTTCACGATCAGTATAGTCTCTAATTGTATAGAAACAGTTTTGCAGCAGAAAAGATTTTACTTTTAACTTAAATTTGTATACCGACTTTAATTGTTTTATGTCATCTGGCAATGCGTTGTAAAGTAACGTACATGTATTGTATGTTGATTTCTTGTACTGAGCTGTTGATACTGACACTTGATGCACGTGATTTCTACGGCGTGTGTTGTAATTATAAATATCAATATTGCATGAAAATATGTTCCCTCCGTTAAGTAGGTCATTTTTGACAAATATTACAGATTCGTAAATAAATAGACAAGGCAATGTTAGGATTCCCAGCTCAATGAAAATAGGCTTGCAGGAATCACGTGGAAGGCATTTTTTCATTATTCGAATAATTTTCTTTGCAATCTGAAGGTCTGAATACTACAGGATGAGCTTCCCCAGAATATTATGCCATATCTCAGGCGGGAATGCACATTTGCAAAATAAACGCAACGAGCTGCACGAAGGCGGACAGAATTTGAAAGAATTCTGAATGCATAGCATAATGAACTTAATTTAGTGTTTAATTCTGTTATATGTACATTCCATTTGAGGTTTGATTGAATTGAAAGACCTAAACATTTTGTTGCCTCAACATCAGCTAATTGCATATTGTTCATTTTCAATGGAACATGCGATTTCCGATTTGAGATGCAAAAATGCATTGAAACAGTTTTTCTTTCGTTAACAATTAATTTGTTATTATTAAACCAATTTGAAACTTCTGAAATTGTACTATTTACTGCTTCTTTTTTGCAAAGAACATTTGTGTCATCAGCAAACAGAACCGTTCTTCCATTTTTAATAGACGAGGGCATATCGTTTACATATAACAGAAAGAGAATAGGACCTATGATCGAACCTTGCGGGACCCCATGCACAATTGGCAAAGAATTGGAAATATAAGTATGTAATATCCTTTCCTGCCAGTATGGTATTTCTACTCTTTGAGTCCGATGTTTAAGGTAAGAAGTTATCCAATCTAGGGCAATACCACGAATTCCATACGAAGGTAATTTTGAGAGCAAGATCTTATGGTCAATAACGTCAAAAGCTTTCGAGAGATCTAAGAATATTCCAATGGGTACTTCATTTTGGTCTATTGATGAAGCAACATCTTTGAGAAAAGAAAAAAATGGCAGTTTCCGTAGATTTTGATTTTCTAAAACCGTGTTGTGAGTCTGAAAACGCTCTGTTTTTCCTGAGAAATGTTTCCATTCGTAAGTAGAAAAGCCTTTCTAATATTTTTGAGAAAACTGACAAAGAGAAATTGGCCGGTAATTTTGAATATCATTTTTGTTCCCTTTTTTAAAAAGTGGCTTAATTTTTGCTGTTTTGAAAATATCTGGAAATATTCCTGTACATAAAGAAGCATTGAAAATGTGAGTTAACGGATGTATAAATGCAGGTGCACAAGTTTTTATAAACAATCCGGAAATTCATCTAAACCAGATGAATATTTATTTTTTAGTTTACTGACTATTCTGAGGATTTCGTTGGGAGAAGTTTCGGGAATAAACATCGTATCTGAAATTTTTTGGGAAGTGTAAAATGTTGAATTTTGTGATTTTAGTCCCTTCGTGAGATCAGACGCAATTCTGGAAAAGTGTTTGTTGAAGAGATTGGCAACTTTTTCCGGATTACTCGTTTCTCTTTCATTATCCTTTAAAATAACATTCTCTACAAGGTATCGAGATGATGTGGTTGTATTTTTTACGATATCCCATATTGCTTTAGTTTTGTTACTAGCGCTCAAAATGTCCTGACTATTTTTCATTATTTTTGCCTGAACTATTACTTTTCTTAAAATTCTTTTATATTCTCGGAAGTATATATGGAAACCGGGTGATACGTTATGATGTTTAGAAATAAAGTAAAGCGTACGTTTGTTTTTACACGATGTTCTAATTCCTTGTGTGATCCAAGTATTACTTTTGCTTGAAATGTTTAATTTTCTCTTTTTAAGAGGAAAGCACGCGTTAAAATGAATTGAAAGCTTGGAGAAAAATAAATTATATTTTTCATTTGTGTCAACAGCGTTATAAACTTCGTCCCATGATTCCTTCATCAAGTAGTCCGTAAATAATTTTATATTAACTTTAGTGAATGCTCTGCACATGCGTGTATTATTTATTGTGTCAGTGTTTATGTTCTTAGTAATTGTAAGAATTTGTGCATCGTGGTCACTGTATCCTAGATTATTCGTTATTATTTCATATGTAGTTGTGGTTTTGTTAATTATAATTTGATCTAATGCTTTTTGTGATTTAAGCGTATTCCGTGTAGGTACATTCACTGTAATGTCTAAATTAAAAGAATGAAGTAAATTGAGAAACTGCTCTTTTTCGTGGGATTCGCTCAGAAAATCAATATTGAAATCTCCACATACAACAATGGATTTAAAAGAGAGTTTTACTAATTTTGTTCAGAATTATCTCTAGATTTTCCAAGAAAGTGAAATAATCTGAAGCTCGCTTTGTTGGAGGTCTGTAAATGCAAAGTAAGATAATTTTGAGCGTAGTAAGATGTACTACTGTTGTTTCAAAAACTTTTTCAACTGCATATAAATTGAATTCTGACAAGAAGGTAGAATCAATATAATTTCTTATGTAAATACACGAACTCCGTAAGCAGGGCCCTTATTTGATTCCCTCGCCCTACAATACGATCCTGCAAGGTAAAAGCTAGGAATTTGGAGTGTATTTATATCATTTTGAGACAACCAATGTTCTGTAAAGCAAAAAACATCTATTTGTCTTAGATCACATTGTAATGCTCCTCGATAAATTCAATTTTATTTGAAAGAGATTGCACATTATGATGCATTATTCGAATCTTTTGCATGTACCTACACGGATGTTTTTCTGCTGCATCTGACTGTAGTTGCTATTTATTTATTTCATTTTTACCTCGAGTGCGTGGTCGAAGGAAGTATCGTGTCCCAGCAGTGACAAGAGGTGAGGAAGGAGGGGTGACAGATGTAGAGGAATGAATAGTGGGAGAGTAATACACGGATTAGGTTCAGGTGATAAGGTAATTGGGTCCAAAGGGGTCCCAGGGGATGGAAGAGAACTAGGAGATGTGGTTGGGGATGGGTCTTGGGCAGGACACTGCCAAGTTTGTGAAATGATGTGTTTTGCAAGCTCACTACCGAGTGCATGTTTTCCGACAAGGTTCAGGTGAAGACCATGTCGGGTGAAGTGTTTTTCTGAGAGAAAGTTTAGCTCAAACAATTTAACATGTGTGTCTCTCAGATGCAGTTTCAATTGGTTGTTTGCGTGACTAATTTCTTTGCATAGTGTGGGCTTGTTGTACCAGAAGGGCAGAGTCGAGACTACAATGTTCGTGTTTTGGGCGGCACGTTGTAATTTGTCAACATGTTCTTCAGGTGTAAAGTGACCACCCAAATTAATGTCATTCTGCCCTCCTATGATAATTACAGTATCCCGTTTGTTGAGGGTTTTTTGTGTGCGTGTCCAACTCACTGGTCACGTCGGCAAACCTCCCGTTAGGTTTAAACACCACACATGGCAGAGAAATTGGTTGGGAGTTTCTCACTGAGCAGGGAGGAGATTTGTCGCCCATGGCTATCTGCTAAATGAGTACCTTTTTGATGGGCTCAGTGGGAATGTCCTTGTTTTCTGGTGAGCCAGTTTGCGCAACTCTACGTGTTTTTGTTACTTTGCGCTTGCTAGCCTGTTTGCGTTGGTTTGTGAATGGACGTGTCGATGATGGGTGGGGGTGGTGAGGATTGGGAAGGCAGGAAACTCATTGTAGTAGTCTAATACAGAAAATCTGTTTTGAGTCGTGATTGTGGTGGTGATTGTGTTTTTGCTTCCGCGAATGGACATCTGTATGGTTGGAGGTTTTTGCGGTGTTGCTATTGTTGTCCAACCGTCTGTGTTTTGAACGACCTCTTCGAGCCTTCGGATATGTTCATCTAAATTACTGTTGATGTGTGTGAAGGCTTTCAGAAGATCGGCTTTGAGAGCGTAGAGAGTAGAGAGTGTATAACGATTAGTAGCCATGTCACGAATGCGTGTCAAGTGCGTGGTAAATATGAAATAAGTAAATTATTAATTCAGAATACTACAAAAAACTACTCCCTAAACTATCTTTTAAATTTAATTGTATTAACTTATTTAAATTACGTTACGTATTTATTTAAAAATAACGGTGATCTGATTCTAATTAGTATTTAAATGTGATTAATTAAATTCAAAAAGCGTTCAGTGTGTTTATATGATTGAAGCTGCAACTAATAAATACAATTAGATTACTATACTTTACCTACTGAAAGGCCACGAAATTCACCACTTCCACAAATTTAAATATAAAGTTCAAGTCTTTCCGTTACTGTGGTTACGAAACTTTGAATTTTTTTGTGTTTTCACAATTTTCACAACACTTTCACTAATAGTTTAAAACTTTACGCAAATTTCAATTAATTTACAGAGAAAATTTAATATTAATGGTCTTTACACTGTTGAAATGAACGTTTGTCCGTTACGCCCGTCTTTTAAATCAAATATTTGGATTACTTCTTTTTTCACTGCTTCGGACAATATAAATCTCTTTCAGCTTATCTGTAACAAGTAAACAAGTAAAGAAGACAGTTTAACAGCAAAGTCACCTGAAATATGTAGAAAAGTAGCTGAAAATTAGTAAAATATTGGAGCACAGCCACAGCACGTCAGTCACGTAAGCAAGCCACGTAAGTCCAAGCTCTTCTATAAAGAGTTTCACAAATTCCTCTGCTGCATGTTATCTTGGTTGATAATTTCACAGCTTCTTCATTTGATATGTCAGCCTTGAGGTCTGAAGAGAGGTCAACGGTAGTTGATATATCACCCTGATGAACTTGACAGCAAACTGAAGTCTCCTTCTGAGTTTACATTAACTCCTGCTCCACAGCTCTTGTGGTAATGACAATTACAAGTTGGACAGATGACGATTTTATTTACTGCCTTTTTCCCACAATACTGACAATTCAGATTCATAGGCAGATTCTGATTTCTCCTCTCAGCTCCCATCGGAGTTTCAATTTTTTTGCAATACTGGCAGTTAATTGTATCAGTTTCGCTCCTTGTCTCCATACATACATATGTTTATTCAGTTACAGATATCACATAGTGTTTTTTTTACACAAATTCATTATTAACAATAAACATCAGTAAACACGATACATACCCAAATAATGCGTGGGTCATCACCAGTACGCCCAAATTCACAGAAGGAATTCGGATTCCGCCTCAGGGAGACATACTTTCGTATGTAAAGTGGCCTACATTACTGTATTTGGATGTCTTGTGTTTGAATTTTGGCACCAGTATGCACTCGTGCAGCCTCTCAGTAACTAGCACATTCACACCACACTCACCCTTTTTGCTGAGGAAGCACAATACACGCACCAACTTTTCCAGTTTAAAACCCAAATTCACCTTCATTTTCATTATTGCTTCTTCATCTCAGATTTTGATTTGTTCATATGTCAACATCTAGCAGAGCATGGCAACTCCACCGGTACCGCTAGTCACTAGGCTGACTTCAGTGCCCACTCCGCCCTATACCCCTCCACGCAACGCAGCCAAGCATGATCCCAAGCTCCGGCGCCCGTCCAAGTTCCAACTTTGTACTTGTCTGACCTGTATAAATTCATTGTTATTAATGAAACACCAATTGTTGCGAAATATCATGTTTTTATTTCTATTTATACATTTGTATTGAGGCCTATGCTCTGAAGAATTTTAATGACTGACTTAAATTTTCCGAGCGCAAACTGGAGGGAACCGTGAGCGAAGGGAAGTCCAGACGCTGGTTAACGGTATGGTATGGGACCGGGGTTTTACCCAGGTAGTTCGGACCGGGACGCGACAGGAATGTGATTTTGGATGTCTACCTAATTAGGCCGAAAGAACTTTTCATATCTTGTGAAGTTGTGGACGGCATGACACAAAGCGGTTCTTCTTGACTTAGACGGAAATATTTCAAGGAAAGGCATTACAATAGGAACGAAAGTACGGCAATACAAGAAAGCAATGTAAGCGGTCTTCAAGGTTTCTTTAGGGAACAATATGACCGCTTTCTAAGAACAGAGGGCGGTATGGAAGAAATATGGGGGCGTGTTCAAAGATATTAAATACGAAGCTTTGCAAAAGTTTGTTCCGTGCAAAAATTCTAAAAAATAATCCGGATCCAGAATACTACAATGCAAAATTAGGAGAATGAAGAGGATAACGGAAAAGACATTAAGAACAGAAAGCACAGTAGTGAGCTATGAATATTTTTCGAAATCATTCAAAAGAATTGGAGCGCGAAAGAAAATTGCTCAGGAGGCATATTTAAAGAATATTCTTGATGGGAAGGGAAATAACTGGACAGGTTTTTTATAAATATGTTCGTAGAAGGAAAGGAAATAAAGAGGATTCCCAGTTATTCGCGAAATGAAACACGCTAATTACTGACAATCGGGCAAAAGCGGATGCATTTAATAAGTATTTTAGTTCGGTTTCAAAAATAGTGCGGACCATCCATTTATTCAAGGGCCTTCGGTGCGAATCAGTTTAATATTGAGTAAACGTTCTATGGAATAAAGTAAAGTCT
Organism: Acheta domesticus; assembly: GCA_031308135.1. Lineage (NCBI taxonomy): Eukaryota > Metazoa > Arthropoda > Insecta > Orthoptera > Gryllidae > Acheta > Acheta domesticus. Next base: position 267,336,101 of record JAHLJT010008446.1, read on the forward strand.
ATGAAAAAATGGTAAGTCAAGGGGTCCAGACGACATTTCTACGGATTTAATTAAACTAGCAAGAAAGGCAATATTACCGTACCTAATTCGAATTTTTCACGTGTCTCTGAATAATTCAAAGAGTACCTGAAGATTGGAAATTAGCCTTTGTCGTACCAATTTTTTAAAGTGGTGACAAAACTAAATTATGCAATTATAGGCCGGTAAGTCTTTACGTCAGTGGTCTGCAAGCTTATGGAGCATCTAGTTGGGAGTTACATTAAGAAAGAATGGGAAATTAAAAAATGCTCTACGATGGGCAACACGAGTTCAGGAGTGGTTCTTCATGCGAAAGTCAGATAGTCACGCTATTTCAGGAATCTAGCAGATGAAATTGACAGCAGGCGGAGAGTAGACGCAGTAGTTATAGATTTTGCGAAAGCATTTGATGTCGTTCCTCACGATCGGCTTGTACAGAAATTAATGAATTCAGGCATAGATCCCAGGGTGGTGGCGTGGATTAGCGAGTTTCTGCGAGATAGAAAACAGAAAGTCCGAATTGGGCAAGAGTTATCTTCCGGGGGCAAGCGTTACGTCAGGAATACCGCAGGGAGTGTCATTGGTCCCCTTCTATTTCTAGCTTTTGTCAATGATCTGCCGGCGGAATTTAACCCTCAAATGTTCGGCTATTTGCAGACGATTGCATAATATATCGTAGTATTAATTCGAAAAGAGGATGAGAAATACTGCAACGGGATCATGATGCGTTATATTACTGGGCGGAAAATAACGGAATGTCCATAAATAGCTCTAAAGTAAATCCATCAGTTTTGGCAGGGGTCATAATTACAGTGAAATACATTACCGTTTAAATAATGACATTATTCGAGAGTTTCCTCGTGCAAGTACCTAGGAATTCATTTCATAGTATATTAAGTTGGAAAAAACACGTAGATTTTGTTGTAGGGAAAGCCTGGAGATCTCTTTACTTTTAATGCGCATCCTAAAAAGGAGTACGGCAAACGCGAGGGAATTTGCTTATTTATCTCTTGCTCGTCCAATAATGGAATATGGACAATTTGTTTGGATCGCACTAGATTATGCAGTGTAAACACTTGGAAAGGATTCAGCATAGGGTAGCTAAATTTATTTTCAGGGACAAGAAAACGGCAGGTTGGGATTCACTCAAAAACAGGCGATCAGTAGCAAGACCTCTGCGCCTTGTATAAAGCTTATAATGGTCATCCAGCTTGGAAAGAAATTAATCGCGGCTATGTATTCCTACATACATCAGTAGAGTGGATCACAGGCACAAAATAAATTTAAGACAGCAGAGAACGGATGTCGGAAAATTTCCTTTTACAAATCGAACGATTACGGAAATGGAATAGATTGCCTGCAAAACCTTTGAACCCTTTCCTCAAAGTGTTCAACAGTTTAGGAAATTAATTTAGGGTATTATTAAGTAAATGAGGGAGAATAGTGGGTTATATAGCAATGCATAAGTGTTCTATATTGTGAAGTGAGGTGGTAGTGCAGTGCATAGCAGAGAAATAAAGAAGGAAATGTTTTCAGGTCTTAGTGAAGTGAAGTGCAAGTGTGATACTAGTGTTAG
>JAHLJT010008446.1:267337794-267470861 GCA_031308135.1 Acheta domesticus
TTTATGACCATAAAAGAATGGATTCTAAAAAGCTGCTAATAAAATCATGATAAGAGAAATGCTTTTTTGCTTTGCAGACAGAAAGAGAAGCCATTGAGCTTCTTTATCATTTTCAACCACAGAACAGAAATGTTCATCAATTAAAGTAATGAAGTTCTTTCCTTAGAATTTTTGACTATCAAACACCCAAAGGTAGATTTTTCCAGCTCTTTATCTACAAAAATGAAATTGAAGGTTTCATCACACTCAACATTTGCATGTGGATGATTATGCATCGTCAGCTGTAACAAATCATTTTTATTCAAAACACAATATTTAAAATATAAATTCACGCCCCTTGGAGTGTAAGGAATTAACTACAATAAGATATGATATGGGATTCAATGAACTTGATCATCTCGCCATTCAGACCCTACAAGAGTCGGAGTTCACTCCAGATTGGCCCTCATGGCATCTCCATGGGGAAATGTTTGTGTTCATTGAATTCCTGTTGCAATGGTTCTTTTCATATTTTATTCTAGTTAATTCTTTCTAGTTTAAGGTTTGAATATAGAGTTGTATATCCAAATGATGTGTTGTTACACATGAGCCATTGAGAGCAAAAATGTAAGTTAAAAACATACATTTTGGAAAATGACATGTAAACAAAAACACTGTAAAACTATAATGCTTAGAAATAAATGATCTAAAGTGTTATGAGCATGTTAAGTATGAATTCTTTTAACATACTACAGGTATTTTGGTATTGCTTATTAATTAAGTAATTAACTATTTTGTTCACTTTCACCACTTTTGCACACACCATTTCTGAAAACTACAACTTACATTCAAATAATTGGCATGCACAATTTTGAAATAGTAATTTGATGGGAACTATAACTGACTACTAAACTAAAACTACAACTTACATTCAAATAATTGGCATGCACAATTCTGAAATAGTAATTTGATGGAAAATAAAGAAAAATAGTGTGTTGACATGATTTTCAACAGAGTGAGAGCAATTTTGACCTGTGTATATATCACTAAAAGCAATTAAATGTTTTTTTCCAAGATGCTTCTTCTGTCATGGATGCAGATAGACAAGAAGCTATTTCTTGGGAGACCCTGGAAGCTGTTGTTTTGTCCCATGTGTAACTTACACCACAGTTGCATGCAGCAGTGTGAGCAATTTGTTGGCTACTTCTGCATTGTGCTGACCTCTAGCTAAGAGATATTGAAGTTTGACTCACACCATTTTAGCCTGTGATGGAACAGTGTTCAAAACATTTACTAGTGCATCTAACTCAAAACTTCCAAAGTTTGACTTACACCACTTTTGCTCCCAACAGCTCGCATAATGATGCATGTATATCCACAAGCAAAATAAGTTTGACAAAACATTCAGTATGACTTATGTGAAACAATAGCTGGAAAAATCCACCAATAATTTGGATTGTCTTCAATTCTGTGGACTTCAGCCTATACTAATAAACAGTCATATCAATTATTAGTTCAGCCCAAAACAAGTTTAAAGTTAATGTAATGTGTTTTTGCAGGGAAAATATTAATTTGGTACTGACATCACTTGTCAGTGCTTCACCAAAATCTCTCATGTGCGACAATTGAATTTAGTAGAGATAATTGTGAAGTTCATTCTGCTTTATTTTGCAGAATGCTGGAAGCAATTAAATTGTCTCAGCACATCATGCAACAAGCCGCACACTTCCTACTGAGCAGTAATTCACAGGTAATGCAAACTGGGAAAATGCTCAATCTGTCTTCTGGCATGACAGTACCTCTATGGAATCATGCTTTTGTTGTAGATTTATTGTTCACTCAGCTGTGACTTAAGTTCTGTAAGTAAAATTGCTTCAGCATGCCTATCACATAATTTGTAATATTAACTTTTCAAATGGGTTACTGAACAGTTTGTTGGATTGTGTTTTGCTCCTTAATGTAAGTTTTGTGTGTAGGCGAGGACTTAATAATTTGAATATGCTCCTTACTTACAGATTTTTACTTTATTATTATTTATCTATTATTGTCAAAAGATGATCATATATTTCAAACTTTTTATAATCAATATAATTGAACAGAAAGAAATAAGAATTAAAATGCAGAATGCATATAAAATGCACTTACAATGGTCCAATACCAAAGACTGTATAGAGTGTAAGAAATATAGAGCTCAGAAGAGTAGTCTCAAGATTATTAAAAGAGACTGGTTGGAAATTTGTTAAAGATGTTGGAAAGAGGTATCACATGGAACTACACTTCTACTAACAGCTTCCAAATTGTTTGATAACATTCTCAGAAATAGGTTATATGGACATAGTGAAAAATTAATGGGAGAGAAACCAATGGGTTGCTGAAAAAGGCAGAAGTACCGAGTTTGTCATTTTCACACTTCAGGTCATCTTGGACAAACCAACCTTCCTCTTTTTCAACGGCTTTGAGAAAGCATATGACAGGGTAAAGAGAGATTAAATGTGGGGAATATTGAAAGAAAAAGAGGTTGTAAATGTAAGGAAATTATAAATGGAAATCAAAGCCTGTATGCAGAACCACAGTTCCCACGAATAAGAAGAATAAATGGAGTATTACTGATAAATTCTGAACTACCAAATGTCTGAGGCAGGAATATGGTTTGTCACCATACTTGTACAACATATACATGAATCACATGAAACAATGGAAACAAATTGTGAAAAAGAAATACCTTGAACAAGGTTACTCTTTACTTTTTGGGAACGGATACAGTTTTGTTCATCCTGTATCACAGTACTTTTATATGAATTGTAAAGTGAAGTGTGGATTGATTTAAGCAACATAACAGAACTAGGATATTTTTGTAAGACATGACAACAAATATCAATGAATAGATTAGTGTCTTGTTTATAATCTCAAACCTTTACACCAATTAACTGCTCCACTAAGGTGTCCAATTTCATGAAGCTTCAGCCTTCACAATTAATATAAAACCTCCTTGACTCTGTCCAACACATTATTTCCAGCCCAATTCAATTCAAAGTACTTTCTTGTCAAGCATCTATGTCCCACCTTATGCTTTGTTGTGCATGTCAAAGTTCATAATGATGCTCTGGCATTCAGTCTATGCAATGAGCATTAAACCTCCTTGAGCCTGTTCAACACAGTCTTTGTTGTTGACACCACTATAAACATCTCTCTTCATTTCCCACAATATCCACCCAATTCATTGCCATTATATACTGTTGTTATGCACCTCGGTTGATATACGGTTGGCAAAATAATTTATGAAAACTTACTAGTGTTAGGTTGGCTACGGTTTCCATCAAACAAAGTACTAAAGCTGGATATGTTCCCCATAAGTAAACTTCAGCAAAAGACAAAGTAGACATAGTAAGGCAGGCGAACCAGTTCCATCACTCTTGGCTTTTCAATTCTCATGGTTATTTTGTAATTCCATCAAATGTTCCCCCAAGCGCACGAATTTTATCAAAGAAGCAAAAGTGAAATAGAGTGAGGGGGAATCCCACTAGTTTTCGATAAGGGAATATTATTGGAGAGAGATTTATAATTTATTAAACAGATAATGTAATGTATTGTCCCCCCCCCCCGTCTTTTTACCAGCCACCTATACTTTCGGGGGCGCCAAGCTCTCACATGGAAGGGCGAAAATGGGAACCTATACTCCCCGCTGTCCTTCGTCATCAGCTTTGCCCGGCTGCTCTGAAACGATGCGGGGAAGGATACATGCGTGACCGGGCTAAGGCATGCATAACACGTGGAAATGCTTAAAAGAGCCTTTAACAATATGGGTTTAATGCTCAATTCTGGACAGGAAATTCCTGAAGTAAGACTCTTGTGTTACATGAATAGTGTGCTAATTTAACTTAATGCTATAACTTATCCTATGTTTACGCCTGGCGATGATCAGCATTGGCGTTCGGCGCGAGCCCACCGCATGGTTGCTACAGTACATTATATATATATATATATATATATATATATATATTATATATATATTATAATATATATAGACACACACAACACACACATATACATATACATATGTATAAATAATTTTCCCCTCGACAGTAATCCTGAGGAGGCGGGATACATTTCACTGCTGCCTTGCGGCTTAAGCAGTTGAGAGGAAATGCTTTACTTATAATTAAACCAAGATTAACTAAAACTAACTTAATTTTAGCTTAAATCTATTTTTTAGTTAAGTTAGTTGCTAAAGGTCCCTCGGACGCAAACGCGAGAAACTCCTACGCTCATACTGGAGTGAAAGCAGCCTAACTCAAGTCAAGTTATTCGATACAAGTCACCGAGGCAAATTTCGGCTGCGATCCACGTAGACGCGCGGGGTTCACGTGGTACGCGCGTCTCGTTCACGATTGTTTGAGAGCCTGAGGACGTTAGTCCCGTAAGTGTAGCGCGTGTTTTTTCCTCGGGAGGTGGCGGTGATCTTTCCTTGTTGGATGACGAGATCCGGCGCTAACCTACCGTCGACTAGAGGGGTTTCCCCCAGCGGGGCACCGCCCAAGCTAGTTCTAAGCTCCTGGCCGGTCTCGAGGATAGGACAAGGAAGAGAAAGGAAAGATCGCGCGCGGTCCGTGGCCCGTTTGTGCACAAAACCTGTAGGTACATCTCACTATTTTCAAAATGTCTCACATTCCATTTCATATCATCTGCATGAAAAATTGTTGCAAAATGTTTAAAAGATAGAGTAAGCTGCTCTTAAATATGAAAATATGAAAAAGAAGGAAGAAAAAAATGGAATCCAGAATGGCCCCCAGAACAGATTGTTGGAGTGTGTCATGACAGTGTTCCTCAAAGGAGGGTCAATCCAGGTCATCCAAGAAAGAGATGGAAGGAGTGCACAGCAGGCTTAAAGGAAGACTTGTTGTCTCAAAAATGTGAGATAATTAACTTCTGCTTTGAATTCTTCAGATACTGTAAAAAAATGCAAATGGTTGTATGACAATAGTTACTGAGAGTGGTAGAGCATTGATATAATTACCTTTCTAGGAAAGGCAAAAATATTTTGCAATGATCAGTTTAATTAATGAATTACTTTAATGTGTTATGCAGAGAGCAAACATTTACTAATTATTGTATGCCTTTTGTTAAATTCATCCAAATCCAAATACATTATTCACAAATTTAAAAATGTTAAAAGACAACCTTCTGATGAAGGCATTTTCAAATTTTGAAACAGGGTTTTGCTGCTTTTATTAATCTTTGCTGGAATGAATTTATTTTTATATTGTGTATGTGATGTTTTACATTGCATGAAGGAGGTATTGAGTTGAAGGGAAAAATAAATAACAACTATTGACCTGTTGAAATAATATCTCTGAAACTATTATAGTGTTTTGAAGTGTTGCTAATTTTCACAAAAACTTATATTCATGTAATCAGGTAGGGAAAATGAAGGGTTGTAAGGGAAAGATTCTACTGCCCATCCTGGTTTAATAGAATTTCTGATACATTTTATTTCATTTTAATATTCTACCTATTAATAGAATTCTGAAAATACCCAAGAAAACCTTTTTCATTTGGTATTGTAAGTGGATTGAGCTAACTACATTTAATGCATGTAAAAAGTTACATTCTCTCTTGTCAAAATGTCCATATGGTTAAATATATTTGGGTGATTTCCATCATTCCCTGATTTTATTTCTTTGTTTATAAACCATTCTAATTTGTTGTGTCGGCAATAGGGTTCATACCAACCAGACCCTGAAGCTGTGTACTTTGACTTGGATGATCAAAGAAAGCAGCACCACAGTCTTCCAGAAAAAATAACCATTACAATAGCTGAAGGTGCTGAGCCTAAGAAAGTGGTGATATTCAATTCCCTAACATGGACGAGGCAAGAAATGGTTACAATTCAAATAAATACACCTTATGTAAAAGTAAGTAAATTAGTCAGAAGCTTATCTGGTCCATGATAGAACATTCACATTTCTTCCTAAAAAGCATTTTTTTTTTTCCCTCAGTTGCTCTTTCATTCCATTGTATATTAATTTATTATGTACAACAAAAATTAAATCATGTGTCCAATTGTGGGATTATAAATAAAAACTGTGAGAATTAAAATATGAGTAGAATTTATATTTTAATAAAGATAATTTATTTCAAGAGTTTGAATAGTAAAATACTAATATTTTGCTTGAAATTATTGTTTTTTATTCAATTGAGATTGAATGTTTCTTTTTCTGAAAATTGGTCAGTCTCTGATCATATGAAAAATGTGAATGTTACAAATTTTCATAATTCTTCTATAAAATTTCACTGTTTTATCAAAACCTCCATGACCATTATCGTGTAGAGCTGATGACAAATGTGAGAAAGTGTATAAGAGGAGAGGTAATGAGTGTTGTGTGTTGAGATAAGTAGTGAGATTAAAACAATGGGGTCAGGCAGTGAAATCCCATGAAGGACTACAGTAAAATGTCACCATGAACAAAATTGTTTTTTCTTTGTCACATCCTGTTCTTCAGATGTTTTCATACAAGAGTAACCTTACGATTGCATAGCAGAGTATAGAATTGCTCATTTTTGTATGACTGTTACAAAAACAAACTTGTTTGCTGTAAAAAAGTTTTCACTTTTACTGTATTAAAAAACACTTTTTTTAAAATGCTAATTGAATCCCTTATGCTTGTCAGTTTGTGTTGTTGTGAAGTGTGAAATATCCTATACCCTTTTAAATTTAGCTATTCCTTCCAAAAAATGCACTGGGCTACACTATTAGTTTTTTGACTATTTATAGTGGTTATCATACCGGGCTACTGATCCCAAGATCATGTGTTCAAACCTGGTCAAATTAGGGGGATATTTGAGGTGCCCAAAAATCAATGGCATGCATGCAGACACTTGTCGGCTTGTAAAACAGATCCCAGGAAAGACACTTGGCTGATCCTGGCAAAATTTAATCCTCCAGCAATTTAGCACCAATCAGAGTTTCAATTTGAATTACTGGATAAGATTGCGGATATTGTATCTAGGCCTGCACCATCTGGTATTCAAATCAAGTGTCAAAATTGGTTGCACTAGCACCCGTAGGAAAGCGATGGCAGTCTACCCTAGAAAAGTTACAATCAGTCTATCTTCCATGAATGTTTCTAAATAATCTTGAAGGTGAGGAGTCCCAAATAATTTTATAGACAGACAATTTGTTGCATAACTTCCTTCATTTTTCAGGTTTCAACATGATTTGCAACACATTTCAGAGATAGGTTGTCCCCATCATCAGGCAAACATAGCAGAGTTCATTAAATGAAATATCACTTTTCTGCTATGGTGACCATTTGACATGGCCTTTTGCAAATATTTGACTAAAAGTTTCATTTTTTGGGCTCTGCTATGATTGCCTGATGAGGACAACGTATCCCTGAAATGTGTTGCAAATCATGTTGAAACCCAAAAAATAAAGAAAGTAATGCAACAAATTGTGTGTCTATAAAATTTTGTGGGACTCCTCACCTTCAAGATTGTTTACAAACTACCCTAGGTATACTTGCCCAGGACAAGTCTCACAAGAAGAGGCTTCTGGAAACTAGCCTATGCAGTAATAAGTGTATGGCAGTAAAAGAAGAAGATTTATTTCCCTTTTTTCTCCAAATATCAATACATTTATTGTCAAATACTTGATATTCTCTTACTGAGACACAAATTTCAATATTAGTTGCAAAACTTGTTGGTTTACCTTGAAGTAATCTTTCAAAAAGTATTCCTCAGAGATGATGGTAGAATATTTCTCTGCAAAGTGTACAAAAGGGCAAAATAGAAAATTTTTGTGTTTTATTTTTTTAGATGCCTAAAACCACAAGAAAAATTGTAAAATTACCTATAACTGACTATCCGCAGACATGAATAATTAACAATTTAATTCTTTTCCCTCCCTCTCCCTTGCTCTCCATCCCTCTCTCCCTCTGCTCTCCATCCCTCTCTTCCTCTGCTCTCTATCCCTCTCTCCCTGTGCTCTCCATCCCTCTCTCGCCCCTGCTCTCCATCCCCCCCTTTCCCCTGCTCTCCATCCCTCTCTCTCCCCTGCTCTCTATCCTCCCTTTCCCCTGCTCTCCATCCCTCTCTCTCCCCTGCTCTCCATCCCACCTTTCCCCTGCTCTCCATCCCTCTCTCTCCCCTGCTCTCCATCCCTCTCTCCCCATTCTGTGGTTGATCTCTCACCTTTAACTGAATTTGGTGCAATGTGTTGCTGAGAGATTAATTTTCCTTACATGTTTGCATTTTAAGCATTTGCCAAATATTTTTTATACTGGAAGAAAGTAGATTTACTTAACTAGGATATTATCTTCTTTAGTAGTAAGGGAAATATTACTACTTTGTTTCTGTGGTACCTTTGTTACTTTTCCATTAGTCTCCTAGTTGGGAGTAACAGTGGATGCAATCAGTATTTTCAGTTGTGTGTTTTTTAATATTTAATATGTATTTATCATTCAAGTTTTAAGGACTTCTGGAGTAAATTGAAATATTGAAGAGAAGATAAAGAACCAGCAAGTTGACTGTGTGATTAAAGATGAGGCATGTGTAGACCTCTGGATATCGTCCGCTGAAAGTAACCGTGTTGTGCGAGACAGATTTTTTTTCAAAAGCCACCTTTGTTTTCTTTTAATTTGACATAATCTTTGTGTAATATTGTTATTTTTATAATCATTCGTCACCATCATCATCATCTTCATTATTACAATTTACCTAGATATTTATTTCACCTTTGTACTCTGCAATAAATAGGTGACAACCAGTGATGGTAATCCTGTAAACAGTCAAACCAGTCCTGTATTTCAACGAACTGGAGGAATGAGAGATTCAACATATCAGGTGTCCTTTGTAGTGAATGTTGAACCTTTGTCTCTTACTACATATTTGGTCCATCCATCACCTGCTAGTGGTCAGACAGAGTGAGTTGTTAAATCCTTGGTGTTATAAATATCTTTCTCAGAAAAATATGATGTGATTGAATATTTTTCTACTTCTTCTGATACACAAATGTTTTGTTTCAGCTCCAATAGCTTATCCAAAGTGCAGGTTTACAATGTTGCTGGACAGTTGCCATTAGCACAGGGTTTTGAGGACGTTGAGATGGCTAAAGAAGGAAGAGAATTCTCTCTTTCAAACGGGGTATTTAAAGCACATTTCAGCAAAAGTGGTTTTCTGAAAGCTTTGTCTTTGAAGAATGGCGAAACAAGTACTGTTGTACCTGTTCATATTGATTTTGCAAGGTAGCATTGATTTTTTATTTAATTTTATTCTTAACTTTTGATTCATTATATTTAAATGTAAACATTATTACTATTATTATTATTATTATTATTATTATTATTATTATTATTATTATTATTATTATTGGTGTGTGAGAAGGGGATGCAACGGAAGGATGTAGGTATTTTTAACCTTTACTTTGCATAGGTAAGTAAAGAAAAAGACTGTAAATAATTTGTTTAAGGATTCTTTTGTTTGCTCTTTGGGTTGAAACTTTCAACTTTAACACACACATGCCATAGATAATACATTGTAAACATCTGAATCTTAAATCCTGAATTTCATTGAAAATACTGATTTGTGAGTCACCCAAAAATTGTTGTTTTGTTCTTTCTCTTTCATTAACATTCTTAGCGTAGTCAAAAATTATATAAATGTGAAATATTCAGTTTTTCCAAATAACACATGGCAGAATGATAATTTATGAATGAATTTTACATCACTTCAACATTCACAGATGGTAGTCAGATGAATTGTGTATTTCTTGCCTGTGCTAAAACTTTTAATGAGATGATTTACTAACATTTAATATCAACATTGGTTTCATGAGAAAGTGTTGGCAGATCCCTTTAGGAATTTCTAAAATCTTACCCCCTAAATGGTACTCTCACTGTTACGTAATCTCATATCCTATAAATCAGTCCTGCCCAGCTCATTTGGTCACTGAGCAGTGGTTTGTGTTTGGCAAGTCCAGAAATTCATCCACAAGCTGCATAGTGCCATGGAGGGGATGGTTGTCTCTCTGCATCAGCAGAAAGGGCTAACAGTCTGATTTGGAGGGGCAACACAAGTTATTTTTTGCTTTTGATCTTTGTAGGTGTTGAAAGCAAAAGTGTGCCTAAACATGGAAAAAATTGTGCCCAATTTGCAGTTCCCTCTCACTGGGAATGTGTCAATGACCTGGAGACATGAGATGTGTGCCAAACGGTTCGGAAAGTCACTTGCATTCCCACTGCCCTCCCCCCACCACAAGCGCCCTCGCCCCACAATATTTTTCTTTTCAGCTCATAAGCAAAGGCATGAGTGCTGGAGAGCACTTGTCAGGAAGCTGTTTAGTAAACCTTCTATAAATGCTTATTTGTGCACTCAGCAATGATAGCGGACGGACGTGTTGAGAGCTTCGCTCCGTATAACATTCATTACCAGCATAGTTGTTTAGTAGCTAGTTAATAGTGACAATATTTCTCCCAGTGCATTGCCGGTGTATGGTGCCACGACAGTGGATATAGTGAATTGGCGATTGTGGTAATTACATACTTTAGTGCTCAAGATATTCAAGACGAAATTCAAGGCTTGATAATGGATGATGCAATCGAAGAGGTTATGTCAGTTTGTTTTGTTTGTACCAAAACATTAGACCCAAACACGAACTTTGCTAAGTGTGAAAGTTGTAATGATACTGTTCATTACAAATGTGCTGATATTAGTATGACAGAACAACGAGCATTGGAATTAAAATCAGCGCGTATACTTACGTTTTTTGTGTTCGGAATGTAAATTGGGATTAAAAAATGTATCCATATTAACCCGCCAAGTTAATAAAATGCAAGTAAAGTTAAATAAAGTAATCGAATTTTCAGCAGAAATGGAAGAATTCAAGATAAAGACTGAAGAAAAAATTGTTGATATCAATACAAGACTTACAAATTTAGAACAATCAATCTTGAAATTAAATCCCACGTTTAATACACCTGATGTTATATCCACCCCATCTGATATTCTGGATGAGCTTGCATGGCGTGAACAAAATCCTGGAATCTGATATTTTATGATATACCAGAAACAGAAGGGAACTCAGACATTGCAGACCGAATAAAACATGATAAAATGACTTTTTATCAGTTGTTGAATGATTCTCAACTAGAGAACTTCCCAATCTCAAAATTAACTAGAATACCGTCGAAGAAAGGAAATAACCCTCGTCCTGTAAAGGTGACATTTGCAGACAAAATGTCATTCATAAAATTACTTAAACTGAGATCATCTCTTAAAGGCAAACTTTCATTTCAAGCAGATTTAACTAAACACCAGATGAATGAATATAAAAAAACTAATTGCAGAAATCCAGAAACCCGAGAACAAAGGGAAGATGTATGTTAAATTTGTTCTAGGAACTCCGAAAATATTCCCAATGGATTCACAACACAGAGATGTAGATAAGTCACTGATCTCATCAAAAAACTGAATAAAGAACTTTATATCTATTATCAAAATGTGAGAGGACTCAGAACCAAACTTGACCAACTGAAAGATGTGTTACTACAATCCAAAAAACCTGATATCATTATCCTGACGGAAACATGGCTTCATCAAGATATAAATATGCTGAATTAAACTTGTCTTTATATGATATCTATAGGGTTGATAGAAACTCCTCAGCAATGCAACAGTCAAGAGGAGGAGGGATTCTTATTGCAGTTTTTAATAATTATGAAAGTTCTGTTGTGAAAACTAATGATAGAGGTTTCGAGGAGTTATTCATCCAGATTAAATTACTAAATAAAAAACATATTTTTGGATCAATTTATATTGCTCCCAATTCAGATAGAAGTTTTTATATTGAACATTGTAATGATCTGGATGAGGTGCTCCTAACTGAACCCTCTACCGTTACAATTGTTGGAGATTATAATTTACCAAAAATTGAATGGCAATCAGAAAATAGTATATCATTCGTGAGTACAAAGTCCAATTTCTTACAGTCAAATTTAGAAAGGCTGAAATATTAATAGATACCTTAAACTTACATAATCTCTTTCAAATTAACAACATTAAAAATATAAACTCTGAGACATTGGATCTTTGCTTTACCACTCAAAACGGTTCAATGGTTACTGATAATATTGATCCTATCATAACCTGCGATGTACATCACCCTCCGTTATCAATAAAATTTAATGTACATCATGAAATAAAGAAACCCACTTTAAAGTCAGATTCATTTCAATTGGATTTTAGAAATGCTAATATTGATAATATTGCTTTAGAATTGTCTAATGTAAACTGGTTAGAACAAATCGCACCACTACCATTGGAAGAAGCATGTGATCTGTTTTACTGTATAGTTGAAAATATATTTAGAAATAATATCCCGTCTAAACATTTATCTAATATATTAAAGAGAAACTTACCATTGGTAAACAATTGAGAAGTTTGTTACAACAAAAACAAGAGGCCCACTATTTATACAAGCATTGTAAAAATACCTCAGCTAAAATTGAATTTTCTATATTGCGTGCCAAATGTAAAAAGTTATTAAAACAAAGGAAACTAAAAAACTTGCGATAATAGAAAAATCAATAACTAATGACCTTAAATCTTTCTGGAATTATGTAAATAGTAAAAGATTGTCTCATGGTTTACCCAACAACATGTACTTGAACAACTCTTTAGCAATTACAGGAACAGATATTGTAAATTATTGGCAAAATACTTCCAATATAATTATGACAATGATAATGATAACACTTTTGTTTCAATTACCCCAAATCATAATACTCAAAACTTAAATATTACTTGTGAACAAATCAAACTTAAATTAAAATCTTTAGAAAATAAATTACACATGGTCCGGATGGTATTCCTGAAATAATTTTGAAAAAATGCGCATCGGAATTCGCAACCCCCTACAATTACTTTTCAACAAATCATTAACTTCACACTCTATCCCAGTACAATGGAAAACAAGTTTTATAACACCAATTTATAAAAATGGAGACCGTAATAACATAAATAATTACCGACCAATCAGTATATTAAATTGTATTGCAAAAGTCTTTGAAAATATTATCTTGGACTATATAAAGCCTCAGATTGAAACAAAAATAATTGAACAACAACACGGTTTTGTTGAAGGCAAATCGACATTACCAATTTAATACAATTTAGTTATGAAGTTCGTAAGGCCTTCGAAGATAAGAAACAGTAGATATTATTTACACTGACTTTACTAAAGCCTGTCGATAAAGTTGATACAGCTTTATTATTACAAAAAATCGAAACTTTAAACTTAAACGGAATCTCCATGCCATGGTTATATAATTATTTGACAAACAGAACCCAAATAGATCGTTACAAAGAATTCAATCCCACCAGACATGAGTAAATCAGGTGTACCACAAGGATCTCATCTCAGTCCAGTACTTTTCTTAATTTATATAAATAATATAATTGACGCCTTTCATCATTCTTCTTTTAACCTTTATGCAGATGATTGTAAATTCTGGCGTGTTATAGAAAATGTAAATGACTCTGACTTATTACAGCAAGATCTGACAAATCTAGTCACATTGGTGTACAGATAACAAAACATATATAAATATAAATAAATGTAAAGTACTTAGATGTAATAAAAATCAAAAATGACATCGATTACATTTATTCCATAAATGGAATTAACCTAGAAACTGTTACACACATTAAAGACTTGGGAGTGATAATTGACAGAAACCTAAATTTCAAATTACACATTGATAACATGATAAGTGAATCATTAAAAACACTTGGTTTTATAAAAAGACAAACTGCCAAATTCAAATCTCCAATACGTTCGCTATATTATATAATTCTTTGGTGAAATCAAAATTGATGTACTGCTCACAAATTTGGTCACCAAGCGCGTCTTACATAATCAACAGGTTAGAAACAATTCAACATAAATTTTTTTCTTATGTGGCTTTTAAGATAAATATACCTAATCCTATGATTAATCATAATTATACTCAAATCTCAGAAATGTTAAAAATCCCCACTTTGAAATCTACACGCAGTCTACATGATGTGATATTTATGTACAAACTTTTGAAAGGTTCGATAAATTGTCCATCAATTAACGAATTGTTTATCCGCTATGAAAACCTATTCAATGTCAGACATGCACCTTTATTGAAAGAATTCAACTGTAGATCTAATTCAATGTACAACTCAACTATACCTCGTCTTGCCAGAATGGCGAATTCACTCATAATTGAAAATGATTTTAATTCTAACTTTAGTGATTTCAAAATTAAAGCAAGATGAGTTATGTTAAAGTTCAAATAGAAATTATAATTGTTATACTGTCAAATTGTTGACAAACATAATTACATGAATTACATTTTTTATTTTTTTTAAGTTATAGTTACTAAACATCATAATTATAATAATGTCAGATATTGTTGTTGAGTGAATGGTATTTTGTATTAATGTATAGGGCATAATGCCTGTTGTCAGTTTGATTAATAAATAAATAAATAAATTTGGAAGTACCCTAGTCCACTCTTGTCAGATTTTAATCAGGGCATTTAGTTAAAATCTTTACATGCAGTAAATCATCCCAACTCAGCATCATCAGCAATTTACATTTAACATGGGGCAGCCAGCTTGTACTTCCCTTTGACAGAAGGCTTACAAAGGATTTTTTTCACCTTTAAAAATCCACAGTTTCAATTTTGTTTGCACCTACAGCCTTGATTATAAGAGCCCAATATGCTAGCCATCACTCCACCAAAGCCACAAAGGAAGTAAGTCATGTGATGTCAGTAACTTGCAACACACCCAAAATGATCGAGAAAGATGGATTTTATTGTGATTTGATTATTTCTTACAAAACGTTTGCAAAAAAAATCTGGTTAAGATTTATGTGATGCATTTTCTTTAAAACCTAACAACTTAAAATGATTCCAATATGATGTTTGTACTTACCTTACATGATGCAAAGGCTCATATTCTAATGTAATGTTGCCTTGACAAAGTACCTTATTAATAAAAACTTAAATGCCTAAAATATTTAATGGGAATGAATTATTAATGATCTATGAACATTAATTTCAAATTCATGAAATGATTTTGAAACACGATAGAAATTTACCTTTGTTTCATGCATGATGGAAATTTACCATTGTGGCTTCAGTTAATATATCAGGCTGTTGTACCCAAATTTCTGGGTTCAAACCTGATCAAAGCTATGGATTTTTAAGGGTGTAAAAACTCCTTTGTTTGCTTTTCTTCAGAGGGGAAGCAAAGCCAGCTGTCGCATCTTGCAGATTTACTGCATGTAAAAGATCCTCAAGCCTAAAAGTACCCTTTGAGCTAAATTCATCACCTGAGTGATACCATCTTTTCTCTGCAAGATAATGAAAGAAGTGTTGCGAAATTTGCGTGGTCAGACAGTAGAGCTAGCTTAGTGGCTCAAGTCTCACCACGTAAAATAAAGCATGAACATACTAACCTACCTACCCACCTTCTGGGCTTTACATTCATTGAACTCTCTGTTTCAACAGATACAAAGCTCGTGATACCAAGGAGACCAGCGGTGCATACTTATTCCTTCCAAGTGGCCGGCAGTTGGTTTCCTTGACAATCCTACATTGATACGAGTGATGGATGGGCCTTTGTTTGCCCAAGTGGATGTTGTTCTCCACAATGTACAACACAGTGTCAAGATTTACAAGACTCCAGGTATGATGTACAGAGGTTTTGGATACTTCTGCTATTTTTGAATGTCATTGTTCATTATTAGTATAAAATGCTCATGAGTAGCTCATGTTCTAAAGTAGTGGTCATCAACTTCTTTTTTAAACACCAAATCCTTCCTGTCCATTGATTGCTTATTAATTCTTTATAAAACTCTGATTCATCCAATTTTAGAATACGCCTCTGTCATTTGGTCACCTTACATTAAATGATCAATCCATCAGTTAGAAAAAGTACAACGTAAATTTCCACACCACCTAGCTTTCAGAAATGGGACACCAATCCATAAGTTTAAATTGGAAACTCTTCAGAATAGGACAGCATTCTATGATTTAATTTTCTTTCATAAAATACTACATGATCTCATTGATTGTCCTGAGGTTCCTTCTCTTATCTCTCTTTACATCCCTCAGATGAGAATGTTAAATCCTACCTGAATCTGGGTGGAGGCATCTTCAACAAACTACAGCTATTGTGATGTCTTTAATAAACTGTGAAGAATGCCAATTAGTATACTGATAAGATTGATTTTTCAATCATGACTTTAAAAAAAAATTAGTTACCTTATACTTCTTTTATTTTCTGATCCAAAGTGTATTGATCATCGTTAATTTCATAATTTAAATTAATTCTATGACTGTATTTACTACTTTTATATGTAATTCTGTGATACTCGCTGTGAGACAGTTATTTGTTTTGCTGTGCGTTTTGTAAGCTGTAAGTAATTAGCTTTTTGTATTTTATTGTACATATTCTTGCCAAGTAACCTGTGTGACATGTTTACTTTGCAATAATTATTGAAATTTCTAAGGTTATGTCCTGTTAATAATAAAATAAACTAAAAGGTCGTTTTCTTCTAGGTGAACCTGGACTACATTGATTTATTATAGTGAAATAAGATGATTCTTATGTCACACAAATATATCATAATTATATTACACTTGGCTTCAAATGGGGTAGGGGCCTACATATGTATCTTTTATGTTTTGTCTTTCACTTCATAGACTTAATGAATAACCTAAAGCACAATAACACTAATTCAATATGAGACCTGACGCTGTTTCTTTGTTACTAAATTGTCAATATTGAATGGGCTAAAAACTTATGAAACAGGCCATATTGTAGTTAAAAATAGTATTTGTTTGTGAGTTACCAAAAATTAAGCTTCAGTCTACAGGTTGAAGACCAATGCTCGAAAGGGAACTCCTCATTTTCTCACATTTTGATGAATTTCTTGAGGAAAAGAGTTGTTGTATAAATGTTTCCTCATAAAATCCTCCCGTCGAGGTGGGTTGGTCCACGTCCTGACGTTCACGGTTCACGGTCACTGGCCTTCTCTGTATGCTGAATGCCCACCCATGTGTTTGCCGTGCATGGCGACCCGTGTCGGAGGGAATGTGTGTCCTGGCAGTTGAGGGACCTGTTTGTTTCCCTATCTAGTTCTAGTGCTACTGTTCGCCTTGCACTAAGGGGTACGTTGATTACGTATTTTGGGAAACATTCCCTGTAGGTTCCAACACACTCGCTTTGGCCCCGGACTCTTCTAGACGGGCGGTCGGGAGCTAACCCACTCCCGATCAATCGGCTCGGACTAGGTCTTGTACTGAACTCCAGGGTGAGTGGGGGAATCCACGACGGTGCAGCGCTGTGTTATTCCCCCACTATATCCCCGTGGCAACCCTGGCACTCCGATGGAGTGTCCCCTTGTTGGGCTCCGTGGTGGGTGGGGACCACGAGGATGAACCTATTCCATCTATATGGATACTTCACCTTTCCCCCCGCCCTCTTCCGCAAGGAAGAGGAGATGTGCAGAGAGAACTATTGACTTGAATAGTTTTTTTTCTAAACAAGAAGATCGACCCTAGAAGGCTCGTTTCCTCCTCATGGCATGTGCCGAGGAAGGTAAGACTTTTAAAACTGTGAGTGCTGTCCGTCTGGCTCGAGCCATCGAAGAAGCCTACGGGAAGCTCCAAGCGGTCGTGCGACAAAGGAATGGAACCATTCTTTTTGAAGCGCGTACCTACGAGCAGATTGTAAAAATTCAAAATACGAAGCAGATTGCCGGCCTCCAGGTAGTAGTCACGGTTCATCCCACCTTGAACCTGAGCAAAGGCGTAGTAAACCACGAGGACTTTGCTACAGAAACGGAGGAAGATCTTCTAAACTTTTTTAAGACCTTTGGCGTGACTGAGGTGTACAGGATCGGAAGGAAGGAGCAGGGGAAAGTGATCCCTACTTCTACCCTGATCCTTACTTTTGACCGACCATCCCTCCCGGAAAGGATCGTTACCGCTTTCTACAACCTCCGTGTGCGGCAGTATGTGCCGAACCCTTTGCACTGCTTCAAGTGTCAAAGGTTTGGGCATACCCAACAGCGATGTATGTCCGTAAACGCGGTTTGCGGGAAGTGCGGATCGTCAGTTCACGACCCACAACCCTGCGACAAACTACCGCACTGTGTGAGTTGCGAAGGCGATCACCCAGCCAACGACAACCAATGTCCCACGTTTCTCCGGGAAAGGGAAATCCAAAAAATAAGGGTAACCGAAAAGGTTTCCTTCCCTTAGGCGAAGCGTAGGTTCCAAATCAGGAATCCAGTGGACCTATCACGATCCTTTTCCAGTGCTGTAAAACCTAAGTCCCCGGGGGTAACAGCGAGTTGTCAAACTCACTGTACCCCAGCGGTAGTTTCGCACTTTAGTTGTCAGGAGTCGCCGTTGTCAGGTGTCGCCGATAGACTTCCCCGAAGATTCGGCATGTATCCAAGGTGGGAAAATTATCATTCCCACAAAGTACAAAAAACCTGTTCAGAAACTCCACCAGAAATCGACCACTTCCACTGAGACTTCTACTGAAATCGATCTTAAACAGACACCGCCTCCCAGGAAAAATACGTCATCCAAATCCCGTCCACCTCTTTCTGTTTCTGAGAATCACATCTGACGATCCTCCAGCCCCTGTAGATCTCGGTCACCCGTGGCCAAAGGTCGGGTAATCCCCCCGACACAGGCGACCATATCCAGCAGCAGTCAGGATGACTCTGCTGTTGATGAGGAACCCCACCAGAGTTCCTCTACAACCATTCAGAAGGTGAGAAAGAAAAAAAAGCAACCAAAGAAATAATTTCTCATAATGGCTCTCTCATGGAACTTAAATGGCCTTCGTGCTCGCTCTGAAGAATTAAGATTAATAATTTCTCGCCACAAACCATTTATAGTCTGTCTTCAGGAAACTCATCTTCTCCCTCATCATCCCCTGTCTCTTCGCGGATTTAACATCTATCGGTTCGATCAAGACGACCGACTTCGTGCTCACGGCGGCGTTGCGGTACTTATCCGCGACTCCCTGTTCTCGGAGGAACACAACGTTCGAACCGACCTCCAAACACTTTGCGTACGGGTACACTTACCATCCTTCTCTTTTATGGTGTGTAGTATATACATTCCCCCTGGCCAAGTCGTGTCACAAGAGGAACTCGAAGATGTTTTTTCTCAGTTGCCCGCCCCTTTTTTATTGCGGGGGATTTTAATGCCCACAATCCCCTCTGGGGTGGCACGAGGACCTGCCCGAGAGGTTCTATCCTCGAAAATATTATTGACCAGCAAAACTTAATTCTTCTGAACTCCGGGAATCACACTTATTTCTCCATGGCGTCAAAACTCTTCTCGTCAATCGATCTGGCACTCTGCAGTCCATCCCTATCTACCATGGTAGAGTGGACTGTACTCGATAATCTACATGGGAGTGACCATTTCCCATTTTGGTCCACCTTAATGTCCCTAATTTAGACGTCATCCACCCTCCTCGCTGGCTATTCCATCGAACCGACTGGGATACATTCAGCGAGAAAATTATAATGCCAGACCACTTTTCAAATAATATCGATACCTTGGTGGCCCAATTCACCGACGCCCTTCTTCGCGCAGCCACCATTGCAATCCCGAAGTCTACGTGTCGGCCACGACGCGTCCCTGTGCCTTGGTGGAATGCTGACTGTGCCACCGCGGTGCGTGACCGAAAGCAAGTACTCGCGAGGCTCAATAGGTTCCCCACCGCATCAAACCTGATCGATTTCAAAAGAAAGCGGGCCAGAGCCAGATTAGTAATACGGGAAAGTAAGACCGCTTCCTGGAGAGCCTTTATTTCTTCTCTTTCTTGCCATACCCCGCCTAAAGTAGTATGGCGAAAGATCCAACAGATCGGAGGAAGATTTTCCCCACCATCTGTCCCAGGACTTCTTATTAATGGAAATCTTATTACTTCTCCAGAAGAAGTAGTTGAGGAATTGGCCTGTCATTATGAAAATACCTCCAGTTCCTTACACTACTCCCCTAGCTTCTTGAAAACGAAGAGTAGAATGGAGAAATGCAGATGGACTTCTCAACCTGCCTAGAGGAAGATTATAACGCCCCTTTCTCCATGGATGAATTTTCCTGTGCGCCCGCCCGTGGGAAAGATTCTGCTCCAGGACCAGACCAGATACACAACCAAATGTTAAAACACCTGCCGGAAGAGGCACGTATTTTTCTCCTCCGTATCTTCAACAAGATTTGGATGGAACATACCTTTCCTAGGACCTGGCGCGAAGCGATTATTATTCCTATTCCTAAAGAAGGAAAGGACAGGACAAAGCCGTCAACCTACCGCCCAATCTCGCTCACAAGCTGTATATGCAAACTTCTGGAGCGAATGGTGAACACGTGTTTGGTCTGGCACCTGGAACAGAGAAACCTACTTACACCCATCCAATGTGGTTTCAGGAAGAACAGGTCAACCATGGACCACCTTGTCACCCTTACCACACAGATCTCCTCTGCTTTCGTGCTACGTCAACACCTGGTAGCAATTTTCTTTCGATATAGAGAAAGCATATGATACTAGCTGGAGGTACGGCATTCTTCGCACCATCCATTCTTGGGGTCTTAGGGGCCGGCTCCCCCTTTTTTAGTAGCCTTTCTTTCCTCAGATACTTCCGCGTTCGCCTTGGTGACAGGGTATCCACCAGCCACCATTTAGAAAAAACGGAGTCGGAAAAGAAACGCGTGGTGGGGAATAAAATCTTACGTATATACATACATATACGAGAAGGTAACAATTGGAAACACAATAAGCGGGAAGCTCTTATGACTTAAATGCGGGAAATAAATTAATTGTTTATAAACAATTGACCTCAGGACAGTGAATTTTGTCTCTTATATGCTGGATTCTCTTACAACGGGGTTTTGCTGTATGTGAATTGTCAGAATTGAATTGAATAACACGGATTATTCCACTGAAATATTTCTAGATGCAAGAGCTATTTGTACCTCCTTGAAGCAAAGTAGCAAAGTACCTCCTTGAATCCATCCCTGTTGGAAATCTATATCCCACATGAAATGAAAGTCTATCTTTGAAACATATAGTAATTAAAAAAATATTTTTGGGAGGGACTGAATCCTCAGATCTGTGGTGAGGTTATTTGCATTTTTAGGACGATCCAGGTGAACAGGGAAGATATTGATCATAGTAGTAGATGTATTTCAGAAAGTGAAAATAAAAGTATTGAAAGAGAAACCTGTAACATTTCAGGTGCTGACTCACTTGGTCTGGAAATAGAGAATCTAGTAGACATTTCTAATGAAGTCAATTATGAGTTGGTCATGCGTGTGACCAGTCAAGTCTCCAATGGTGATGAATTTTTCACTGATCTAAATGGCCTTCAGGTAAAAATCAACAAAATCATGTTTTTATTTATTTCATTTCTTTTAAATTTCATATTAAATTTTTCTACATTTTCTATAATACGAAGATGTATATTTCTTTGATTTGCCATTTGTTTGTGTATTTTGGATAGATGATTCGCAGGAAGAGATTTTCCAAACTTCCAATTCAAGCTAATTACTATCCAATGCCAACTGCTGCATTCATTGAAGATTCAGATAAAAGATTAACTATACTTAGTGCTGAGCCTGTTGGTTTTGGATCGCTCAAAGAAGGGCAGCTAGAGGTATGGGTCTCTTGAATAGTAATTTACATAACAAATGTAATTTTCCTTGCGCATATATTGCTTATACTGTATTTTAACATCCCATGTGCAAAAGAGGTTTCACACATGCTTCACAATGTTTTGCATGTTTTAGGTTGACTATAAAAGTTAGCTGTTTTGCGCATGGAAAATAAGTATGAGAAACTGTTTTGTGTGTGGCGTGCTAAAAATTTATTTGGACACTTGCTCTTAATTGTATTTCCTTTGAATAATAATTCTCATTCCTTTCCAGATATTAATAGTAAATACTAACAGTATACTTCTAAAATTCCCATTTTTCACTTGTTTCATGATTATTTTTTTGTTGTAACATTAATGTGGTATTATTTAGGTCATGCAAGACAGACGCCTTAATCAAGATGACAACAGAGGATTGTTCCAGGGTGTATTGGACAATCATCCTACAAGACTGTATTTAGGTTACTGCTGGAAAGACATGAAGCAAATTGTCAGGTGAGTTGCAAATAAATTGTGTAAATTGACTACTTAATTATTTATTTCTTTGGTATCACTTGGTGGTTTATAATGTTCATAATAGTTCTTGGAAACAGTGCATATTGTGTTTTGGGAACAAACAGGAACAGCAACAAATAGACAGCTAACAAGCTTGCCTTCCATTTCCTGATGTCAACATTCAACTCCTCTGTTATTCCATATGGGTTTTGCAATGGACAAAACAAGTTCAAAGCAGGTTTTCATGTGTGACATACAAAACATGGCGGGTTGGATGGTTGATGGCAAACATCAACCATGTGGAGCTGGAACATGCACGGTTGTTGGGGCGTTGCTATGGTGCGTGCTTAGCTTGTTGATAGCACTTGAGCTGAAACTGGTGCCGTATATGCGGGATCATGTGGTGATTGCTAAGTTGTGGTATGTTGGATGACCATTGCACGAGATATTGTGATTAATTCGTTCTTGGGGAAGTGTTAATTGGAGGGACTCAGGCTGTTGAAGAGGAGCGAAGCGGATGGCCCCGGAAGACATCGCGGAGGCCTGTTCTGGGAGGTGCTGTTCCAGTGGAACCGGGAGAGCTCTGGTATGGTGGGTGTGAACTGAGTAATGGGTCATGAGCAAGTGATGCGTTTTGAATAGAAGGTTAATAAAGGAAAGATTGTTCTCAGGAAGTAACGAGGGAGGTACTGGATCTCAAATAAATATGTTATCTGTTTCCATGAAATCCCATGGGTTATTATTGTGCAATCTAGCACGTTAGTTGTGCAGGTAGGTATAGAATTACATTCAGATTTCGCGCTTCTCCATATGGAGAGCGGATCCAGTGGCAATTTTGCTGATCGCAGGAAAGTGAATTGTTACTGAGCAGGAACCCACAAATAGGCTGAGCTAGCACAGTAATGGGCTAATTGATGTTGGTTCCGTTAAGTACTTGGAATTGTTTCCTGGCGCCCAAATTCTCATGGCAGTTTGTTTGGTAAAACATTTTTTTTCAGTTTTTTTTTAGTTAGTTAAAAAAAAACATTACACGTGGAATATTCATCTTTTTCCACTGCTAGTAAATTCTGAAGATAATCTTCTTCACTACTTTAAACAATCTCCCAATATTTTTGTTTATCAATGGATTAATTAGGAACTTGGTCATATGATTTTCTTTCTTCTCCTTACAAAGAATACCAAGTTATCTCTAAATATACATTGTTTCCATGGAAAGAGTGTGGAGGCTGTTGTGGCAGAATGAATTTAGTTGGTCTGCATACAGAAGCCATTCCTACTATATAAGAGACCATAGGAACATAAGAAACATTGAAAGACTGTGCAAGATACTGTGCAAGATTCCTTGCTGCATTTTCTCGTGAAGAAGATTATCTGTTTGATGTTTTTGTAATAAAAACTGACCATGTCGCAATCAATTATTATGCTTTTGGAACGACATCTAGCTGTACAATTTGCTAGTTTTTCCAGTGTGCAATTCGATTTTGTAGTTTGTTGCCTTTTTCTATCTGTCACTCAGACACACTTGCAGTTTTGTGCAAGAAGTCAGCACCACACATGCCGAGGCAATTGCATACTTCGGAACTCGAGATCTGTGAAAGCAAAAGGATTATCCCTAGCCATGACACATGCTCAGGATGTACAATGTTGGTGATTAGTGAAAAGCTACAGGAACAGAATTGAAAAAATACCTTCACGTTCAACCAAATCCACTATCAATTAGTAAGATGAACCAAAATTATAGTTTGAATATGAAGAACATGTACAAAATTATTTTGTTAAAATAAATAAATGAGGAAAGTATTTAACAAAAATTCCCGGCTGCCAAGGCCATGGCTGAGGAGTGGAAGATGCCCTTGCAGGTGGGCTGTGTGCATGTACATGTACTTGCGATTTCAGGGAACACAAGTGATGTAATCTTTGATAAACATACTCTAGGATTCTAGGAATGCAGTGTGCCTAAATGGCTGTAACAAATATCAGAGAAACTAAATTTGATTTCTTCTTAGGACGCATCAACAAATGCAAATAGCCCAAAATTTCTCCTGGTGGCCACTTCAGTATATCCCCTTAAATTCGCTTCATGGTCCCCTAGAGGAACGCGACCATAATACTGATAGTAAAAGAAATTTTGAGGTGGAAAAAAACATAAATTTATTACTAAAGAAATTTCTGCTAAGAAAGTTTTTGTTTTTTGTTAGTATAAGGCGTTATTAATATGGGAATTTGATTTCATTCCATCATTCTTGAACGATAACCTCTAGTATACGGTATAAGTTGCATAACTTTAGCACCTCTTGTAGTTTTTAAACAGATGAAGGTATTGCAATGCAGTTTTCACAGAAGCACACAAGGGAATGGTGCTAATACATGCATGTGTTTCTCTTTTTTATCACTTGTATTTTACAAGGTATTGAGACAAATTTGTGTGTGAATCCAATGATATAAATATTATCAAATGTTAGAGGAGCAGTTTCTGAGTAATTTTTGTTTTTTGTAACTTGTGTTTTGTGGAAATTTTGGATATAATGCCCATTTGAGCGGCTTGGTATTCAAGGTCATGCAGCAGCCCATCTGCCTATGCACACTTAGTACTTCGGATTGCCGATCATTGTAATTGTAAATAAGAAATATATTCCAAGTCTTCACAAAGCAATTTTTTTTTAAACTCTGCTTTCCATCCTTCCATCATTTCTGATATTTTTGTCATACATAAGTATTGAAGGATTTGAAAAATTGAAAGTAAGGATTTGTCATAAGTATGGAATTGAAATAAAATTGTTTTTATTACTTCAGGCAGTGATATAGCATCTGGTGTTATTGGGATCTTGAAAACAAAACACAATAAGAATAAATTAATATGATTCATTGATTTATTTATTTGTGTATACGGGTATGATTGTATTAAGAATATTTGATATTTTGAGTTAACAAGTTTAATGTTAGTGAGCATAAAATAATAAATGATGGATAGACAAATTGTCTGAGGTAATATTTATAATGATAACTACAATAAAAATTTAAATACAAAGTAGTAATTAAACATGAGCATACTTTTGAAATGCCCTCCCCCCCTTTTGGGGGGGGTCAAAAATGTCTTTCAGCACTTTTGTGTTTGGTTGATCTCTATTTATTTACTTAAACAAATTGTTTTTGTCTTCTGCTCACAATTTTTTTTAATCAGTAATTCCCTTTTTAAAATAAACTCTGTTTCTAATCTCACCACAATTTAAATTTACTTACAGCTTAATTTTTCTAGAGTGGCCAGTGAGATTTGTGATTAGAGGGCAAAAGTGATGGGGAGAGAGCAGGAGGCAGCAATCGCTCTCATCTGGCTCATGTGCCTATGCCAAAAACTTTAGCCTACTGCATCACACATGCTAGCGTACTTACTTGAAAATTAATTTTCTAGTGTCTTTGCCCAGAAGTGGAGAAACATCAAATTCACTTGATGGTCCAGCTTTGCTCTCATTATTCACATCTTTTCCACTGTAACTGGAACCTGTTTCCTCACTATCACTGTCATTACGATAACTTGCGTTGTTTCTGGTAAAAATAACTGTTTCTTGACACTTAAATGAAAACTTCATTTTCAAAATAATTTTTTCCTATTTCATCATGATCATAAGTAGACATTGGATGTTTAGGCACTAAAAAATCGCCTTTTAGGCACCTAAAAAGGCACTGAAAATGTCAAGAATAAGGAGGAAAAAGGCACTGTCATAAATTACATTCACAATAAAATTAAACATTGTGTGTAAAACTCCTTATATATTTACAACTCTTCTACATTTTATTCTTAATGGTTTCCATTGCGATATATTACCAGTAACTTTTCCAGGATCGCAATTTCAAATCTGCAACAGTTGGGAGACAAAATCAGTTTGAATACAGAGAAGGATTTCTGAACATCTAGTGAAGTGTCTGGCATATATTTTAGAAGTCCAAGATTAGCAACACTGAAACCTTCTGGAAATTTGCATTTATTTCCACTGAACAGGTGCCCTTGGTGGATTGTCAATTGACCATTTTCTCAGAACATTGCTCGTATTTATGAAATAGGGAAATGGAGAAAAATATGTTGGTATACTTTCAAGAATTCTCTCGTATTTCAAAATACAAATATGAGAATTGAAGGTCTCATAATAAATGGTCAGGTTGGACCATGGCCGATTTTCTGATATCTTAGCATTGTATATAAAAATAATACATAAAAGGCAAAAATGTACAATAATCTAAAGAAAAGGCATTTATGCTAAAATAAGCAAAAATAAGCATTATAAAACTTCGTCATATGTCATCATTTGTCATGATTCATGCACATGTATTATCAGCCTTTAAATAAGTTCGCTAGAAAAAAATAGGCATTTCCCTAAATATCTGATGTCTAGTCATAACGTATTTTCACAAAATCTTCAGGTGTAATTTTAGTGAATTGTTCCTCAGCAATTCTCCTAACATCATCTAATCAAAATGTTGTGTTTCTCACTGCAATGTGATTTTTTTATTGTTACTTAAAATAAGGTCAATAGGGTTAAGTGACAAATAGTAAGGAGGAATTCGCAGTGTTGAGTATCCTGCATCATCTAAAATCATGACAATTTTGAAGAGTTTCTCCCTTTGCTTGTGCAGTTTCTTTAAAGATTACAAATCAGGGACTCTCACATCTTCTGTATGTGGAATAGAATGCTCAAGTAACCAGGTGAGCATTCCATTTTTACTGGAAATGGATGGAGGAGCTGGCGACATTTGGGTATTATGATACGGAACATTGTCTAAAAGAAGTACACTGTGTGGAGGAAGAGGAGTCATACCTTAACCCATTTTTTAAAGTTCTGATAATTCATATCACCATGGTAGTTGCCTGGTTTCTGTTGTGATTTAAAACACAAATGTGCATTTGGCACAAAACCTTGTTCCCCACCAACATGAACAAAATTGTGTCTATCCTTTGGAAATGGGAGCGAGAAGGCCTCTGAGAGAATCATCGCTCAATCCAAATAGTGTTCTGCAGTTACTGTGCAAGTACATCTCCCTCTGTAAACACTATATTTTTACCTTCTTCTCTGTATTTCTTTATTTTCTGAATGTAAAAAATTATTTGACTTGTAATGACATGTCTCTCCATCAGAACTTTCCTATTATTTTTGTCTTCCAAATAAAATCTATTCTCAGAAGAATTTTTCTGAACATCACAGACTTCCTTGAAAATTCATTGAATTCATAAATTTCGTTAAAATTTGAAATTTGTGTGTGTGTGTGTGTTGTTGTTGTTGTTGTTTTTTTTGTGCAGTTCTGAAAAACACTTACTACGAAAAATTATCTTTAGATTTTCTGGATATCCACAAATACCAATCTCTCACACACATACCCTGACCACACACCGACCATGTCTTAAGCTCTTTCTGTCCTCGCTGGAACTGCCCTTTTCCTTAAAGACATCCTTTTGTTCTTGTTCAGCGCACCATCTACCAGCCAACCCTATCACTATCTTAACCTAAACTTACAGTGACACACCCAAGAGACTCGTTTACTTTGCAGCGAATTATGATGAAATTAAAAGACATTTGAAGGAATATCTTTCTGCAAAATGGGAAAAAGTCAGGATAAACATGAGACAAAAAGACAAGTAAGGTGTAGGACCTGGCATAAGTATAAGAAGTCTGGCTTGGAAGAGGACTATGCAGTCTATAAAGATATTTCAAATAGGCTTACTTCTGACTTGCATAAACAGAGGGAAGCTTATGAAGAAAAAGTGGTACAAACTGCCAGCAAAAAGTTCTACTCGTGTACTTAGGAGACAAGCAGCATGTAAATCCAGACTTCCACTGATTCACATGATATTGCAGAATGTTTCACATATTATTTCGAAGACGTTTATTCAATTGAACCAATGAGCCAACTACCATCAACGGAAAGAAAGTACACCAAAACTCTCAAAGATGTTTCCTTCAACAACATTGAAACTGCCCAGATTTTATATAGTTTGAATGCTTTGGGTCCTGATGGGATCCCACCAATTTTTCTAAAAAACTGTTAGCCCCTTTGCTAAACTTTATCTTCATACCGTTCTAGATAGGACGCAAACACTATCTAATTTTGGAAAAAGGCTTATGTCACCCTGATTTTCAAGAAGGGAGACGAACAAAATCCAAAGAACTACAAGCCCATAAGCCTCACCAGTGTGGCATGCAAGGAAATGGAAACCATAATTGCTGCAAGGATTCGAGACCATGGCAAACGGAACAACACAATTTTGGATCAAAGGAACAGCATGGCTTTGTCCACAGTTACAAATATAATCTCATCATTGGATGTGTGGACAAAAGCCATAGATCTGGGCCAGCCCATGGACCTAGTATATTTGAATTTTGCTAATGCCTTCGATAAGGTGCCACATAGGTGCTTGTTACATAAGCCATATTCCTTGGAGATACAAGGGAAAATTCTTGGGTAGATGAGCGAATTTCTGGCAAATAGAACTTTCCAAGTCACAATTGGACAATACTTTTCAACACCCAGAGTACCCGTCAAGGGTGGGTTGGCCCACGTCCTGACAGGGGAATGCAGAGAAGGCTGTCAAATGTTCCTTTCTCCATATTTTCATCTTCTTGCTTCTCATTTAATGTCACGTGTATTCTTTTCATTCCTTTTTCTTCATCACTGGCCTTCTCTGAATGCTGAATGCCCACCCACTGTGTTTTGCCGTGCATGGCGACCTGTGTTGAAGGTAATGTGTGTCCTGGCAGTTGAAGGACCTGTTTGTTTCCTAACTAGTCCTAGTGCAACTTTTTGCCTTGCACTAAAGGGTACGTTGTACATTGTTTACGTATTTTGGGGAACATTCCGTGTAGGTTTCAACACACTCGCTTTGGCCTCGAACTCTTCTAGATGGGCGGTTGGGAGCTAACCCTCTCCCGATCAGTCATCTCGGACTAGTTCTTGCATTGAACTCCAGGGAAGAGCAGGGGGGGATCCATGGCGGGACACAGCTGTGACATCCCCCGCTATATATCCGTGGCAACCCTGCCACTCCAATGGAGTGTCTTCTTTTTGGATCCGTGGTGGGTGGGGACTATGGGGATGAATCTGATATCCATCTATGGATACTAAACCTTTTCCCCCGCCCTCTTCCACAAGGAAGAGGAGATGTGCAGAAAGAACGATTGACTTGAATAGTTTTTTTCTTCTAAAAATGAAGGTCGACCGAAGAAGCCTCGTTTCCTCCTCGGGGCATGTGCCAAAGAAGGTAAAACGTTCAAAAGTGTAAGTGCTGTCCGTCTGGTGCAAGCCATAGAGGAAGCATACAGAGGAGCATAGAGGAAACTCCAAGCAGTCATGCAACAAAGAAATGGAATGATTCTTTTTGAAGCGTGTACTAACGAATAAATCAGTAAAATTCAGAATATCAAGCAGATTGCTGGCCTCCAGGTAGTAGTCACGGTCAATCCTACCTTGAACTTATGCAAATGTGTAGTGAACCACGAGGACATTGCTTCAGAAACTGAGGAAGATCTCTCTTAACTTTTTCAAGAGCTGAGGTATATAGGATCAGAAGGAAGGAGCAAGAGAAAGTGATCCCTACTTCGATCCTGATCCTTACGTTTGATCGACCATCCCTCCCAGAAAGGATTATTAGTGGTAATACAACCTCTGTGTGCAACAGTATGTACCGAACCCTTTGCACTGTTTCAAGTGCCTAAGGGTTGGGCATACCCAGCAACGTTGTATGTCGATAAGCCCGGTTTGTGGGAAGTGCGGATCAAGAGTGCACGACCCACAACCGTGTGACACACCACTGCACTGTGTCAATTGTGAAGGCAAGCACCCAGCCAACTACAACCAGTGCCCCACCTCAGGGAAAGAGAGATCCAAAAGATAAGAGTGACTGAAAAGGTTTCCTTCCCTGAGGCCAAACGTAGATACCAAACCAGAAACCTAGTGGACATGTCATGATCCTTCTCCAGTGCCCTAAAACTTAAGTCCCCAGGGGAAACAGCAAGTTGCCAAACAGTGTACCCCAGCTGTAGTAGCACACTTCAGTTGTCAGGTGTCGCCGATAGACTTCCCTGAAGATACGGCATGTATTCAAGGTGGGCTAGTGTTCATACCCACGTTTAACAAACCTCCCCAAAAACTACACCAGCCATCGATGACTTCCGCTGAGGTCCTTATGGAATACAACCCTAAGCAGGTATTGCCTCCAAACAAAAATACGTCATCAAAGTCCTGTCCACCTCTTACTGCTTCCAAGACTTACATCAGACGATCCTCCAGCTCCTGTAGAGCTCGGTCACCTGTGGCAAAATAAACAACTGGAAATGCCCGTGACACAGGCGACCAAATCCTGAATTTTCACTTACAGAACATTTCACTGGTTCTATGTGTTTTGTACATGCGTGTTTCTTTTGTTTTTGGCTTTATCATAGAAGTGTTCTCACTTGAAATTAAACTTGCCTTATCTGATGTAATGCAATTAACAACCCAGAGGAGAGGAAAGTACATTTTAGTTGAGTCTTCTTCTTTTGCATCAGTGCTTTTGCAGTTAGACACAGGATGAGACAGTTTTTGTGATTCAGTCATTGTTCGAATGGTCAACATGAAACAGAAAGTCATGATTGGATGGTTTTTTATTTATTTATAGGAGACATTGTGTTGTGATTGGTGTGTTTCTTCACATTGTAGAACATGTTATTCAGCGGGAAAACTTTCAGTGTATTTTTGAATGTATGTATTGTTCTTCAATATAGCCTAGGTCAGTCTAGAGTGTAATGCCCTCTGTACGCCCTGTGTACCCCAGTGTGATGAGACCTTATTTTCCTTCCATTGGAATGGAGCAACTGTTGCAATTTGATACACATTATTTGATTGGCGGACCTACAAAGCACCAGCTCCCCAGCATTTCTAATTTTATTGAAAATATGTGATGGTCAAGAATGTCAAAGATTTTTGAGAAATCTAAGAAAGAGGGAATGGGAATTTCCTTCGAATCTAGTGCAATTAGTATATCGTTTAGAAAGATGTTTGTTGTCTGTGGGTTTACTGCTATGGAAACCATGTTCAGCATTTGTGAGAACATTATTTGCATTGAGAAACTGTTTTGGTGTATAGTTGGAAAGTCTTCAGAATTTGATAAAATACTGAAGTATACTAAATACTAAAAATACTGGGTTATTGCTCTTTATTTCATTGAATCATTAAAGATTGTGTTTTTTTAAACAATGGTGTAATTTTTGCCCTTCTAGAATGAACCCTGTTCTTCAGGAGTAATTGCAAATAGTATTAGGGAATGGTTTGAACTATGTATGAAGTACTTCGAGGGAAAAGAGGAGAATGTTCTCTAGTCTTACTGAGAATTTAATCTACTTTTATCTAATGTTTTTTTAAAAATTCTGAGGATGTTGTTCATTGTGAGGGATGACAGATTAATTTTCAAAATTTGTGAGAAGTGTTTGTTAAACATGTCAGCTATTTTGTGGGAGTTTAGCAAGGGTTTGTTTTGTAGTTATTGCAAAGGCATATTTCCTGTTAATGTGAATTGGTGCTGTAGTCTTTTTCCTTTCTCGCACTTGCTTTGTAAGAAGATGAAGTTATGTAATTGTGCACCGGAAAACCATATTTCCGGCAGAAAAACTCCTATTTCCGGGACCTGGTATTGAAACATCCCCTAGCAAGCAGTGTAGCTAGAATCCATTTTTTGTAGGTCTTTGATACCAAAAAACCTGATTGACGGCAAAACATCCATCCGTCCATGGTCAATGCTAGTGCCTAAACCGTTCAGCCGATTTTCTCCAAAATTGATATTCTGTGATCGATCTGAACAAACTCGAGGCTTTGCGAGTTTCAACAGGATATTTTGATTTTTGAGGATACTTTACATGAAGGCTCAAAACAATTTTTAAAATTTCCCAAAAATGGCATCAAATTTTTTGATTTAAATTTGTTCTGGGATAGTGCAAATGATGCTTAAGAGAATAGTGCAGGTCTCTTTTTTCTTCAAATCCCAGATTTTTTGAAATTGCAAAAGTGCAATTTTTTGGTGTGTCTTCCTATAACTGCAATCTATAAGATACATTACACACATATGTACACTACCTTACTTACCACACTTCAGGAGCTTAAAGGTTCTCCCAGCTGAGGTGACTGAGGTGGTCCCCCCACTGGTACGAGATTACTGTTTGGGGGAAAACTGCTAGCCAGCGTAAAGGTCAGTGCTGGATCTCTCCATTCAGCAGGGGAAGATCACCACTACCTTACATGATAAAAACATGCACTACCATGACTAATGACCTTAGCAGTTGACGTGCCTGGAAAACACTAATCAATCAACCAATCAGGAAGTAATATTTTAAATTGACAAAATCATTATTATTCGAGTTTTGAGTCACAGTTTAAAGAGCCCCAACAGTTATTGACAGGTTATAAATATAATGCTGCGAAATTGGGAAAGAAAAAACAAAACAAAATTAGCAGTTTTCTCTCTAGCTTCACTCTGCAAACTCAAAGTGGTAATAAGTTCTGAAATAGTTGGATGAATCTACCTGGTATTGTTGTATAGTTATTTAATATTTTGTGGTATTTGTGTTGATTGTTTTTTATTATATTTGTGGTAATTTGCATTTATATAAGAAGCAAAGATTGATAATAAAATTTTGTAATTCAACCTTACGCTTTGTCTGCAGAGAGATACCTTTTGATGTTAAATCTAAATTAATTCAGCTAACCTGAAAAGATAAAGTAATTTTGGAATCAGATTTGTCATCACTTGCATTTAAAAGATGCTGCTAGCTCTCAGGACCTTCAATTTACAATGCACAAAACTGAACATTGCTTTTTTCCTACTGCTTTCAGGGTGTGAATGAAAAGCATCCTTCAGGTCTGTTATCCAGATATGCTCATCTTTCATCTCTTTCTATGCTGAATCCTCTCATGAGGTTGCTACCTACTGACATTCAAACAGGGAAAATTGAACCTGCATTTTACTCCTGTTACCAAAGGATTGGGACATGATATGCATTTAGTCAAAACTGCATACTTTATTCACACCTGCATCAGTGAAAGCTGGTGTAATTTTGCAACGGATCCCAACAGATCCCTGTTTGCCTGTTTGAAAGTGTTGAATTTACTCCCAGCAATGGGCAGGTAAGGACACTTTATTCTTTCCACATTCCCAGTTGACTAATAATAGAGTAGAATATATTGTTTTTAATTTATGTTCCTTGAAAGCAAGTAAGCAAATGTCAATTTGTGAGTGAATTTTTTCTCTTGTGAAAAGAAAATTGTGTGAGGGCTGTACTTTTTCTATGTTGAAAACAAGGGGACTCTTATGAACCTCTTTCAGTAAAATCAGGCAAACTATTGTATTATGTTGTTAAAACAGGTAGAAACATATTCAAGCCCTACTTTCTTTTCGCCATTAACAGTACATTGTAAGGAGTTGATTATGCATTAGTTTCCTTTTCAATTAAGAATTGCTCAAAATGAAGTACTACAAAAATTTTGACTTTAAAAATAAATCCCATCAAACAAAAATTATATACTAATTAGTTGGGATGTTCAGTTTCACTCCTTTTTTATACACAATGGGAGTTAAAATTGGTAGGTAAGCATTTGAGAAATATTATTTTGAACAAATGAATACATTTTTGTATATAATTATGTATTTGATCTCATAATTGACTTTCCATCGATTTGAAAATAAGTTTATTATGTTATATTACTTTACTAATTTTATTTATACATTTTAATAATAAAATAGCCTTATATTTGGTTAAAGGATAATGCTCAGAAGTCTTTCTTTAGTATATTGTTAAGATGTTTAATTTTTATAATAGTTATTGAACTTTTTTTTAGCATTTTTTATTTTTCCCAAAATAGCATTTCTCCAGTGACTTGTAATCAGAAAATATAGTCAGACAAAAGGATAGAGGTAGTGAAAGTGTTTTTGCTTTATTTTTGAACTTCCTAATGAGAACGGGCCAAAAGATCCATTACATTCACGAATGTTATGCAGAATCTTAGATTTTTTAATAACAGGACAGGTAATTCTCATTCAGGATCTTCAATAATCCTCGATATTATTATAAAATTCCACTCTCCTTAAATTAATTTTTAATATTTTTGTTGATATTTTGTCCTCATGTTTACGGTGAATGAGTCAATTAGAAGCAGGTGGACACTTTACTTTCATAAGACTCAGGCCATTCTTGGCCATGTTTGAAGCCATGAGATAGTTGGATGATATGCAGTTTTCCTGCTCAAAATACGTGACTGCATTAATTATGGTATGAGGTATCCTACCAATCCATAGCATAGTGTCCATTTGTGCTTGAATGCAAAGGAATTATGTAATTAACAGCATATGGAGATCTTTGTGTTGATTGTGGAGCTATTGCCTGAAAGTGCACCACTACAAATGTAGGCAACCTGCAGCACATTTGCAATTTTTCTCTAAGTTAAAATTATTTTCAAAATTTGAAGCAATCACACATGACACTTCCTCAAAAAAGAATGTAGCTTAGTTCAAATAAACAATGCCAAAATTCCACGAGTAGTGAAGCCCTAGTGTGTAATACCTAACTTATGACTTCATTGTGAACAAGGATATCTTGTATTATGAAGAACAAATAAGTAGTTCTGCTCTGTATTTCATTAATATTTCAAAGTGTCTTCAGAAAAGGCTAAAATCCAGAAATTCCATTACAATAAAACCAAACCACAGGACTCGTGAAAATACGTATCAACTGTGAGGAATACACAACTGAATTTTATGCATGGACTTTATTCCTCAAAGAACAAAGCTACATTTTTACTTCAACCTTTATGTTAAAAAATAATGATAAAGAAAACTATTTTCCTCCTCCAAACAAATATGTTTAGAAATATATTAGGAAAGGGTAAAGCAAAAGGATATAAAAACATATTACTCGAATATAAGACAAAACTATTTTCCTAAATATCTCATTCAAAAAATACAGCTTGTCTTCAAAGATTAAGTCTATTATAACTGTTTTAGAGTCAGTTGGGTTCTTTGTTTTTACACTGCCTTTCTTATTAATAAACTCTAATATTGACATAACAATAAGCTGCTAAGGCAATAAATGTTGTATATATTTATAATACCCAATTATACGCCAAATTCTTGGCATCCACATACTTGCCAGGTGTTTCAGGACCAATGTATTTGAATGGGTCAGTAAAGAGGAAATTTTAAATAAATGGCATTCTAATATGTGAAATCCACTGTCAAGATTTTGTTATACGATAATCAAGAAGGCTTCGTGGTTCAACACCCAGTGGGTCATATGTGTTTGCAGAGATGGAAATGAAGCAATCCACATTAATTGAAGTATGCATTCTACATCCAACCATAGGGACACTATAAAAAAAAAAAAAAACTGAGAAAAAATCCCAAACTCGTAGCTTTACTTGGGATTCCCATGGAATGGACGTATAGAGATGTATGGGTTCTCAGTTCACAAATAGTTCACCCAAATTTAATGTTAATGGTTGTTAAAGAATTGGAGGTCATGGACAAGTATGCATCAGGAAGAAATTCTGGTAAAACAGAAGCGTTCTTCGGTGGCGTCAGATGAGACTAAGAATGCAAATTCAATGGACAAAATTTTCAGGAAGGGAAGGGGAGGGGAGCTGAAAGTCAGAGGACAACCTAGTGTGGGAGGGGAACCAGGAAGAAAGAAAAAAATAAACAATGAAAGATGATGAAGATGGTAGTGACTAAGTAGGAACTTACAAACATATGAGTTTCACAACCAAACATATTGCCCTTCATACATTCTCATAGTCTGGTAAAAATGGTATTAAAATGTTTTGTGGTTATATTTCTTTTCTAAGACTTTTGTTGCCATTATTATTAATGTCCATAAGAAAAAAAAAATAAAATAGAAAAATAATTTCCACAATTGAAGGTTATCAAAATCTATTAAAGTTGCCTGGGTTTTACTGAAATAAGATATCTTTCCAATCAGATTCTAAATCAGATTGGGACATTTTGTTGAGTTTCAAAAAGACCTGTTTATTTAACCTGAAAAGGACAATTTTTAAAATACGTATAAAATATATAAAAGTAACTAACTTATCTTTACATGTCACAACCACGCCAAAAATCAAATTTTGCTTATTTGTTTTATAATAATGTCAATATTGTTTGGTTTATGTCAGTAATAAGAAATTGAAGAAAATGAATAGTTTATGAATCCATGATGTTTTTCTGTTTAATTTTTATAATTGGAATTGATTGCAGGTTAACATGAGTTCATTATTTCCTCTGCACTTCAGTGATTCAGTTACTCCAACATCATTATCTTTTCTCCATTCTGGGAAACCCATGAATAAAGGACAGATGTATCAGATTTGCCTATGGAAATAACAGCATATCTTCTGTCTCGGTAGCTGATTGGAGTGGTAGTTTGTGTCATGGATGTACATTTTTTGCACCATATTCTTCAAAGAAAAACAGGATTGATGTGGTTGGACAATTTGAAACAGAGCAGTCCTGTGTGGTGTTGTCTGTGCAATTAATTGTGTAATGGAACATGTATATATTGGACTAAGTGTTACATATTTGTTGTTTTTTTTTATGGCTGAATATTGCTTCATTGAAATTGATAATTGAAAGTACTCAGCAGTATTTTCACATTTTCATCAACTGTTGTCTTTTATCAATTTCAGTTTTAAAAAAAAATTGTGGCAGCATAAGCTGCTCCTAAGTGGGAAAATGTTTTCTGTTTGTTATGGTAGTTTATGTAATGAAGGAAATTGTGAAATCAGCTAAAAGAATTTCATAATAACCAAAATGTTTCTGTAGAAAATTTATTTTTAACTTTGCATTCCAATTAATTTATTTATTGAGAATCAGTTGAGGTCCTGTAGCTGAATGGCTAATGTTTTCTTCGTCAGTGTGCATGGTTGTAGATTTCAATGGGACTTTTGTTTTTTGGTGTTGATCCAGCATTTTACGAACTATTAAAGCAAACATTGTAATGATAGCAGAATTGATTTGTGAAAGTTTTGTGTTATGGCAATGAGACCTAATAGAAGATCTGTCACCCAACAAGAATGAATGCTTTAATAAACCTTTGACCTAAATGCCACTCCATTGGCAAGTTGTTGTTGTTGTTACAAACATTGTTATACTATCTACATTTAGGACATTGCCATGTCCCTTTGTAATGTCGAAGGCTAGCACCATCCTACCAGTGTGAGGGAAGACATTAAGTTCTCTGGAGGAGGTATTAATTAAACCTGTGTGTAAAGAACAACTTAAAAAACTCTTATCAGGTGTACAATTAGATGAAAGCCAGATCTGATAATGACTGATTGCATCATTATTATTGTTAGCATTGTTGACACAAAATGGCATAAAAAAAAATTTTAGGATATGTCTGGAATTGGTCTTAAAATAACATTGGATGGAATGGAATAATGACAAAATGGGAATCAAATGTGTTGTATAATTCTATAGCAACAAATAATACATTAGAAATGGAAGTGAGAATTGTAAGAAGCAATTTTTTTTACTGTGTTATCTAGAAAGATTTATATTCATTAAGATAACAATTTATTATCATATAATGTATTATTTGTGTAATTTTGTGGTAGTAATGGTAATATCTGGTACCAACATCACCATAGCGTAGAGAGAACAATGAATACAAATGGTAGATATTACAGTTTCTGTGAAAACCACCAGAATTGTGCTAGCCACTGGAAATTTTGCATGTAATACCAGAATTTTTAAGGAATGCAAGGGTACTAAAATGACTCATTTCACCACTTACACGGCCAGTCTTAAGAAATTAATCCACTGAGAATGCTCTTTCTGAGCTCCCTTATCTCAACCAATTCATGCCTTCCAAAATCTTCATTGTAGAAAGGACATAGAGTGGTGGCTGAGAAAAAGAGATGGGCGTATCACCTATGATTAATTGTTGAAACATTGGACTGTCTGAAAGAAATGTCCACATTTCTTGTAATGTTTCTTTAAGGAGTGTGAAATTACAAATCTTACCAGGAAAAAAATAGAAAATTCACTAGAAAACCTGTAAAAGTCAGAGAAATTTGTTCCAGGTAAAGAGTGGCCACCCTGATATTGGATGTGCTTTCTGAATCTAAAATTAAAGTCATTGTGATTAGTTTCTCATAGCCTCATCAGATAAATTTCATTATTATTTTAAGTAAGAGAAAGAAACAGAGAGAGGAGGTATTGAAAGTGTGTCCAGTGGTTCCTTGGCATGAATCTAAAGTGATTAAAATCTAAATTTAATTATGGTTGAAAAGGAGGTGTAGTATGCAGAACTTCCTGAGTAAAATGATCGACATTATTAATTTCCAATGTGCACTGAAATTGAAAGAAAACAATGTAGTCTCCGGCCATGTGAGTGGTGTTTGTGAATTTGGTAGGTACCCAGGAACTCGGGGGGGGGGGGGATCCGAAAACAGTGAAGCTTTTGGTTTAATTGGAAAATTCAAATGATTGTGTTGTTCTGCCTGTACTCACACTGCATGTACAACTGGTTCTTATTTCCCATGGGTCACTGCTTATGATAAAGCTTACATTATGCAGTAGCATGGCTCCAAAGAAAATCTCTGTCATTCAATATTTGCTATACATTGTGTTGCATTTTGGAACTTCTTTTTTTAATTTATATATTCTTGATATGTAAAGAACTGTTGTACTGTGTATCCACATACACTATACTGTTATTGCAGTATTTCTGAAGTCTGTTTTTGTTAAAATATTCAGTGTATTGCTGTGTTATACAAGGGTATAACACTGCAATAAGTTGTTCTTGAGCAGTGTGTGTACTACGTTTTGGAAAACCATTATGTGTGGTTTAGCAGAGTTTTTGCTGCTGCAGCTTCCGTCTCTGCTACACTCACTGTGAATTATTTGGTTTCATGCAATCAGTTTCAACCTTCTTAACCGATGTTTTAAACTGTTAATGATTCAAATCTGAGCCCTTTCTTTGGGAATTGTGTTCTGGAAACAGGACTTGGTACATTCTTCTGATTATAACTACTGTGTTTCTTAAGGTCCATGTTTCAAGTGGACCTAATTTGACAGGCATGTTTTTTGTTCTTAATTATATCCCAATCTGATTAATTAGTAAAGATAGAAGCTGAAGAAACAGAGGAGCTCCTGTGTAGAATTTTCATAATTATCGAGTTTCTTGAGATCAACAATTCAAGTGGATCGTGTAATCTTTCCTAAAAGACATTGTTTTTTATTAATTTTGTACTAATCTAAGAACTCAACATGACAATGTGTTCTGACAGGTTGCTTCCCCTATGAAGAGCAGATGAACATTCATCACTTCATCTGCCTGTGATTATCTTTGCATATTGATGGCTGGCCATCAAAGTGATACAATAATATAAGTTGGACCCTGACCAACCCATGACTAAAACAATTATTAAAATTATTTGAGTCATGTCAGATCTGTTATCAAACTATTACTATAACACACACCCACAAATGGTATGTCATTTCAGATGGGAGAAAATTCATCACCATCATCTCCTTGATGAGATGAACCAATGTTTATTCGTTGAGAAGCACTTTATTTCTCCGTAGCAGTTTCTTAGTATTTCTCTTCTTCTGTAATGTCCAAAAAAGGTTGTGCTTATAGTGAATTATTGGAATTGCAGTGTACTCGCTAATGTTCACAGTGACATTTATAATCTCCCGAGTCTACAACGGTGCTTCAAGTTGTGGAAGTGTGCGTAAAGTTGTGGTGATATAAAGGCTGTGATGAAATCAAAAAATTACAAAACACTTTCTATGGGAATCTTATACTTCTGAGGCTAAAATGGTAAGGAAATTCTTTATTCCTAATATTATGAGGAACATACTGGCTTGTATTGTAAACACAACAGTGACTTCATATGTGTATGAAGGAAATGGAGAATCAATGGATACTCACATTGAGTGTAAACTGAGATACAGAATTGAGAACGTGTTGTTTTCTTCCAGTTGCTGTGGGTGACAGAATGCAACTCTTGGAATGAACAAGTTTATTGGAGGGTTACCATTCTATTCCCTCAAACCCTTCACATATATCCCACATTGGTTGTAAACTGAAAAATATAGAATTGAGTGTATTTATACATAAGAAGAGAGTTCTTCCTCCATTTTGAATCTCAAATTTGAGATTTTAGAGATGGTATATTGAATAAATCCATTGTAATTAGTTTATTTATCAACAAATCAGTTAATTTAACTTTGTATGTGAATATACCTACCATAAATTTTCAAATATCATTTGAGAATTTAGTACAGTGTACTGTATATTGTAGTTTTTTGACGCCAAATTAAAAAAAAAAATTTGAAAATTCTCTCACTTTATAAACAATTAAGTCCATACAATGTACATTGTCACATACATTATTCAACGTCTTTTTGTTTGTTTTTTTCCCATTGTGAATGCCAAAATGGAATTTTAACTCAGCTCTCTGAACATCCAAAATTACAACTTTAACCACACTCTCAGTTCACCACATTACACTACATTTTCATCTTAAATTCTTTGGTTATGACTTGTAGCAAACTGATATAACTTATTGGTATAGATTTTCACTGCACTGCACATTTCATCTCTTGAATTTTTTGATGACCTAAAACATTGCCAAAAGATCAATGAAATGCCCTAAACCAAAGAAAAGTGATGTAAAAAGTGGAATCAAAACCAATTTGGATGAACAACTTGAACTGTTGGATATGTTACTGATGTAATCAAGGCTGCTTCCATCTGTTCAAGTGAACTCAACTTGAAAATTTAGGTTTGGACTGTTCTTTAACAGGAAATCTGTGTCTTTAGGTATCCCAAAATCAGCCGAACTAACAATGGTGTTTAGAGGCAACACAGGTACCTTAGGTTACGTATTCACAATGGCTGTCATTACACTTTCTGAGTGAAGAAATCGAATAGGCTACTCAGGAATTGTATGGAAAACATTTGTTGCATCTCGTAAATAGTATTTGAAGTAAGTACTATTAAAATGAAATTAAAATCGATGAAATCAACAAAAAAGTGCATTAAAAACAATGAAAAATGGTTAAAAAATTACTTATTAGTGGAAATTGACAAAAATGCAAAAAAAATGGCATATAAAAATGGGTAATTTCCTTTTGTCATAAAATAAAATTAATTTCTATACTAAACAGCTTAATTCTACATACATAGGTGACTTATTGTACATCTTGTAGAGGCCTTGCCTTTTCCCCCACATTCTGAGAGGCTCTGTAGGGTGTGGTGAATTGGAAATTCCCATAGATTCTTTATTTATGAATTTTTGATCACCTTTTTGTGATGTTTTCTAACTCTTCCATTTGATCTAATCTGATGGGGTCCCAACAGCTATCACATATTCAAGTATTGAGCAAACTAATGTTGCATATCCTATATTTTTTATTCTCCAAGTTGCTCTTTTTAAATGTCCTTATTACAAAGTGTAGTGACTTCCATGTTTTTTTTTGACAACAAAAGTAATGGATTCCCCCCATCCGAGGTCCTGGCATAAGGTAATGCCCAGATATTTACTTGTGGAATGGAATACTTAATATAGTAGACAGTATTAAGAGACTATTAACTTAATGTAGTAGACTATATTAAGTATGCTAGAGAACTCTGAAAAGGAATGCAAAAATGTTCAGAAAGCATTATTTCAGATCATTTTGAACATGATAATTTTTACTTGTTTGCGCATGTGAGGTGTTTTTTGTTTGTTTGTTTTTCTCTTCAATAACATTTATTATGTTCCATTGAAATAATATGGGTGATTTGCGTGTAATTTAATTCCACGTCCGTTATTTATTCAGCCTTTCTAACTGCCATTTTGTAGAAATTGAAGATTTTACTCACAACAGTAAAGGTATTATAGCTTCTCCCATGAGAAATAGCTGTTTACTGCTTTGTCTGATGTACAGAACTTCTTTGAGGTGTAAAGTTATTGTGAAAACTTAAAAAATGGTATCAGAAACAAAGATGAGCTGGGATTGTTTAAGATGACAGGAATCAAATGGGGGAGCAATGTGGCTAACTATCTTTAAATGTGAGAGGCATAATGGCCAAACAGATTTTACATGATGATTTATAATTGATGATAGTCCTTGCCATTTGCAGGAATAAGTAATATGAAAGTAAAATATACATTGATTTGTTTTGAGAAATGTTTTTGAGTGCAACATACAAAAGTTTTGTTACTTTTTGATGTTCATTGTACAAAGCTTTTTAAGTGTTATACTTTTTTAAAGATTTGGATGATTACAAGTTTGTTTGTTCTTGTAACTTGAAAATTTTCTATTAACAATAGAAATTATAAATTCCAACAAGATAAGAATTTTGATACTCTTTTTAGTGATGTATTAAAAGGCCCATGTAGTCAGTTTCAAATAAAATGGTAATAATGACCACAGTTTACTAATGAGCATACATGACAGTGACGTGATACAGTGAAGCTCTGTTTATACGTTTCTCACTTATACGTTTATACACTGTTGTTTGTTTTTTGGTAAGTCCCAGATAATTTCCTATAATTTCCATGCTAAATTATTTCAGTTATGCATTTTACGTTTATACTTGTTCATTCTTATACGTTCATAATAAAAGTCCCTTTAAGGCCGTATAACGTTCAAATGATCCTGGTGAGGCACGGGGCGACCTGCGCCGAGAACGTGTATGTTACTTGAGTTGGCACGCTCCCGCAGAGTGACCTGTCGCTCGGCCTCTGAGGCGATTTCCCACCAATGAAACTTGTTATACAGAAGCTCGTCTCGGCCGAGCTGAGGGGCCATGACCGCGTGAGCCCTTGGGGTGGTAGCGTGAAGTCGTCTCCCGGGCCACCTCCGGCAGCAGAACATCGAAAAATTTCAGTCGAGGGCGTACGGGTGCTCTCTGAGGAACTTGGGAGGCGAAGGTAGCTGCGAGGGAAGCTCAAAGGCGTCCCTAGGAGAGAGTAACGACATAGATGACCAATAAGCGAGGAAGTTTGTGCACTGACTGTCTCACTCCGAAGACCTTTTTGCTTGCCACAATAACAAATGGAATCCTTTCGGTAGCGGCGTGGCAAAAGTAGGTAATGAAACTGATCACTTTGTTGCCTGGCTGTG
Source organism: Acheta domesticus (assembly GCA_031308135.1). Taxonomy (NCBI): domain Eukaryota; kingdom Metazoa; phylum Arthropoda; class Insecta; order Orthoptera; family Gryllidae; genus Acheta; species Acheta domesticus. The sequence continues at coordinate 267,381,114 of JAHLJT010008446.1, forward strand.
TGGGCCTGTGGTAGTCATGCACTTCCTGTCGCCCACATAGAACACCATGCTTTGACTCACGGAATCTCAAGTAACATCAAGCATGAAACCGAAGCAACCAACCACGGGTTGCCGCCGCCAGTTGTAGCTCACGCAGGCCACGGCCTTCATTTCCGCAGTGAAACAGAGTTGCACAAGGTTATCAGTAAGGTCCCCATTGCGTGTCCGCTTTTTTTCACAGTTCACTACAGCCGACTCTTCTTAAGCTTATTTGTAATATAAGTGAAACGGGACCAGTGATCTAAGTTCACCATATCCAATTTCTGTATAACCGGCGTCGACTGTATATTAGAGGTCCACATACTTTTTATCCTTTCTGTTCTCCACTTCCTGAATCTGAGTAGTGAACAAACTTTTGTGTTGCACAGATCTTCGCCTTCAACACGTTTGCTGCATCGAAGTATAGTTCGTCTTCTATCTGGTTTTGCATCCGCGATATTAAACGAAAAAGAGTTGTAGGAAATGGCAACCCCTTTCAATATAGGAGAAAATAAAATTTTTAAAAGTTGTTAGGGAGAGTAGCGATGAAAAAGAAAGTATATACTGCTAAAGACCTGGAAAAAGTAGTAAAACAGTAGTGTAAAAATATTGAGTTTTTATTTTGCTCATAATAACCAATTTCAGTTATGCGTTTTTCTCACTTATACATTCCCCCCCTCACTCCCCTGAAAAAGTGAAGTTTTACTGTTTATAGTACTGACAAAAATTTCTTTGCTTGTTCTGTGATCTATTATTTCCGGATATTGTTTTTAACTCCAAGAAGAGAATAACACAGTGTAGTATGTACAAAAAGTTATTGTTAATTTATCTTTTTTTTTTGTATCTATAAATAGCATAAACATTCAACATTTCTTTCGTTAGTTTGTGTAATTTGAGGCTTATATGGTGTTCTTAAATAATTTTTTGTTATGAGTGACAAGACTGCACTTGTTTTATTTAATAATTGTTTTATTTTTCTGTTCATTCATACACACATCCATTCACAGTTTTGTATCAGCAGTTCATTCTTGTACAAAGTTGAAAATACAAAATTGCAAACTGGAACATTTGAAATTTTCCTTATACTTACAATCTACATGAAAAATGATAATTATTGGGCAAGAAATGGATGTTCATGAAGTAATGATGTTGCAGTGAATAAATATAAACATTTATAATATATATATATATAAATATGTTTTGTACATGTGCAAGTATACTGCTGATCATTGTTTTCAATTTGTCAAGAAACTCTTAGGTTTATGGAATTATTATTGTTTCACTTAATAATTTATATTGTTAGTAATTTTTGTAGATTTTAAAAAGTAGGTTTGTTCATCACAGACAGAACTTGGAATGTACTAGTATTCTACTTTGAAATTAATAGTTAAAGATTTTTTTAATCTCAATATTTTGTACATTATATATCTTCGTCTAAATAATCTGCTTCATCTTCATCAGTCATTGCTGATATAGCTGATAAATCAAGGTCTTCATCGAAATTCTGCAAACAACAAGCAATTGAAGTTTCAATGTGGAGTTTTACAGAGATTCGTTTATGCATAAACTCCTTGTGATCCTACAGAGTGGGGGTGGGGCTACATGCCTGTATGTACCTATGACTTAAAAATTAAATATGAAAATTGTATTAACATAAAATTTCTTGATGACTTGCAGAATTCGCAAAAGATTAACATCTACAAAACAGATGATCTTCAACATTAAATTAATATATTGATGTCAAGTTCACCTCAGTCTAACAGTCATACGAAACTTTATCCAAAAAAGTAAGAAATATTTTTTCATATTTTGCTGCTTGAAAACCAAAAATTGTAGTTACCCTAGTTTCCATGGCCAAATTAATTAAACTATATGGATACTATTTGCAAAGGAAAAGTAAATAAAATTGAAAACTAAATATATTGTTCCATTCTTGCAACATCTTTCTTTATCCCTAAAAAGAAAGGTCAAGAACTTTTGTCCAACTAGTGGAAGTTTTTAAGTTTTAATGGAAATCTCTCCAGTGCCATTGACAATTCAGTGCATTATTCTTACCTTACAAGTGTAAAGAAAATATGTGGACCTTTTTTTTTGAGAAAATATGTTCATAAAATAATTTAAAAAGCTGATTTTGATTAATAAATTGCATCAAGAAAAATCTTTAATTCAGTAATGGGTAGAAGAGGTTAAAAAAATGTTGAACTTTTGGAATTTTAAAAATTGAAAGTAGTTATTTAATTGGTGGGCTACCACATTTATAAGCACATTGTAAGTTGAGTTAGAAATTTGAAGAAAAATCTGAGGCACTTTTTGAGAAAGTTCAATGGGGTTGATGAAGTTTTAGAAAAATTATGAGATTCATGTAAAGTACCTCTAAAATTAAAATATTCCTTTCAAATTCGCAGGATGCATGTTGAGCCACATCAGTTGAAGATCATACATTTTTGAAAAATCCATGTGAACAGTTTTTATGTTAGTTGTTGGCATGGTTAAAATTTTGCATCACTTCAATATTTTTTAAAGCTTTGAATTCTTAATTTCTGAATATTAGTGAATTATCACACCACCAGTACTTTACCATATCATTTAAGGCCAAGTAAGAATGATTCAAACCAGGGTATGCTTTTGAATATTGTGGCTCAACAACAACAAAAACATACACAATTACAAGTAGAATAAACTCCTTCTTTTGAAGTTAGTAACAACACTTACGTAATTGTATTGAGAAGGTTGTGGATATTCACAAGGGAAACATTCCATATAACTTATTCCATTATTATCAGCTGTACATTCACATTTTTGACAAGGGTATGGATCCGCAGTTTGTGCTACACGTTTTGCAAACACTGTAACAAATTTCTTAACCACATTTTTCTTGTCTCCTTGAAGGCGTTTTGCAGTGAACACAGTGCCTGTTGAAAGAGAGGGTATTTATAAACTGATATTGCAGAATTTGAGAAAGTATATTGATTAGGCAAAAAGTTTGCTGTTCTCTTTTCTTTATTCAATTATGTTTGCATACATACCATTTGTTTCCAGAGCCAGTGCTGTACAAACTCCAAGTTTTGACTTTGGAAGAAGAACTTGTCTCTTTAAATCAGAATCACCTTTCAGATCTTTGATATCTTTATTTGTATAGGCATTATCTCTATCCATTCCTGAAACATTTTTTCGTTTTAAGGTACATTATGATCTGTATGAAATTTATTGTGATTAATTATCTCCTGGTGGTGGAGAGAAAGTATTGTAACTAAATATTGATCTCAAGAGTTTCACAAATTTACACTGTACACCCCCGATACTCAAGAAGTGCATGTCTCTAGTTTGAGTGCCCTTGTGTTGTTTAACTAAAACTAAGTCGTTTTTGTTCTTCCTCAAGTTACATGTCTGTGAAAGTGAGAAAGCTCTTTTAATTTGAGGAACAACATGTTCAATAAATTTTTGAATTTGCTCTTTTTTTTCTGAAAATTTGAAAAAATATTAATAGATGCAAATATTTTTGAAAATTTAAAACATCTCTTTTCCATTTTAGCTTTTTGTGTTTTTGAACACTGAAAAATATCAACTAGTTTTACAATACCTTGTGAATCTCATTATTTAAGCCCTAGGGAGAGATATTAAATAAATTGTACTGCTTGGACTTTTAAATGTCTTATGAATTTTCTTAAAGTTGATCTTTTGTTTTCATAGCCAATTTTCCTGAAATAAATGATCTCAAAAACTGCTGCAAAATTTTAACTTAAAATTATGCTTGGCATGTGCTGTAATGTTCGGAAAGTTGCAATGGTGTGAAAAGTCTCTGGATTCTCTCCAACAACAACGAATAATTTAGAAATACTTTTGTGAATTGCTTATTTTCGCTCTAATAACCATAATTGACGTAGTATGTATTTTGAACTTTATCAAAACAATGTGCGTTTATAATTTCGTGGTTACTGAAAAAAATATTTACATATGTATTGTATGGTTTAATACTTGAAAGAGGTTGAGTAGTAAGGTTTAATCAAAAGAAATTTAATATGTTCATGAGAGGTATCGTTATTATTAAATTTTTATAGATATAGATATTAGAGATACAACCCTACCATGTGTCTGATGCACTTTTATTTATAGATGGAGGTTATGTTTAAGAAATCTCTACTGACTGGAACACAAAGGTTACCTATTTGCCATTTTTGTTTTTGCTCTGATTTTGTAATGATAAGATGTGGGCTTGTTTAGTAGTTCCAAAAGAAATCTTATTTTAAGAAATTACATGAGAAAGATTCTAGAATATTTGGATATCTAAATATCATTTGTTTGGTATGATTTATCCCACAGTCATGACATACATTGCACTGTGTTATAGTCTCTCTAGTTTCAAACACATACCATAAAAGTTCTTTTGTGCTTTTTGTTTCTGAAATCTAAATTCATCATTCATTAGGATATGTAGCTGTATTCCACGTTCTAATAAAACTTGGTGAAGAACACTGTAGTCAAGCTGAAACAAAATATTTTACGTAAGTTATTCATATAACGTAAATTTATGTACAGTAGAAAGTTAGCTTTAAAATTACTGGAGCATATTGCTCTAGAAGTCCTTTTTCTATCTCAAGTAAAGATACACATACTGTCATGTTTCCTGGATTGCAACTGGAACAAGGTATAAGAATAAATGTTTTTGAAACACCAGGTCTGAAAACTAATTGAGCAGCAAAGCGAATTGCTCCAAATATGTCTTTGTCTCCTGAACCTGTGGACAGATAATTTTATTTTATAGATTGTACCCTGAACAATATTTAATGCATAAATTCAAAGATTTATGCTCATTTGTTGAATGTATTTATATTACACTATTTTTGTTTGTAATACCTGGAGGAATGTTTTCAAAATATTGCAGTATTTCTTCAGGTGTGGTGAACACTTTGTTGTTTAAAGCTACACTTCTTGGTTCATTGTATACACCATCTCCACCAAATACTACTACAGAATATCTGTAAATAATTTTTAAATATTTTAACAATTTTTTTGAAATGTTCAATTTTGCTAAATATTACATGTATATTAATGACTCATACCTGTTTGATGTAAAACCTGCTCCTATAAGCTCTTTGCTAAGAGATGTGAGGAGTGCATCCAAGCTTCGTTCTGTTGTGATATTTGAATTACAGCTTCCTGCTTCAACTATGAAAACAACATCAGTTGATTTTGGTACTTCATTACCTTCAAGTTGTCGGAAATCACCTTCCGGTACTTCCATATCAGGAACAAGAATTCTGCACCTACATTAAATGTACAATCATGTAAACTCATAGCAACGAGTGAGTTGTAATTAAAGTTTATTTTTAAAAAATGTGTTGGTCATTAGGTAGAACGTACTTTACACAAGATTCTGGAATTCTTAAAGGTGTGTTTTCAATAGTGCAGGCTTGCATATATGCTACAGCAACAGTACATGGATCCTTATCAGCAGAATCTCTGCTGTTTAGACACATATTCAAGAAAGGAGTGGAGTCAACCTGGTAAAAGACAATTTGCTCATTTATTCGTTTTAGTAGTACATAATATACAGGGTTTACCTTGACAATATTTATCAACAGAACGAAGCACAAACAAAATATATATTGTAATATTTATACTTTTAATCACTTCTATCTTCATAATAGGTTGTAAACTTGTAGATAATTTCCAGAAGAGGAAATCTTTTCAAACATACCCGGGAGAAACAGGAACTGAATTGAGAGGACTTCATTTTGAAAAATTCATTACATTTGGTTACTAAAGCATCTTCAGGAGTTTGTTTCATAACAGCAAAGTTTTTAGTAGAAGAACAGGTTTCGCGGTTCAAAGCCCAGCTGTGTGCAAATTTTCCAATGTCTTTTTCCAGAATCTTTTGAGGGGTTACGAAATCACTTGTCGGTTCATTATCCATTGTACCAAGCAAACCAGCTGTCTTGCCAAAATACCATCCTAGAAATTTCACAATGCATTACACATGTATGTATAAACAAACATTTAAGAAAAGTGCTTTAATTTAATCAATTAAGAGAGAACTTACCGGATAAGCTGATCACACACACATCAAATTTCATATTACACTGTATTTTGAATCCTTTCTCACTTTCTACAGTGACAATTGATGCCTCTTGATAGATAAATGTATCTCCAATTTCAAGTGGCAACATCTTGTTTTCACCCTTTTCTATTGTTACTTCCTAAGGAAACCATAATAAAAACTGAAGATTTTGTAGAGAAGAAAAGTATGAAAAGAATTGCTGTGTAAACTAGCCAATACTTACATCATTGAAAACATCAATGTGGATTATCTCTTTACCTATGATTACTGAGATAACATGTTCACTCTTTTTAACATCATATGATATGGCCAGTGAAAAATTTCTGTCCACAAAATCTGAAGCTAAAAGGTAAGAACAAGAGCCCTGAAACTCGTAGAATGATCTGTCGAAAGTCATGAAATGCTGAGGACCTGCGATGATAGCTTGACCTACAATAATAAAAAAAATTATGTAGACTATAAATATAAAAACTTGTGGCATGCTATAAAAAGAGATACTAACCACTGAATGGTGGTAGCCAATTAGAAGGCTCTGTGTAAGGTTTATACTCATAATAGAGTGTCCAGAATGTTATATTTGATGAAACAAAATAGTTTTGCAAGTCATTTATTGCTTTATATTCAGGAATTTCCTACAATGAAAAATTATTAGTATTAAATGCATGTAATGAGATATTTTAAAATTTATAAGGTTTTATATCTTAAACACATTTTTATTATTTGTTTCCTAATTTCCAAGATTTCTGCTAAAGAATGTATCATGAGACTTTACCTCAAATCTTGGAGTTTCATTGAAGGCATGCCAAGACATTGGTAATTTTTGCTCAAGAATCACTAATCCGTTATCGGGATCAAATATAAACAATGTTTTTGCTTCTCGATACCTATATCAATGAAAATAATCTCGTAAATGAACACACAAATAATCATAATTACACCATGTCAGTAAGGAACTATTAAAACTGCATTTAATACCTGTTCTCTGCTTGCAAGGCTGTTTGAGTTATATCTGTTATCTTTAGATGCACTAATGTAATGGCTTTCTGGATTCTAGTGCCAAGATCCAAATAATTGTACACCCAAACAATCTGCAAAAGAACGTAAAATAATTTATAATGTGTTATTTGTAATCTATTTCACTGACTTATTGCCATTATTGTTCTCCATACCTTTTCATATAATTCATTTGATTTTTCGATAGCATAATTAATTGAAGGTAACTTTTGGAGTACTTTCAATTCTGTGATAATTTCATTAGCAATATCTTCAAGTTCTTTACCTAAATAAAAAAAATGTTTTTAGTGATACATTTAATATGATGTGCTCCTCCCACTTGGTCATCTTCAGCATTTTGTAATTCCTGTGGCAGCAGGAAACAAAATTAAAAGAAATTATAAAATTGATCATATAATTTAGGATTGAAATGAGAATAATTCTCCCTACAAATGCGCTTCCAATCAGGAATGCTATGATTTGCATGAATATATTACAGAAAAGCAACAACATCAGTTTCACTGAAATAGAATGATTGTTGTTCAGTCAACTTTTCCATGGAAGTATTTTATGAAAGTCGACTCTGTGATGACTGTGAGATCTGGTGAAGATGTTAATTAAGAACACTATTGAGATTAAAAAAAAAAATTTGTAACAAATATTCTTTGAAAGGCTGGAAGGGCAGGGTTATTAGTGTGGGAAAATCTGATAGTGCTGCTGGAGATCAGACAAAGAAACTATAATCCTTTTGTAAGGGCACTTTCTATTATTTTTTAATAATGTCATGTATAGATTGTATAGTTTTTTTCTTGGTGAGATCCCAATTTTCAATAAAATAGGAAATAGGAAATTTGTTGAGTAAACGATTTTTAATAACAGTAGATTGAAAGACCTGGTGAGGTCAATTGTGCATTGATGAAGTGTCGGCAATGTAACAACACTCAAGAAATAACCCAAGGATGTGTCTAACAGCTGTTGAAGTCCTCATGGTAGTGTCTTCCAGAGTGGGAAAGTGAGAGGGCAACATTAGCAATTTGCCTCAGGCTATGAAAAACTTATTATCATTCAAAAATAGTAGGATGACACTTTTTTGGGATCCCACTGTTGATCTACTACCCATGGCCTCTTCTTTTCTCTGGATGTCCCTGCTACAAGGTCTTCAGCTAGTTCTCTACACAATTCTTCACCAACTTCACTTGAAAACAAATTTAGGTAGAGTCTAAAACTTCTCCAGATGACAGGAAGTGACATTAGCTCACAAAAGTTTGAAATTATCCTAAAACTTTATGAATTATCAGGGGATTTGTGAAGGCAAGGTTCCATCAATCATAGCCAGAAATTAGATAAAAGCAGGGATCAAATTAGGGAGAGTTCAAAGAACATATGATATATATTGATAGAAGTGAGAGCCCAACAATATTTGACAATTTAAGTCCTCTTCGTCACATCCCCCTTTGCATTTACTTTCAGCTTTCTTGTTGCCTTCTTCACTCTATTCTTCACCATTGCTTTTGTTTCCTTCTTTGTCTATCTCATGTTCATCGTCTTTGTTTTTATCGTGATCATCATCATTATAAATGTGTTTGTTGTCAATCATTAATAATAATAATAATAATAAAATTGTCTTTATTAGTGGCAAGGCTCAGGCCATTTGGCCTGTTCTTCCGCTTAACCACAAATCATTATCGCCAATTTTGCTGCCTTTGTCTTCATTGTAGTTTCCACTGTCTTCGTTTACTTTTAAGTTTTTGTCCCAGCCCTGACCTTCTAGCAATGCAAGTTACTAGGTCTTTACTTCTAGCGTTACAACTTTTAGTTGCAAACGAATGCTGTATAATTTGAATTGAGTACCATCTCAATTCTTATCACACTTCACACTCCAACTCTACATTTTATCAACTTGGTCATGCTTGCAAAAACTCAAAAATAAATTCTGTAGGTCAGGACACATACCTCAGGATCAGTAAGTCAGAGTCTGTTACCTACAGTATTAATTCATTATAGAAATGTTCATGAATATTATTATGATAAAAACATGAAAATTGATAATATTATGCATGGTTCATGACTTAAAGTGAGAAGTAGGTACTTACCAAATGGAACCATGGCGAAGTATTTATCTCTGATAAATTCATAAATTATCTTGGAGTATTTTCTGATATTTGTTATAATGTCATTTTTCATTATATCTTTATAAAATTTATCCAAATCTTGTGTGAAATTTGCAAATTTTGAAAAATATGGTGATTCCACTAGTTCAGTTTTTCGTTGGTATAAAAAGTCTGTTCAAAAAAGGAAATGTTAATTAGTTATTTGCCACAACAAATATGTCAGGGTACCTGTTTATTGCATGTAATATATGAATATTAACTCACCTAATACTTCTGTACTAACTTTCCATACAATTGTCTCCACATAATGTGCAATCATCACAAATGTAGGTTCTACAGTCAGAACAAAATTATTCCAGTGTTCTGTCAATAAGGCTGATGTTTTGTGCCACAGATCTGTCATATACTTCACAAAAGCCACATGGAGATCCTTGATAAACTATAAAATAATTAATAATAAAATCATTATTTTGCTCTTTGCTCAATTATATGTCATATTTCGTTATAGTAACACATTTACCTTATCATATTTTTCAACAAGTTTAGTCATTAAGTCAGATATTTTTGATGTCAGATCACCTCTCATGAGACTGTTTATAAAGTCCACAGCTTTCTGAAATGAGTTCTTGATCTAAAAGATAGAATGAAGAGAAAGCTTTAGTTATCATGGATATCCACTTTGAATTTTGCAAAAAGCAACTTTCTGGTAAAAATTCTTACTGTGTCAATGATCCAACGAAGAGATTTCAAAATGGCTTCTCCTGATTCACCCATGATATCCCATATTTCTTTCACAAATGCAGGAAGAGACTCAAGGTGAGCTCTGTTGAGGGAAGATTATGAAATAATATTTTGAAAAAATTGTGCCCTAGATAAAAATTGATACCTACAACTGTTTATTACAAACATTTTTTATAAATATCTAAAGCAAATTACATTACCTTATTGCTAGATCATCCACTAATTTATTGCAGAAACCAACAATATCTTGTACATAAAAATCATTGTTGTTGTAAGAGTCATTCAAGTAAATTTTAAACTTTTCAAAGTCATCCCTTAGACTATTTAGTTCTCTGAAAATTTAATTAACATGAATAATAGAATTAAAATAATAATTTTATGTAATGATGTAACAGTGTTATGGAAGTCAGTGGTAGAAATAACAAATGACTTAAAAGCAACTTGTGAAAATGGTACCAGGACTAGTGAAATATATTGTTTGGGGTTATTTGCAGGAAATAAACAAATTTTGTAAATTGCAGGATTCTCATTCGTGTACTCACTCAACGTCATCGAGGAATCCTTGAATTATTGGTTGTGCATCTTTCCAGATATCTTGAACGGAATCATTAATTTCTGATCTTATATAGTTTTTCCAATATTCCACATTAGCAAAAAATCCATTCCATACTTCCTTTCCAAATGTATCAAGATAGTCCTAAAAAAAGACAATGTTATAATTTATTGTATTAAACAAAATTTCTTTATAGTGTGATTAGTAAACATCATGTAATGGGGAAATATATTTAGTAAATGCCTAGCCCACGAAAATTTTGGCGGTGTGAAATGGGAGGTGGAGGGGTTAGGCGTGAACGGCTGAAAAGTTTGAACGACGGGCCCGTACCCTTACGTAATAAAACATTTTATTAGCATTAATATGCTCAATCCCTGATACCGCTTTACTTTCTCGCACACTGAATACATAGTTTAGAAAAGGTACTGCGCAAAAGAATTGCGATTTTCAACAGGAATAACTCGAATATCGGAGTCCTCGCAAAGCGATTATTTATATACTCCGTCGACCGTAAAAGCAAGGGAAAGCGTACGAAATCTCGGAAAAGGAAACCAAAGCCATTGCTTTGGTAATAAAAAAGAAATTCTACGGGAGGATCTTGAGAAAAGTTAAAGGTAATCATGAGCTCGACACAAAACAATGGCGTTTCAATCTTCAGTAAAGAAAATGTTTGGGTCTCATGCCGATGTGAAAACACTCGTACCTATTCACGTAAAGGTTTTGGGTGATGTCACAATCAGAAAGGAATTCCGTAAGGCTTTCGTTGATCAATTCGCGGAAGTAAAGAGTTTACCAGCAACAGTAGTAACATTAATGAGACCAGCATATGGGGGGAATACCGGTAGCATAATTCTTTTTTTATATGGGGGGGGGGGCAACTGTACTAGCTAATACTCTCTTTGGTGCAATTAATATATAAAGTAGGATGAGTAAACTGCCGATTGCATGAGGACAATCCCTCTGAGATGTTTAGATTTTAATCATATAAGCCGAGAATACAAGAGCATGAGAGACATGTACGTTGGCATGAATTGCGATATTAAACATGCTACCGAATGCAAGAGGTGTCCTTATTAAAGTGCGCTAGAGGTAATGTTGGTCAAACCATGAAAAGCTTTGAACTAAATCTAAATCACTGTGAAATTGCCCAGCTTGATACAGTCTTTGAGGGAATGGGAGCCAGGCGCCGCGATTCTGTGTGAACAATACAGAAAACGTAATGATTCAGCGTGGGTATCTGACCACCGCAACAAAGCGGCAATTTGGGCACTTGGGAATCGTCCATTCCAACAAGTAATGACTTGATCCGAAGTAGGATTCGTTTGAGTCGGAATAGAAGGAATCTACTGCTGCAAATTGTCATCAAAGGCTACATTTGATGAATTTGAGCAATTCCTCGATCTTTTAGTCCACGTCGCCAAAGGACGAAATACCGGAGGATTTCAACGCGTGGGCCAAGAAGTTGTTCATAACGAACAAGAGAGGTCGAGCTGTGCTAGAATCTCTCGTTCTTGTACATAGGCCTCTTTAACACAGGAACATATCCCTTCTGCAGAAGTGGTGTGGGATCTGTAGCGGATGAAACGTTTACGACATGCAGCTTGTTGAGCACGGTGGTATTTTAAGGAGTGCACAGAGACCACCAGGCTATTCTATACGATGTACAAAGCAAATGCTGAGATGGCCCTTGTTTTGCTTATGGACGTAAATGTAGCTTCACTGTGCGCACGTTTTGTTGAGCACTCCTTTTGCTTGTAATGGTAGGAGTAGAATTGATGTTCATTACTATTTTGTTAGCAAAGCAGAAAAATCAAATCAGTTCATTCACAGTTGAAATTGATTTTCTATAACTCGGGAACAAACATTTTTCAAATTTTAATTTTTCTAAAATAATAATTATTTTCTAAATTCTTTTTACCAGTTTTTCAAATGTTGCTTTTTATATATATATATATATATATATATATATATATATATATATATATATATATATATATATATACAGGCTGAGTCACGTAACTTTAGCACCTCCTGTAACTTTTGAACGGTTGAAGATATTGCAATGCAGTTTTCACGAAAGTGAATGAGGGAATGGGGCTAATTGATGTGTGTATTGATTGTGCATTGATCACTTGTACTTTACGAGATATTTGAGGTAACTTTGTTTTTTCAAATGGAACTATACATATTTTTTCAGTCTATCATGACAAGCGTAAAAAGACGAATCCAAAGATATAAATATTGTCATATGTTAGATAAGCATTTTTTTGAGTAATTGTGATTTTTTTGCGACTAGTGTTTAACGGATATTTTCATTGTAACTGTCAGCCCCACAAGGTCACGCAGCGCTCCCCCAGCAAACGCGGGGTGGGAAAGGGAAGGGATTTTAGTACTTGAGGATACGAAAGATATTCACAAAACTGTTGCATTTTTTCCTGAACTCTCCTTTCCACCCTGATCCATTTTCAGATATTTTGTGTTTCTTAGGGATTGAAAATACGGATTTGTCTTAAGTAGTATTTATTGAAATAAGATTATTTCTATCCCTAAGTTATTATTATATTCTTATTAACATTGAAATTGTTTGTTCAAAATACGCGATATTGTTTGTAAAGTTTTAATTATTTATTCTTATTGTGCTTTGTTTCAAGATCCCATTAATACGAATCTTATGACACCCCATTAAATGGAGTTGAAGTTATAAACAATTTTATTACGATACAAACTTATGACAAATCCTTATTTTCCATCCTTTAATTCCTTCAATCAAAGAAAGTCGAAAATCTGAAAATGCGGAAGGATGGAAAGCACAGTTCAGGAAAAACCTGCAATGGTTTTGTGAATATTTGGAATATGTTTCGTTTCTACAAATCTCCCTTCCCTTGCTCGGGCGCGCGTTGCTGGTGGAGCGCTTCGTGACCTTGTGTGGTGGACTATTCAAAAAGTCCGTTAAACCCCAGTCGCAAAAATCAAAATTAATCAAAAAAATGCTTATCTAACATATGACAATATGTACATCATTGGATTCGTCTTTTTACGCTCGTCATGGTGGACTGAAAAAATATGTATAGTTCCATTTGAAAATACAAAGTTACCTAAAAAATCTCGTAAAATACAAGCGATAAAATAGAAATTAATGCACGTATCTATTAGCCCCTTCCCCTCATGCACTTCCGTGAAAACTGCATTGCAATAACTTCAACCGTTCGAAAGTTACAGGAGGTGCTAAAGTTACGTGACTCACCCTGTATATATATATATATATATATATATATATATATATATATATATAAATTCTGTGCCTCAAGAAAATGTGCGCAGATAATCTCTTTCCCCACACGTCATATAGTTTTTACTGTTTTTGACCAATTAAAATAAAATAAAACAAAACAGTCAAGGAAATGTTAACGTTTGACGAGGAAGCATTCCGCCTTTGTTGGGAGAATATTGTACCACAAGGGATAACAGTGACAAAGACTGGCTTAATTACGAGTTGGGTAATCAGAGCTCGTGACTCAGTTGTACTCAGAAGAGGAACGACGTTAACCAGTTAACTGGTGGAAGGAAAACCAAGCTCAACTGTGTCGACTCTGCCTTCTAACCAGGAAGCTGTACCAACCAGCTCATGGCAAAGAGGGCTTTGTTCAGTTGCAAGAGCAATACAAAATGACCAAGAACTAGCTGAAATGAGCAAACCGGGAAAGCTAACGCCTTTGCGCTAAAAGTCTGTGCGATGAAGTAAGACAAAGATGTAACTATGGTATACAGGGCGATCATGAGTTAGCTTATAAGGCTGCATACTCAGTTTCCAACCTGCCCTAACATGCTTCTGAGAATTGTGACAACTTTGTTGGGACCCCCCCCCCTCCGGCGAGCTGACGAACATCGTAATGACTCCTGAGCAGAAATGATACCTCCAGTCACTAAGGATGAGCTACTCCACGCTGTTAACAAAAGTGATAACACCAAGGCTCCGGGACCAGATTATATGCCCAACTTCCCCCTTCGAGACTACGACATCCGCTCATAATGAAGTCTTTGCGGGTCTCCACTATTCATACCTGAGAGAAAGGATATTTTCTGTGAGATAAAATAAAAATTAACTTTTCCCAACAGGAAAAGACCTCCCGAAGAGCCGTCATCTCACAGGTCGCTGTGTATGCTCAATACTGCAGGTAAGGTTTTCGAGCTTGTATGCCTAAGTACCAGATTGGAAGAGGCTGTAGAGAAAGCACTCTCGAAAACAATTATATGGCTTCCATTAGGTTCGTTCAACAGTCAACGCTGTTCAGCTTGTCACTGTCATTGCCCGGCACGTCATCACAGGGAAAAGATGTCCAAAAAAGTACTGTGAGGTTGTAACATTGGATATTAAGAATGCTTTTAACTCGGGAATATGGAGTGACATTCATAAAGCACTCTTCAAATCATTGTGCCAACGTACTTTAAGAGGACAATGAATACCTCTGTCGCAGAATTCTAGTACGTCGTATGCAATGCGTAAGGTGGACCGAAGATACACAACACCATCGCTGACGGTCCACGAGGTTCAGTACTGGACCCACTAATGTAGCCTATAATGTTATGATGAGGTACTTTGATTCCCATTCCCTGAAGGATCCAAGATCATAGGCTTCGCAGACGACATTGCAATGGTCGTCGTCGCCGCAAAATTTATAAAAGAGATGGTAGACCTACCTATGTATCTGCAATGGAGTCATTGTCATTATTAGTCAATGACTAGATTCCGTAGGATTGCAGCTTGCCGAACACAAGAGAAAAGTTGTTCTTGTGTCTGGCAGGAAGAGAAGAGAATATAACACTATCAAGGTTGGTGATCACCAAATTTCATCACGATCTTGGCGACATGATCAAACGCGCTTGTCCTTTAGAGACCATTGAATGATGTCAAGATTATGCGGCGGTGACTAGGTTAATGTCGAACTCTGGAGGGCCTAGTCATGAAAAGAGAAAGCTGCTTGCTTCGGTTGTGACATCTGCTCTATGGATCTCCAATTTAGGCTCGTCTACAAGCATGAAGAGCTACGTAGAGGAATGGAGTCAGTGGTAGCGCGGGTGTCAGCCGCCCGGGGTGAAGGAAAATTTCGCCACTCCCTTATTTCGGAATTTCAATTATAAAATATACAGTAGCTCTAAAGAACTTTTCGTCAAGAGCAATAATTATTATTACGTAGGGGAGCAGGGGGAACAGTGAACCCCCTTTTTTAATTTACATATTACAAACGCATGAAAGAGTCAAAGTTTGTACTTTTTGCTGTAAAACATGCATTAATATTTTAGATTACCTAAGATACCTCTAAAATTTTAAATTTATACTTCTGCGGGTATACAAAACCTAGTTTTTAGAATACACACTGGTTCACTGTTCCCCAACCACAGGGTACAATAAACCACAACTTGAGGTACACTGAACTGAGCCAGTGGCGGCCGGTGGGTTACGAATTTGGAGGGGCGGCATATACAAAGACGGCTTCGTTCAAATTATTTCTTGAACGAGGAAAGCTATGGCATGTAGAGTAGGCCTACAAACCAATTTGCACGTACCGGGATTTTAATCCTTGTCTAAGACAACTTTTACGTTGATAACGGAAGATACAATTGTGCTCACGCGAAAATAGATTAAAACACACTTTCCTGCAAGCAAAAAGTAGTTTATGAAATCAGATGAGGGTCGGTTTTCTTAGCTTAATAACCGCGGACTCTGCCGAACAAAACCCTAATATCTTAAGAGCTCGCTGTCCCCACCCAACTCTCAGTGCCCCCCCCCCGCTTCCTCAAGTTTCCATTGCCTCGCTGCATTAGCTATGGACGGACTCCCGATAGTCCACGTTGCTACCCATTCCAAAAACATTTAGTCTATCTTTCGCACAATCGGGCACTTAGGGGTCATCCATAAATTACGTAACGCTAAAGGGGGAAGGAGGGGGTCTGAGGCAGCGTTACGCTGCGTTACATACTAGTGATAGGGAAGTGCGTTGCAAGGGGGGAGAGGGTATTGAAAATACTCGAAATTTGCGTTACGTAATTTATGGACGGCCCCTTAAATCTAAACTGGTACTCAAAAATTGCGCTGGTGGTTTGCACACATTAAACGAGTCGATTTTTGCAAGTTTAACACTTTCTGAAACTTTTTCCTATATCGGTTATTCTGGGGAGAGCCCTGCCCTAGAGCCCTTAAGGAGCAGCCGCCACTGTAGGGCTGAACCATGAATTCATTAAATCAAAATAAATATCTCATACAATGTTGTCAAAGCATTGCAATTAAGTAGGAATACATGGATGATTTCAACACTTGCAAAGAAGATTCTTATAAATAATTTTAAAGAATGTCCAAATTATCAAAAGTAATTGGAAAGGAAAGATATAACTTCTGCCTTTTGGTGTGGCCTATAGTATAGTGGATTTCATAATTATCACTTCACCTTAATTGGAAACTCGTGGACCGCTTTTAAATCTTCTTCTTCAGGATAATATTAATGTCTTACAATTTTACAGCTCTTCTTTAAATGAGATATTTACAAATCACCTTCTTCCTCCTTGTCTTTTCTATTTTGCAGCTTAGCACAGTTTCTTGTCCTGATCGTTTGAAAATAAACGAAGACAAAGTCGTCTATCTTTATTTTTCAATCAAATACTGGGAAATATTCCTCTTCAAGATGAATAACCTCTGTTGAGGATACACTCTTCAGTTTGATGACAAAATCTTGCAAGTCTGAATCATTGCAAAATTTTTTTCATAATTTGTTTTACCAGCGTATTTTTACTGTCTTCTTTCTCTGTTATCCTAAACTCTTATTTACTGGATTAGATAGACATGTGTCCTCATGAGAATTGGATTTGGAGTGAATTGAATCAAGACCCCCTTGTCTCTATTTCGTAACTTCATTTATAATAAAATCAGAATCTTCAAAAACATTCCTATTGATGTGGAAAATATAATGTTTCTGAATCATGCAATAATATTACAGGGGTCGAGAGTTCTTTCTTGGGCAGACTTCACACACTTTGCAACATGGTAAATTGTGATTGGCCTTCCTTGAAGACTTAGCATACATGAACCAAGTTCATTTTTTGTTTTGTTTTGTTTTTGTTATTTAAGGTTGCATCTACTAGGTCATTAGCTACCACTATTGGATTCAATGTTTTGGTATGAGGGATGAAACGATATGGTGATGAGAGGGGGTGAAAGGACGAACACAATCATGCTCGAGGAGGGACTCGAATCCGCAACCCTTCGGTCCGAGATCATTACGGCACAACTGGCTTAACAATCTCGGCCACGGGGCTGACTAGTTCATTATAAAATATTTTAACAACCATAGCATGATACATCAAGTGGCTGCTACTTATGTGAAAGCATGTGAAGAAAGAGTCAAAATTATCACTCCAATTTCTTTCGTAATGTCTAAAGCTCTTGTAGATTGCTCAGTCTGCTCCAGTGGCTCTGGTTCACAGATCCCCAGGGACACATTTTAATATGATTTTGAATTTAGTTAACCATGAAAGAGAAATATAACTGCAATTATTTCAATTGAAAGATAGAGAAACCATTCATTAACTGGAATTAAAAAAATTAAGTTTTTCATGAAGCAAAAAATTATAGGTATTTTTTCTACTTCATAAAAACATGGAATTCATACCTCATGTTACAAAATATCAAACAGAACAGTGTGTATCTTAGGCAGCTATTTACAGTCTTCATGAGAGGCACTCAGGCACTGAATGTCAAACATTCTGCATTTTCAAATAAATTTTACTTCCACAACAACAACAAAACTTATTCAATGGTTCACAGGACCCTGTGGTGCACTGTACCCCTGCTCCACTATCGTACAAGTTATCTGTATACCTTTAAATATAAGATATAAGAAATATCTGTATACCTTTTAATAAAAAGTCATCTGTATACCTTTAAAAATATAATAATCACATTTATTAGTATTGGATTCATAAACGAAAGTATCATAGAATGTTACAAAATAATTACTAATAAAAAATATTAACCTACTTTACTTGAATTTACTTGTTCTGGTTTTTATATTTTAATAAATTACAGCTTGAACAATAGCAGATAGTCAAACATACAATAACATAAATAAAAAATGTAAATAAAATATTGAATACCCACATAGTCGAATGTATACATACATGAACAAGACAATTTTTCCACAAAGTTCAATTATTTAACTGTTACTACATGTAATTATGAGCACTAAAATCACAATTTGGAAAGTGCATACATATATATGATTAAGTTCATGTGAATTGGATGATTGATGATCCATCAATGAAACTTCTTTGAATTGTCAAAGCTTCACTCACAGATTCCCCTTAAGAGACTTGTCCGTATCGTAATCTAATTTACAGTGTTATTGTACAATGAATCATGCAGACATGCATCTGTTTCCATTGAGGTCCAGTTGTATGTTTCTCAGGGATGCAGATACATGACTTTTTTTTAGAGTTTTCTATGCTGAATCCGTTTTTACTCCTCAAGGTTCTTAGCCCTGGAGGATGAGATGTGATGATGACGATGAAGAGTGAATGGACATGTACAAGCCTACAGACACATACAAACATCCTGCCCTGGGTGGGATTCAAACCCGTGACCCTTCAGGGACAAGGCAGCTGCGGCTCTCAGCCTTAGTGACCTCAACTATCCGAGCCAGCTTTACAAGATATTATTATTATTTATGTGAAATTTTACCGCTCCCTAAAAGAGCTGCCCGGGGCAGGCTGCCCCTGCCACCCCCCTAAGCTGCGCCACTGAATGGCATCAGTATAACGGGGCTATTTGTGCTCATGATAGCATGTGCGTTCTGCATTTTCAGTGCCCACTTTTGGACCCTCAGCACACGGATCATCATTGAGATGCTGGGGAATTAACCTGATGGTCCCAAATGCCATAGTTTGGAGAACCTCTTGAGTGTAGTACATGATAGATCCAATTAGAACTACTGGATTTAAGACAGCTAGTGAAAGAAACGAGGGAAATCACTTGATCTCTTGAAGCCACCTGACTACGACCAAGTAGAATAGATATATCATGTGATGGAGTTACTATTTCACTCCTGCAATGTAATGCCTGTAGGCGCCTCCTTCAGGAGGATGGAAGAGAAGGAAGAAGTGGTTTTAGTAAGTAAATTCTCACATACTGAGTAGTAAAGGCTACCCAGTCTCTTTTGAAGATTCCACTACCCTTGTATTCACACACAAATTGCCTATCCTCCCTTGGTTGATGTATATTCATATTCAAATAATTTTTAATATAGTTGCAAACCAAGTTATTGAAAAAAGTATTTTCTAGATTTAAATTTTTGCCCCTAATTTTGATTCTATGAAATAATAAAGTACTTTTTACTCAAATCCATTGCTACATCCTTCAAGTAATTATTTCAAAACTTACTCTAATTTCAGTTTCCAGTTCTGGTCTCCATCGAAGTTTAGATGTCACCAGCCTTGAATGATTGAGTCGTATGTAGAAAACAACAGTCATTTACTCTAATATCTTCATAATCAGTCCATACATTGAATAAAGCATTACGTGAATCAGGAATATTTCCATCCATATAATAATATCTATCAGATCCATCTGAAAAAGTTAATTTATTAGAGAATCGCCTTCAATAGTTTCAGATTTTTCATGGTAAGTAGCTATTATCTAAAAATTCTGTGTGCTATTACCTTGTGTGGTATTTACTGAAACCAAAAATATTTTGTCTTCAAAATGAACATAAAAATCTCCAGTAGAATTAAGTAAACGTCCCCTTGACATAGTGCCATTTACTCGATAAACAGGATACTTTCCTGTGAACTTTCCTTTAAGATGAGTGGAACTTCCGGGTGTTTTTTTCTACAATTCATAAGAAATAAACATTTATATACTTTCTTGACATACTTTCAGGATTATCTTAATATATAATAACTAGCATTTAAACATGAAACAAATAGAGACTACATTCCCTGTTGAAGAGATGAAAATATTTCAAACAATTTTGTTCTGTGATTTTTTTTACTTTGATGGAAAATGCCCCAACATCTGTTTGTTTTGTAATTCACATTGCGTTTACTTAAATAAATTATTGTTAAAATATATGTAATAGATGTCTTCTTTCTATCAATTTACTTTTGTTGTCAGAGAGTCTCTTGATTTATATTGTAGGAATCATTAAAAAATATCTTTGTAGAATTGTGCATTTTTAAACTTCGCCCTCTTTGTAACAACTTCATAAAATAAACAAAATCTCACTGAGATCAATGTTCCTCATTTTCCCCATTGTCATCAGCAATAGTTCACTTCATTGCTGCTTGATAACACTGTTTCTTTCCTTCTTAATTCAGCATATGAGTGATTTGTGAGTCAGCGCAGTGTAGTTCTGTGGTTGAAGCAGTGTTTCTCACAGTGTAATGTGTAATAGAACAGGTGACTTTTTTATTAAGAACATTCTTAAATCAAAGTAGCAAATTATTAGTAACTAATATAAAATTATAGGACTGTAGATATTAATTGCACTGCATAATTCAATGTGGATCTACATACCTCTGTCTAATATAATGACACTATATTTCAAAGAGTGAAAATGTTTAGCATTATATTTGTTATCATTGCACTGTGAAGTTCACTAGTTTCTCAATTAGAACTCTCATATTTGTGATACTATTTGCATAATGTCAGACTTATGTAAATTTACTGTCAAATATTAAAGAATTAATCTGTTTAGTGTGAAACATTCTGGCAATACTATGATATAGTAGATATTAGGCGAAGGCCCAAATGAGCTCTGTGCCATCAGAAAGAAAAAAAAGTTTTTATTAGTTCTTTTAATGTAGACCAATAGATGAATTGCTTTCATGCTTCAAACCATTAGTTTAAAACCATCTTGCACAGAAAGTCAGTTTTCTATTAATTTTTGCTGAATTCACAGAATGTATTTTAGAAGTAATATATGTATTATTAATTTTTATAAAATACATAGAATGTTCTGTCAAGCACTATGCTTGTTGTAAATCAGAGTAAATTTACATAGAGTCATAAAGTGATACCACTGTCTGAAATGTATACAATGGTATATTGATGAAACGATATAACTTATGGATTTACCACTTAAGCACCAACTTCTACATTTATTCTACATAGATTCAACAGAAGGTACTGAGGTATCTAACTTTTATGATTTCAAGAAAAAGGTTTTCCTACAAGAAAGTTGTATTGTACATAAATCAATGTACATAAATCTGTTTAATTAAATCAGAAATATAAGTTCTTCAAAATTGTAAATTCTAAAACATTGTGAAAGTGTTCTTAAATTGCCTTGTACGACAGTAATCAACATCTTTCTGTAATAATCAGTCTCTTACCTCAAAATCAATTTCTTTTTCACGTGTATTTACCATTCCATTTAATTCTCCAGTTTGTATTGAAAGATATGAGCGTCCATAGCTTGCTTTATTATTAGTTTTTGTAAAATCCTCTTTCCAAAATAATCCTCCATAAGCATTGAGATCTAGCCTAGTAATAAAAAAGTGTTTAAGAAGGTTCTAGGCTAAAGTAGCCAGGTAAATTAAAAAAAAAAATGATACATGCACATTTACATTAAAATCTTACCTTGTTGCTGGATGGGAACCCAAAATTTGGTACTGATACTTTTTATTTCTTCCCTGGGAAATATCTTGTATTTTACCAGACAAAGAAAGCTTTTCCTTGAGTCATCTGAGTATACAAGGTCTTTGATACATTTATTAAATCCTTATCATCGCTGTAATATATTCCATTTAAAGTAATGTCCTAAGGAAACAGATAGTATCTAAGTTAGTTTGACAGGAAAAAGCATGACAAATTTTAAGGTATGTGGTTTAAATACATACTCTGATAAAAGAAGGATGTTTAATACTGAAAACTGCATGTTGCTTGTTGGGTTTATAACTTAATCTTTTCCAATCCAATGAAGTTCCCACACTTCTCGTCTCTTTATCCCAAACAAATTTCATTTCTGAGGATAATGAATTATTTGCAAGTTGATAATAACCAGACACTGTGAAGTTTCTTTGAGGATAAGCAAAGTTGAGATCTATGTGCTCTTCATCTTTTTCATCCTGAAATAATTAATATAATAAAGTACAGGTGAGGGAAACCAAATTTTTATTTTTAAAGATGAATACTCACTGTAGTTTTATTAACAATAGTAATATCGTAACTCGCCCATGAATCAGGATCTAAGGTTAACATTGATCGATGAGTAAATTCATTCTCTCTCTGATCATAATCAGTCTGCAATGTAACGACTCTTTTTAGATGTTTTGCTGGAATTGGAAAAAAACATTAAGAGATAAAAACACTTTTTATTTATTTATTTTTTATTTATTTATTTATTTATTTATTTATTTATTTGTCAAAAAACAGTAAAAACTGTATATGACTATTCACTTTATTTGTGAATGAGAATTTAACATTCTAAAAGACCATAAATACCTGTCATTAAAATGTCTTGTCCAGAATGAGTTGTTTTTATTTTCAGTTCACCAGTTAGGTGGAAAGCTGTCCTGTTGTTAAGTTTAAAAACTTCAGCATGTTTGATATCCTAAAATTAGAAGTGAAAATAATTATAACAATGGTGTTTATAAAACATGGAAAACTTCTGTGTATGGATTTCCTTTATTGCCCTTTTGATTAAATATTCAATAACGTGTTTCCATTTCAAAACATGAAATAAAAACATTTCAATAATATCTGATTGCGGGGGGGGGGGGGGGACTGGGAGCTTGTGGAACACAATATAGTGAAACTGGTCTTCACTCCACAACTTATCATTCAATCACATGATAATGATACTCTTTCCTGTAATATCATATAATCACACTTCTTATCATCTAAGGTGCTACTATAGGGCATGAGAAGAGAGTGATTTAGTAAAATAAAAATGTTGGTTGAAGTATTATAATTTTTTAGAAAATAAGTTATTAAGATACTTTGCATAATAATATCTTTGATAAAAATTTGAGTTACTGTTAAATGAGAGACAATGATTCTATAGTAGCTGATTAACTCATCTTAGCCACTTATACACTAAGCTTGAACTGCACCAGTGAATGAGTTCCAAGTATCACTTTGCCTTTATCACAGGACAAATTCATTGGCAGCATTATTATTTCTTTTAAAAGTCTGCATTGCAATTTCCAAACTGTACATGTTGTCAACTCACTATTGTTGGTAGAATTTGTCCTCCTTTCCACCACTGTACCGATTTTCATGAGTGTACAAAGATTCAAGAGGAAAATATTCATTTCTAAGTCAATTTCAATCTTATCCTGTTTCTCTTCCAGCTGATGATTCTGAGACACATATGTAATTGCCTTCCAAAAAGTTGATTATCATTATATTCAATGGATGCATGTCCTGTTTTATTAAGAGATTTTTCCTGAAGAAATGTAAAAAGTGCAAATGTTTTAATTAATAAAATCAGGGTTACAAAATGACAGTAGATTTATTTCATTTTAAGAAAAAAATTAATATTTCAGAAAAAAAAGCAATGGTAGATTTTTATATTTTAAAAATAAAGTACATATTTGTCTTTACCATGTAATTGTAGTTAATCTTTCCTGTATGACGTGTAGCTAAAGGAATTTCAACCAGCAAGGAGCCATTTAGTTCTGTTGTAAACGTGCTGGTTGTTACTTTGATACACATATTTTAGAATCAAAGAGAGCTGTGTTATTTGGCCAAAATACTTCTGCAAAACGTTCATGATGAAATGCTGAAAAAAGTGTTCAATATATCAAATTTTCTTACCAGCAATTTTATTGATTTTAATTGAAATTAAAACTTACTTTTTGGTTGCTGCTCTGAAAATGAACACCAGCGTAAGGAAGATTTCGAAGGGAGTGTTAGATATTAGTGTTCCATTCATATTTCCCAAAATCTTTAAAATCAACCATAATTTTGGATACATTCTGACTTTCTGGATAGAATAGTTGTGCTCTGTAAACAAGATAAATGTTTTATTCATTAGGAAATAAACTGTACTTTCTTATTATATATCAAAAATCAGTACTGAATGTAAAAAATACTATTCTATGTTAAGTCATTCTTTGTACCTGAGAATATTGAACTCTGGTAATACTTTGTATAAAGCAGTTGCTCTTAATGTATTTTCTTCATATAAAGGTGTAGTTAAAACATATGTTGCATCAACTGTGGGTATTATCACGTCTCACATTAAAAACATTATTAATGTAATCCAAGTTGACCTGGTCCAAATTCCATTTGAACATTTCCATTATGTTGTCATTTTGGACCAAATACTGAAATGATACCAAATCATATTTTAAAAAAAAATAATTTAAAAAAATTAGTATTCATATGATTAAAAAACAGTCAAAAGAATCATCCTGATATTTACCCTGCTGGATACTCCATAGTTTCTTTTTAGAGATGGCTGTTTTGTATTTTGCCAAAAATTTTAGGTCATCAAATTTTTCATTAAAATGCATTTGTCCTTGAAATGAATGAATGTCATATCGTGGAGGAGGGAGTATCACATGTGCTTGGACATCAATATCTTCAATTGATGTTGAAAATGACAATGTTGCATTTGAGCCAAATCTACAAAACATTCCATTTTTATTACAAATTAAGAAAAAAGACATAAATAGTGTTAGATCATGCTAAAAATTTGAAATTATTAAAAGAGTATGGCCACAGATTTTTACAACAGACAAAAATGTTTATACAGATTTTCAGGTAGAAAGATATAAGTTCACACAGCGATGTTACGAGGAATATTTTTTCTGAAGAAATGTAAAAGTGCAAATGTTTTAATTAGTAAAAAACAGGGTTACAAAATGACAGCAGTGTTTATTTCATTTTAGAGATGACTGTGTAAAATGGACCTTCAGAATATTGTATATTGGATAAATTGTCCAACAATGTCTGAAATCTTACATTGGGCAAACAAAGAGAAAGTTAAAGACATGAGTATCTGAGCATATGCACCATATAAATGAGATTTCTGATCAGCATAATTCAATAACAGCACACTGGCTGGACAGTGATCATTCCATCAATTTTTCAGATGTGGAAGTTTTGGAGACAGAAGAGAATTATTTTTCTAGATTGGTTTTGGAAATTCTTTACATAAAAACTTCAGACTCTCTTAATATTCAGGTTGAATCAAATTCTTTTACATATCTTTATGACTCTGTCTTATGGCACTTTTCAGACAAAAAATAATGCATTGTTGACTGTTTTTCTTGTATTTAATTTTAGTCTTCATGTCTATTAATTATTAATCTTTAATTTTCCTTAATACTGTTTAATACCCAAGTTTAAGTTCTGTTAAATGTCATATCTCATGTAACGTATTTTGAAGCTTCTCCGCTCCCCTTCTTCCTCACAATGGTTTTTATAAATGATCGGTTTGCATTCTTCTCAACCTTGTAAACAGCTATTCTGCACATGCTTGCACACCATTCTCTACGTATGTATATATTATTAGTTTTACAGAATATTTTTGTTTTGTTTGATTATTCTTTGAATTGGTGGTCAAGTATCAAGTACTTTATTAGATTACCTTTTCAGTACAATAATATTTGTATTCTTTTTCTTTGAATCATATTCTTTACAATTTTTGGATCATATCTCCTTTTCTGAACTGTTTTAGCCTGAAGATGAGGAAAAAATATTCCTCAAAATGTCGCTATGTGAACTCATATCTTTCTACCTAAAAATCTATGGCCATATTCTTTTAATAATATGGACTAGTGAAAAAGACAATATTCTTATTGAAGTGTTAAAATTTGAAAATACAAAGAAATTTTTTTCTGCCATTTCATGGTACTATCTACTATTTGAAAGTTTATCCTGTAGTCTAGTGAAATTCCTGTCAGTTCATCTTTCTGTGGTATAATACAAAAGAAATTTTTTTCTGCCATTTCATGGTACTATCTACTATTTTGAAAGTTTATCCTGTAGTCTAGTGAAATTCCTGTCAGTTCATCTTTCTGTGGTCAGGCTAGCACCTAAACTGTTTGAACAATCTTCTCCAAAATTAATATTCCCTGATTGATCTGAATGAAGTCAAGAACCAGCAAGATTGAAACAGATCTTTTGATTTTTGGAGGTACTTTACGTGGAGCTTCAACATTTTCAAAGTTTCTCAGAAATGACTCCAATTCTCTTTATTAAACATCTTGTTCAGATAGAACAAAAGGACACTTAAAAACGGTACAAGGTCTCATTTTCATTGATATTTCCAAAATTTAAATTTAAAAAAAAAAAAAAATTGTTTGCACCTTCCAACTACTACAATATTCAAGAAAGAAATTTTTACTTAATAAAATTCTGTTGTTGAAAGGACAGATCTTGAAATAAGGTTACGATTTTTCAAAAAATTGAGTAGTTTTCCTATAACTTTGTATGAAATGCAGGCAATTTTAAAAGTTTTTAAAGAATTATTTCCTCAAAAACAGCTCCATTTTTCCCAAACATTTTCTCCTCATATACAGGGTGAGTCACGTAACTTTAGCACCTCCTGTACTTTTGAACGGTTGAAGATATTGCAATGCAGTTTTCACGGAAGTGAATGAGGGAATGGGGCTAATTAATATGTGTATTGATTTCTCTTTTATCACTTGTATTTTACGAGATATTTGAGGTAACTTTGTTTTTTCAAATGGGACTATACATATTTTTTCAGTCTATCATGACAAGTGTAAAAGACGAATCCAAAGATATAAATATTGTCATATGTTAGATAAGCATTTTTTTGAGTAATTGTGATCTTTTTGCGACTAGTGTTTAACGGATATTGTCATTGTAACTGTCAGGTCTCACAAGGTCACACAGCGCTCCTCCAGCAAACGCGGGGTCGGGAAAGGGAATACGAGGAGTAATTGAGGATATGAAAAATATTCACAAAACTGTTGCATTTTTCCTGAACTCTCCTTTCCATCCTGATCCATTTTCAGATATTTTGTGTTTCTTAGGGATTGAAAATACGGATTTGTCTTAAGTAGTATTTATTGAAATAAGATTATTTCTATCCCTAAGTTATTATTATATTCTTATTAACATTAAAATTGTTTGCTCAAAATACGCAATATTTTGTGTACAGTTTTAATTATTTATTCTTATTGTGCTTTGTTTCAAGATCCCATTAATATGTATCTTATGAAACCCCATTAAATGGAGTTGAAGTTATAAACAATTTTAATACGATACAAACTAATGACAAATCCTTATTTTCCATCCTTTAATTCCTTCAATCAAAGAAAGTCGATAATCTGAAAATGCAGAAGGATGGAGAGCACAGTTCAGGAAAAAACTGCAATGGTTTTTGTGAATATTTGGAATATGTTTCGTATCTTCAAATCTCCCTTCCCTTGCTCGGGCGCGCGTTGCTGGTGGAGCGCTGCGTGACCTTGTGTGGTTGACTATTCAAAATGTCCGTTAAACCCCAGTCGCTAAAATCAAAATTAATCAAAAAAACGCTTATCTAACATATGACAATATGTACATCATTGGATTTGTCTTTTTAACGCTCGTCATGGTGGACTGAAAAAATATGTATAGTTCCATTTGAAAAAACAAAGTTACCTAAAAAATCTTGTAAAATACAAGTGATAAAATAGAATTAATGCATGTATCTATTAGCCCCTTCCCCTCATGCACTTCCGTGAAAACTACATTGCAATAACTTCAACCGTTCAAAAGTTACAGGAGGTGCTAAAGTTACGTGACTCACCCTGTATATCAAAGGATGGTACAAAAATTAGTGCTAATCTCACTTCGAGCAAACTCTCCACATTTTTTAATCCATACCAAAAAAAATGGAAAAATGAAATGACAAATCACAATTTTATACATGTCCTTGTACAAGTTATAGCAATTTGTAGATCACATGTGCAATTGCTTCAGTCAAATGCTTATAAGAAGTAAATGAAGTGTAGAGGAGTAGTAAATGAAGTTTAGCTATTAAAAGTCAAAATTTCAATTTGGTTGAAAAGATTTGTTAAATTTAAAGGTTAAAAGAGCTGACCATCACATTATAAATATGATGTACAAAATATAATGTGAGTATAAAATGTCCTTACAGCCATGCATCCTTGTCAAGATTAACATATGCTCCCAAAGACACATCCTTCCTTGGATTTTTTCCTTTCCCTCGAGGAAAGGCAAAGAAAACTTTGAGAGTTCCAAATTTTGATATTTCAGGATCTTGATAATGTCCATCAAAAGCCAGCAAGATGTTTTCAAAAAGTTTTAAAGCCCATTCCAAATTGAAGCGAGTATTCACAGTTTCAGTTTCCAAAGATGTTTTCAATGCTCCAGCTTGTTCTTTAAGTCTGAAAAACAATATATCCTGATATTAAACATAAAATTGGGGAAGACAAGTCAAATAGGGACCACTTAAGAGTATAGAATAAAAGAAAGATTAACAGAGAGAAATATTAAAAAATGAGAAAGTACTCAAGAGAATTAAAGAAACAGGAAGTTTAATTATTAATATTATCCATATCGTTTTATAAAGAAGGAATCAAATTTTTTGGGGGACATATTTTAAAAGGCAATTCAAGTTTGAATGAAAATGATAATTAAAGGAATGAGAAGTGAGGGAAATGAGAAGGAATGGTATATTTATGGATATTAAAAGAAGCTCTGAAGACCTGAAGAAGACTTTACAGGATCAACATGAAGGAAAATGGTCTACTAGAACCTATTTTAAGATAGATCGATGGATGATGATGATATGGCAGAAAGTAATGGAAATTGTGTTTGGAAACAAACATATTCAAGTAAAATAAAACACACAGAAAAGTCAAAACTTACGCAATGTTGCTAAAAAATCTAATTTTCTTATAACCAGGTAGGGAGGTATCAGCATTAAATATTGAAGTGATATTTCTATCTGAAATTTGAAATACTGTTCCATCAAAATAGAGTAGTGAATAAGTTGCATGTGTTGATGTTGCCTGCAAATAGAACATGTTTCTGGTGAGATCTAAAGAAGCATCAGGTGGAATTTTGTAATTGATGACACATCTTCAAAATTTTTGTGAAACAGTACTGTGTGTTTCTTACCTTAACAAAATAATTAAAATCAAGAAAATTTTTCATTCGTAAATGTCCCTGGAGGTCAAACCTTTCTTTGCCATTTTGCATTCCACAAGACAAATTGAATCCATTTTGAACTGGCTTAATATTTGCATGAATTAGAATGACACTTCCATCATTCTGGTCAGCAAGGGTCAATTCTACCTGTTAATCAGAAGAAAACATTACTTTTCAAATTATTTACAACTATATACTTGCATAAACAATTATAGTTCAACATTTTCAATTAATTTTCAGTTAACATCTTCAGTGAAGTCTAGTTATTGGCAGGGATGAATCCAGGAAATATTTCAGGGGGACCCAATTCGATCCCCCTTAAATAATTTGAAATATATATTATTTCAATATAATATAAATTGTTAGCCATTATGAGATTCCCATGACTCCCCCTCTGGATCCACCCCTCACTATTAGTAATAAGTAATAATAAAAGAAAATTTAATCAATAATTCATCACAAACTAACTTTGTTGAGAATGTCATTTAAAGTTAGTATCCGTACCTGAAGTGGAGATTCAGCATTTGCTAAAGTACTTCCATCAACAGTGTAAACTCTATTTTCACATTTCAGAGTTGCTTTTATTACATATGAATTTTCCTTGTCTGATGTTAAAGTTCCATTGAGAGCTATTTGCTGAAAATGTTCAAGAAAATTATCTATATCTGCTTTTCTTTTTAATTTACTTTTCTTTAAAACTATGTAGGGAAATATGTTTAGCATACCTATAATTTTCAATTGGTGTCACCAGATCTGTGGCAATTTGATCTCCAATCACAATGGAATCCAGTTTCCAAGTGTGTTGAGGAAGAGGAGACAAAATGATATTCAACTGTGTGCTACTATTATCGTTTGCCTTTTTGTATGCTACTCCAAATGTTGCTGATGGCATTGATTCATATGGAGTATTGAGTGTCATACCAAGACCAAAATTTTGTCTACTTTGTAAATTCCAATGGCCTTGAAACTTGTACTGTCAAATAAAATAATTCATTTTAATGTTTTAATAGGTCATATTTCTATTCTTCATATTTTTAACTTATTTAAAATGTGACTTTCACAGTGTCTAGTAGGTGTATGTGGGGATCATAAGGTAGAACTAGAGATGATAAAGTCAAAATTTGCACTGTAAGTGGAATACAGAGACACGGGATATGTAAGAAGAGATTGTTTAATGTAAGTAGTGTTGACAGAACATGAAAGTTTAACCAATCAGTGTTAAATACAAAGACCTATTATTATCTATCAATTGTTTCCTGTGACAGTTTTTTTTGTTTCTTGTTTATTAAAGAGGAAATATATAGCCTTCACAGTTTAGAAACAGATACCATTCTTAAACCTGTCATTTCATTCATCAATAGCCTGCTGATAGTAATGGTAACACATGTCGGTATTCTACTTATACATTGAGGGATGATAATACATATGTATGTGAATTTGTAAGATTACATGTTCCATAGACGTAGGAAATCTTGAGTCGTAGAAAATGTAAAATTAAATGAAAATGATAGCAATATATTCTTGATTTTGGCATTAATGTAAAATATTCCCACATGTATTACGTTTGAATAATACACCATGATTATCTATTATCTCCATTTCAGACTTGCATATCAAATATTTTAATTTCTGTACTTACCATTTCAGCTAAAGGATGTAAGCTTTCTACATAAGTTCTACTCTCCTTTCAGGTTGTGTAAAATCTCTTTTCCCAGAAATCCTTAAACTAGGAATTGTATAGACTGGAGAAACCATACCAAAACTCAGAGCAGATTCAAAGTAGTCATCGTCAGCCTGTAATAATAACCAAATTGGATTAGAAAGTTAGTGGCAAATTTCTAATATATTGTGGTCAAGACATTCATATAATTTTCTTTCAACTGAAATAAAATTTTTAAAATGTAAAACAGACTTAAAAATATAAAACAGCACCTAAAAGGAAACTAGTGGTACTTGAAACATACTTACTTTATTTCTAACTTTTACTTTTTCTGAAAATTTGGAGAGGTTAACAAAAATGAGACCTTCACCATTTTTATAAGCATCCTTTGCTTAATTGATGGAAAAAATTTAAAGAGAAAATTCAGCATTTTAGCAGAGAATAGCACGTGCATTTTATAAAAAAACATTTTTTTACAAACGGCTGAAACTTTTAACATTAATTTTTTTCCAAGGATAGAGGAAAGGAAGATTAAAGACTGGCGCAGGTCATATTTTCATTGAAATCTTGCAAAAGCATGGCAAAAGTTCGAAATAATGCAAGAAAATAGTGTTACCCACTGGTTTAGAACATTTCATTTAAGAAGAAAAAAATCTCAGAAACACAGTTTGCCGCAAATGAGAATAGTTATTTATTGGTACCTTTACTTTGAAAGTATTATAATCATTCACTGGAAATCAATGATGTTTCAACAGAAAAAAGTTGCATTGCTGTGCCCTAGTGTCAAAAAGAGGATAAATCTTTTTCCTTTATGTAATAAAGTATTTCATGTTGGGTAGTCAGAATCTGCTTTTTGTGTGACCTCGATACTGAAAAGTTGACTAACGGCAAATAGCCTATGCTTGTCTGTGGTCAATGCTACTGCTTAAACCGTTCAGACAATTTTCTCCAAAATTGATATTCTTTGATTGATCTGAACAAACTCAAGGCCCTGTGTGATTGAAACATCTTTTGATTTTGTAGGTACTTGATATGAATCTTAAACATTTTCAAAATGTTCTTGAAAATGGCTCCAAATTTTACTTTCTCTTCCTTCACACGCAAACGCACACTCTCTCTCTTCAATAAATTTGGAGCCATTTTCAAGAACACACACACACACACACACACACACACACATATATAGGAAGGTGAAATAATGGTGTTGCTTCCATTTTGGCGAATTCTCTGTTATCAAAAATCACAAAAAATTAACTTTGCAAATGTACAATATTGAAGATTGATATTTTTGCTTTAAATAGAACCTCTTCTAAAAAATTAGTTTTTAAAAACTTTCATGTACCTGTTTTTGAAAATATGAGTAGTTTTCACAATTTTCTGCTCGAAGTTAATGCAATTTATAAAAAGGAAACATTTTGGCAGTACCTTGTTATGCCCTTTACACATATATGGTATTTATACCACGTACAAGTTTGCCATTTAGGCTCTAATTATTAATGTTTTCTTTAACTTTTTTCTCACAGATAGAGCAAAGGGCACTTAAAAATGGCTTAGGTCTAATTTTCATTGAACACTCTGGATTTCGAAAACTACCTATTAGAAATAATGGAAGGGATCATTGTTTTTTTAAGCATTGGCAAGTCACTTTGGCCAAGTGACTGCATGGTGTAAGAAATAAAATAGAAAGGAAAATAGAAATAAAAAGAAGGGAAAAACAATGGTGTGTAATCCAAAGCAATGGCGATTCTTTTTTCTTTCAATTCTTTTTTTCCTTTTATTATTAATTGGAGCTTTAATTATTTTATTTATTTTCAAAGTAAAAAGGCATCACTTTTATAAGAAATACTCTTTTTCAATTTCAAATTTACCCATATTGCATTCAATCACCCTTACTGAATGTGAAAGTTCTTCTAATATTCATGTGAAGACATGTACTAAATTAAAATAAGATTTAAGTTATAAATGAAATATTAAATAAGATATATTACAGGTGAAAAGCTGTTAAAATAATTCACTTGTTTGAATTGGGATATGAAATTTTGGTTATATCACTAAGTAAATTAATGAGGTTTATCTGTAATTTACCTGCAGAAATCCGGTGGATGTGAGACGACTGTCACTAGTAGACATGGTAACATTTGTGCGATATACAGTGCCTTCCACCTCCAGAACTCCCTGCACTAGATAGAACTTTAATAAGTCAAATGGAGAGAAAATGTTCACAGATGCGGTCCAAGTTTGGAGAGCACTGTCATCTTCCCCATCATATGTATAATTTACTGATGCCCCTGCCTAAATGAGAGAGAAAATGTATTATCAATCTTACATTTGTGAAATAACTGAAAAGACATTACGGGGAGAAATTTTAAATATCTCCCTCATTTTTTTAATGTCTTATTCCATTTGAAACAAATCAACACTGAGGAACTAATTAAATCAGTTTACACATATGTAATGAATTTTAATTTGCTACATTACATACCTCTTTCCATTGTTGTTATGAAGAACTGCAACATAAACAGCTGTTTTGAACTGAACACCAAAGATCTATCTTATAATCATACGTGGAATGTATTTCTTTCAAACTGAGGGTATGGTGTTTAAGGTGAAATTTGTTAGATATTGTAAACACATCCTGGAATATATATAAGAAACATTTTTCGATTTTAACTTTCATTTATTTTTCAGTATACCAGAGGTAGATCCAGGGGGATTTTTTTTTTTTTTTAACCAAAGTCAACAACTTTTTTGTTGTTACAATTCTCATTTTTTTCAAAACACTTACTATATATTGATCACATCTAAAGGAGTACTCCCATTATTTATATAAGTTTATTTTTCAATCTAAGAGAAAAACTTTATTACCTCAAGACAGTGGTGCAACTAAGATTTCTCTAAGAGGGCTTAGATGTACAGTTTAACCAATTAGATGTTTTATACAAAGAAGTTTACATTTGGCACTAGATTTAAAAGTATATTTTATTTGTTAATTTATTGTTATTTATTACAGACACATTCAAGTTGAAATAGTGAATAATTTTCTGAACTATTGAAATATTTTGTTATATATAGTTAAAAAGAACTATAATTGGGAATTTGCCACTACTTCAAAAATATTGTGGGAAAGGTGGGGGGGATGTGTTTCAAATGTAATTAGTTAAAAAAACAAAAAACTTTCTGGATCCATCTCTGTGATATACTGGGTTTTCGGTCAACTGACAAATTTTGTCTAATTCTCTAGCATTATTAAATATGAAAATATTATTACTTCAAAATCCAATTCATCCAAAGGACTGGCTGTGCCATTTGGAAGGGTGAGGCGTGGATTGCAACAATGTAAGTTGTATCTTTTTCCTCGATTTCTAGGGTGCCTTTGAGGGTTGGTGGAAAAAAAGTATCTACTTCAATGGATCCCTTCCAATTTATAAGTTCTTCATCTTCATCATCATATGCTTCATGCATCATAAAGTTGTTTTGTAGCTAATTTTAAATCTGGTGGTGGAGCTGGATTTAGAAGCACCATATACTTTGAGTCCCAACTGCCACAGAAAATATAATCAAATATACAAATTTTGTTTTGCCAGTTATACATTTTCACTTATTTATACTGATAATTGATAGTTCTTTCTTTTTAAAGTCCTTGGACAAAAATTAAGTAAATATATCTATTTCAATAGATCCATGCTAGTTAATAATACAGTGAACCCTCGTTAGCATGAACTTGCTTAACCACGAATTTCACCCGTAACACAAATAAACTTTGGTCCCAACAAGGGATTATGGTAAAAGGGACATTCATAATACTTGGATAACATGAATTTTTATAACATGTACTCTGATTTTTTTGGTCCCTTGGAATTCGTGTTAACTTAGGGTTCACTGTATATAATCATATATAAATAATCCATGTAACAAAAAATAACATGTTCAAAATATTTTAGAGCATTTCTTTCCTAATGGAATAAGTTTAAAATGTATATATTTTTTGTGTAATGAATTAAAGAAACCAATATTACCTTTTTATCACCAACATTAAATCCCAAGGAAAAATCGAGACCTTCATGTTTTATCAATTTTGCAATGACACCATTTTCATGAAATCCTTCAAGAGGTGTGAAAATTTTATAACAGTATTCAAAATCTGTTATATTTTCATAGTGCCATTGCCCAAAGAATCCAATTGTCAGGTTATTCCAACCACAACGAAAATCAACCTGTAAAGGAGATATACTTTTTATCCACATTTGCCCCTACTGTCAACTCATGATACAGAAATGAAATATTACTTACTGTTTCTTCTTCCAAGTTTTTGCTACAAGTATAGCTTTTGAAGAAACTCAATAGGTGTAGCTACATTAAATTTTATATCAAATTGTTGGTATTTTGGAACTGGAACAAGATCTCTATTCCTATTTGTGCATGTGGAGAGCTAATTTCAGCAACTAAATGCTTTCTTTCACCAGAATATCCAAATCTTCCTGTAATCTTGCTGTAGTTTCCATGGGAGTTGTAATTTCAAACACAAGCATGTTATCTGTTAACTTCTTCACATATCCTAGGCAAATTAGATCAGTGTCAATAAGATGAAGGTGGCCTTCAGGGCTGATTTAATATCATGAGGGGTCCTAGCATTATCAAACACTGGGGTCCCTAAATAGCAGTAAACATATTAAATTTCAACTGAATGTGTTGCAATTTGTTA
Source organism: Acheta domesticus (assembly GCA_031308135.1). Taxonomy (NCBI): domain Eukaryota; kingdom Metazoa; phylum Arthropoda; class Insecta; order Orthoptera; family Gryllidae; genus Acheta; species Acheta domesticus. The sequence goes on from JAHLJT010008446.1 coordinate 267,417,076, forward strand.
ACACATGCAATTAAAATAAATATGAAAATAAACTGTAATATAATCTTTGCAATTTACAAACTTAATATTAAATTATTTTTACTAAATTATACACTAATATTAATGGTTTGTTTAAACAATAATTGGGAGCCACTATTCAGTGGAATCTCTAAGAATGTACATAGTCACTTTACACATATAAACTTCCTGTAAGTCATCAAAATTATGCTTTTTATGCCTATTTAAAAATTAAGATGTCCAGTGAGAGAGGGAGCTAACCCACAAAATTCAAATATCAATTTATGAACGAATTCAATTACAATCACATTGAATATGTCAATAAATTGATTTTTGATGTGGGTTAGCTCCCTCTCTCACAGGATGCCTCAATTGTCTAACTTACTATTGAGGAGCAACAATAGGAAAAAAAAGAATAAATATAAAAATCTTGTCTTAATACTTTGTTTCAGTGTATTATAAGAACTCTTTAATCATTTATTTTTTAATAATGAAAATATAGAAATTATTAATGTAGTATTTCTGTTTAACTTACCATTAATTTGGAAAGTATATTTTCTTCTATCAATTATCAGATCTGCAGCACCCTTCACATCCCATGCTGAATTAACATGCATTCTACATCGCATCATTCCTTCATTGTAACCTGGGTAAGGTGACTGTAAGTTAACCACTCCTGTTAAATTTGATGAATTCTCATCCTCTTCTAGCTGCCAAGTGCTCTTAATGGAAATTTGCCTTTTGTGGATAGTGCTGAGAAAATGTAAGAATTTTAACAGTAAATAAGTAAACATTAATATCTGAGATGTTACATCAGACATTACAAAATAAAAGAACATGGTTTGAAGCAAAGAACGAAATACAGATGGTTATACATAGTTAAACTAGCAAAAGACACCAAACCAGAAGATGTTATAAACTACTTCAAAGGGAAAGGAGCAGAAGGATAAATCAGCTGTAAAAATCTTACCACAATAGGATACAATAAAGCTTTTAAAATAGGAATTGCAAAAAGAGAAAAGCAACAAGAAGGAAAATTTTGGCCTCAAGAGATACTAATATGGCCATTTCCTAGACTACCCAAAAGACAAGAAGGAATTATCTTACAAGCTTAAAAAAAGAAGAGAAACAACCCACAAAAAAGAAGACAAGACAGACAAATGAAAAAGAAAGAGAATGTAATAAAGATTGCAATCTGGAATGTAAGAGGCTTAAATTACAAAGAACAGGAACTTGAAAGGAAACTAAAACAAAGACAAATCAAAATTGCAGTAATATCAGAAAGGAAAAAGAAAGGAAAAGTTGCAAAGGAAAATAAACCAGTACACAATTATATATACAGCAGTAGAAGAAGATGTAAGAGTAGCCTCAGGCATGGCCATATTAATAGACAATGAAGTTAAAAATAATATCCTAGAATGTTAATGAATAACTGATAAGGATAATAACAATAAGAGTGGAAATAAATGTACACAAAATGACTGTAATATGGATATATGCACCAGTAGGAGACAATAACACAAACATGAGAGTACTATGGAAAACTGCAAGAAACACTTGACAATGGTAAACCAGAGAGATCTACTGATAATAGCAGGAGACTTTAACGCAAGAGTAGGCAATGCAGAAATAAAACCAAACACAGGCTTAAAGACAAAGTGAAAATAAACAGAAAGGAAAACCCTGATACATTTATGTATATAAAATGACCTGATAATAACAAACACATGTTTCAAACATAATAACAGCCACAAATGCACATGGAAAGGAAGAGGGACCAAAATCAATTACATAATCGTCAAACAGGATCAAGACTAAGAATGAAAGATACAAGAATGTACAGAAAATGTGAAATTGATAGTGATCATCATCTATTAGAATGTGAACTAGTTATGCAACACACAAACAAAACAAACAAAAGCAAAAGAAGAAACAAAATACTACAGAAACAGTTCAAAATACATCTATTGGAAGAACAAAGTATAAGAACACTACAGCAGGAAAGAATAGAAAATTAAATTATAAACCTACAACAAAAAGAAGAAAGTGTAAACCTAAATGGTAAATAGGGAAACTTGAGACAGATAATAAAATTAGCAGAGGAAGAAGCTTTGAGTTATGAAAGTTATATTAAATATAAGAGACTAAGGGCACAAGTAAGGAGAATAACAAGAACTACCAAAAGAGCAGACTGGATTAGTAATGAACATCCACAAAAAGAGACCGAAAAATAACTGTAAGAACTACAGAGGAATTACAATGCAACTGGAGCATACAAAATCTATGCAAGTATCCTAAAATATAAATTAATAGAATTAAGTGAAAACATAATAGAAGAGGAACAATGTGGCTTCAAATGAGGGAGAGGAACCATTGACGCAATATTTACACTACATCAGATAATAACTAGTGATGCTGAAACAGCATGTACTTTCTTGCACACATTTTCACACAAAATTACATGAAAGTACTCAAATTTTTGAAAAATTGTACATGATCTTATTTCAAAATACATCTTTAAGGAACTAATTTTATTAAGGGAAAAAATCTCTGTCTTTAATATTTCAGTTGGAGGAAGACTGAAAAGATTTTGAACTTTTGCAATTTTCAAATGAGACATCGGTTTAATCAGACATCGGATAAAAAATGAAAAGATCCGGAAAACACATGAAGTCAAAAATATTGTCTCAGAAACTGAAATCTATCAAAGGCAATGGCAAGAACACACCAAAAGAATGAAGGTAGAATGTCTTCCAAGAAAAGTCCTCCAAAATAAACAAGAGGAAGAAGAGACCCTGGCTGACCAAGAATGTTCTGGGAAGATCAAGAACACCTTGGAAGCAACTGAGGGAATATTGATAATCCAAGGAACAGGTCAACTGATCTAAACCTTAAGCTTTCCTGATGATGACGATGTTACAACTGTTTATTTGAAAGATGAGGTAGCAGCCAACTTTATTTTCTGAAACATTTCCTTCAGAATGCACAGCTAATTGTTTCATAATTTCAACTAATTAATAAATGACTCATTGATGACCAAAAAATAAAAAATAAATTTAAAAAAATATTTTTTTTTTAAAAAAAAGAAAATTTTGTGATTTCATAAGTTTCATTTATAAGTACCATTTACAAAGGATTTTTGGGTCAGTTTTGAGCTCCAATTGGCATTAAAACCTCACATTTAGGATCTTGTATTGAATGTTAATAGGACTCTTGGTTTTGTTATGAGACTCAGTTGAAAGATAAATTTCAAAAATATTTAAAAATATAATTTTTTGTCCTAGTAAGAATGGAGTATGCATCAACAATTTTATTCCTGAAATGTAAAGCTATCCTATTGGTCTTGGAAAAAATGTCAGTGTCAGTTTACTAAATACCTTGATTTTAGAGTGTCTCAAATTTATCCATCAAATATTTGTTGATAATGAATATTTACTATCAAAATTTAACCAGCTTAGCTAACAGGAGACAATTATTTTAATTACACTTATCTCCAAAGATCTGAGAAACATTATTGATTGTTCCTTTATGCATTGTCAATTTTCATTGTTAGTTCCTCAGAATTCACCCCATTATGAACCGTTATAAACTAGTTTGTAGTTGGTAGTATTCTTTATAAAAGTATATCAAATGCAAATAATTTTGTTTCAAGATATGAAGATGACTGATGTTTTTGCTGACTTGATAACCATTGTAATGCCAAAATTACTTAAATAATTTTTGTAGTTTTAAAATACAACACCTATTATTAGAAATATCCTGCTGGTTTATACATGTAAAAGTAAAAAAATAAAGAGTCGGAAGTTTTTCTAATATTTATTAATGCCTCATGAATTGTTTTTGGTTATATTTTACTGTGTTATTATATAAATAAGTATAGTAATTAGTTTTACATAAACATATATGAATATTATAAGAATAATTTCAGTACCAACCTGCACATATAACAATGTATCATATTTGTTATTGCTTTGTTTGTGAGAGAAACTTCCTGACATTGAGGACACCTGAGGTATTGTGCTAATTATGGAAGCATTGACTTCACAACTGAACCCTTGATCTGATAACATATAATCTCCATAGAGGTTCAGTGCAACATTCTGGTCATCATGCCAGTAAACACTAGCATTAGCTTGCACGAGGTTGTCATGGTGGCGAATTCTATAAAGAAATTAGACATAATTTGTTAATTGAAGAGAAAATTTTGCAGCAACTTTTCATAATTAATTTATTTAAATTACCCAGCAGAAAGAGAAGTCCTTTTCCAGCTTTCAAAAGGAGTAAGTAACTCAGACTTAAGAGCAAGCATCAAGATATCTTCATACTCATAAATTGCACCTACAGTGATTTGGATAGAATCTCTTGGACTCCATTCTAAGTGAGCTGATGATTCACATCTAGAATCTTAAAAAGACAAAACAAAACAAAACTTTTGTTATACTCTATTATTTTTTGAATGAAGTACTGTACTAAAACTTCTATGAAAATCCTCAATGAAGAATTTTGTGCATTTTGCTTGAGAAGTTTTTCATGCAAACAGAAAAATAAATAAAAGATTCAATGTTATCAACAGTCTTAGTCACATGTATTGTACAATTATTGTGGCACATCATTTTAAGGTTAAAAATTAAACAAAATATTTTGAAGAAATAAGTGACAATTTTTTTAAAGGGCGCAGATGCACCTTAAAATGTAAAAAAAAATCGATTTTTGAAAACATTTTTTTCTCTATGCATTTATTATTCAGAAAAATTTGGTGAAAAAAAATTTCAATATCAACAATAGTTTTCGAGTTATGATTTAAAAGGTATGTCGCTACATCATGCATCTATTACAGTAGTAAGGTAAGGAAACTCATGAATCAAACTTGGTCACTTGTTTTCCAGAATTACAGGTTTTATGACCCCTTTCCCTTATAACTCAAAAACAAATCATAACGCTATGAAATTTTTGGAATGTGTGTAACCAAGTATTATCTACAAAACCATGCTAAATTGCACACTTCAGTTCATTAGTTTTTGTGATAAAAAATTATAAAACGGAAAAAATTGTTAATAATCAATATATTAATTTTGGATTCAAGTTAAAAATATTTTTTATCCAGAGATCTTAATGAAAGAGCATGGTTTTGTACCTGTGAGTATTTAAAACAAATCAAAACAAGAAATTGGTAAAAATCTTCACAATTACTTGAGTTATCAGGGAAATACTCAGTGCATAAGTCAGTGCATAAAAAACTGGTTGAATTTTGATAAAAAAAAAAAGTCCAAAGCAATTTTTTCTTTTCAGAGAAAGCTATTTCTGTGAGTCAGTTCATTTTCACTGCTGTGGAGTATGATTTGAATGAAGAAAAAAAATGTGGAAAAGTAGTAAAAATTTAACTGCTGTTAGCTGTATCTGCCCCCTTAAAAAGATGAATTACATCAAAGGACTTTTGCTTGGTAGAGCTGTCTGAATTCACTGATATTGTGATGAATTGCAGAGGGAATTAGATAAAAGTAATAATGATAAATTATCCCATAAGCTAAGAAACTGACAAATTCCCAAGAAATTACAATTAAAAGTAGATGATTTTGTGGATGAATGTGAGAACCAGTCTTTTTAAATAACTAATTGAGACAACCAAGTCATTTACAACATGATTGGTACCATAGAGGTAAATGTTTTTAGAAAAAATTATAACCTTTCAGTGCAAAAGATAGTTTCCTCTTATAGTTCTGCCTGGATATGATACCATAACATAACCACTATAATTCATGGATTCTGGATGAAGATATTGCACAGCAACTGCAACCTTCTGACTAGGATCTCTGTTAGCATCCCATTTCACTTCCATGCTGGCTTCTTTTCTGTCTGGTTGATTTAAACTTCTTAACATGAAGTGAATATCCCGTATACTGCAAAAAGTAGTGTTGATTTTAAGATTCCTTTGCATTTTTATATTACATATAAAATATAATAAACATTTTATTTATCAATGAGGAAGAACAGAATTCTGAAAAAGTACATTACTGGTTAAGAGAATAAATTACATTTGACATTATACTTACCGGTCAATATGCAGTTGAGCAGTGATCTGACGGTGCTCTAGAAGACTAACTACAGTCAATAAAGAGTATACTTGGGACTTAATTCTTAATTCTATAGATGTTTCATAATCAGATGGTTGTGGATTGGCATGTTTTAAAATTATATAATATTTGTCTTTAGCATGATCCGCCTGCACAAAAACATATTTTTCAAATTTTTATGTTCTCTTTAAATGAAAAAAGTATATTGGTACTTTTAAATTTGATTGTCACAAACCGTAAGTTCAACTTTGAGTTCTGTTTCATCACGAAGATATTTGTAGGATGCAGCAATCTCTTCAAAACTTGGTGATTTCAGTAACAATTTTACATTATGACTTGATGCTTTATGTGTGCTTTTATCTTGGTATAACCTTTTGCAGTTATGGTATGTCCACTGAACCACGTTGCTGTTATATCAATCTAAAAATACACAAAGAAGGAAATTATTAGCAAAAATCATCCAAATTATTATGTCCATTTGATTCAAGTCCTTACATTATATTCATTTGGAGTTTTTTCATGAAGTTGTAGATCAAGAACCATGGGATGAAATGTTGGTAAAGTTACATTTAATTTTACTTCTATAAATGTGAGAGCACTTCTGGGTATTTTCAAGTCAAGTGTTATGTGAATATCTTTCCCTAATTTGAAGGAAAAAAAATCAGATTAATAAGAACTTATAAACATAAAAGTAAACTTTCTGAAAATAATATTTCAATAAATATACAATATTATTTAAAAGGGTCAAACCTGTGGCATATTTAATAATGCTGCGAACATTAGTTTCTGGACCAGATGACAAATAACTTACAGTAAATTGAAGATTTATATCTGTAATAGGTTAGTAACACGCACTGCTAAATTAATTTTTGTAGTGTCATATGACTTTGCAAACGTAAACTCCATAGACAATGTGAGTTTATTTCTATATCATCAATGTTCAAGCCATAGTTAATCTCAAATAAACATTCAAAGTGTCCATTTGAACTCTGAAACAAATGGGAAACAACGGTGTAATTTAAAGTAATTCTTTTATTTCCTAAAATAAATCAATCCCAATCATTGTATTAATTAAATAAATGTATTTTTAATCAATCATATTATTCCACTATCATCTATTAGCCTATGAAATTATTAAGTTTAATATGTAAAAATAAAAATAAAATTTAAAAGAATCAGCTTATTAGAATCAGCTTACAATTGTTACATGTTTTGAGCCTTGTACTTCATAGACAAAGAACAATTACTCACTATCAGTAACATAATTATCTTTCCTACCATCTCTTTTGTCTAAAAGTCATATGAGTAGAAATGCATGGTCATGTGGCTACGCATGTTATGTGACAATTATGAAAATTAAAATAGACAAAGAAATTGAAAATCATACATAAGATTTTATTTCAACATCCTAAATACAATGATATACTCACTTGGTAATGTAGTGAAGATTTAAAGTTGTACTTTGGATAAGCAGAAGATATTATTTTTATCTCTCCTTCTGCACGGGTGTACGTTTTGAATGGCGATGAGTAAATGAGGCATCTAATGTAACTGTTTCATCCGTTGCATTTTGGAATTTATAATTAAGTTTCAAATAAAGTTGAACAGTTGCCTCTCCACGTTTTACATACCCTGTCAACTGTGATTCGAGTTTACGAGTTTTAAATTCCAGATTCACATCACATTGTGAAACACCCTTCTTTTCTATTAACTGTAATGTTCCTGTAAAAACCATTAATATTAATCAGTAAATTGACAAAATTTTCTATATATGTATTATACAATAGAGGGCAATTTTAAAATTTAATTTGTAATTGTCTTACCAGAAAGTTCAGCAATCCCTGTACTGTTGATTTCTAAATATAATCTTGGTAAATATTTGAATCCATTAGTTATTTTCTCTGTCTTCAAACTCAGTTCCATATCAACATGTTTCTTGTCATTTATATTTAACTCAAAGAGAATATGTTTGTCACCTTCTGTGTTTTATATCTTCCTAAAACAGTAGGCACACATTTTCAAATAAATATGATACAGAAAAATATACCTGTATCTGCTTATTCTATGGTGAAGTACCATCTATAGGAAATATATTGTAAAATTATATTTTGAAGTTTCCTTACCCAAAGCTTCATATTTCACTTTAGCTGACTGTATAAGTAAAGTTAAATTGTTGGTATTGTTATCAAGATGAAGACGTGCACTAAGTTCACGTTTTTGAGCTGATCCTGGTGTATCAAATACTAAGCTCACCACACTGGAGTTGGTCTAATGAAACAAATATTTAACATTATTATAGAAGTAATCATTTTAAACAATCCTACATATCTCAATAAATATTCCAATGAGAAATTTTATTATAAATGGGTCGATCCATTTTAAGTGGTCCAGAATTTAGTAAATTGGTTGCTCAACCATCTCGAAAAAAAATTCATACTTTGTTCATAAATTTCCTTGTTTTCATTGTTCAAAAACATCTTTAATATTTTATGACTCGTGGTTTACAAATGGCGGCCATATTTGTTTAACGCCATGCACCATTTCCCCGTTTGTAGACATTTCCCCGTTAAAAATTGGAATTTTTAATTTTTTCCAAAATTTCAACTGTAATATCTCTGTTGGGGAACTAAATAAAAATCTGAAAATTGCACACATGCTAGATTGCTGGTGGTATCAAACTTAAGTAAAAATTTCAAGTTTTAGATTTAACTCGAAGTATTTTCTATTGTAAATGTACAGAGAGAGGAGAGAGAGGAGGGAGAGAGAGAGGGAGAGAAGAGGGGTAGAGGGAGAGGGAGAGAGAGGGATAGAGGAGGAGGGTGAGAGGGAGGGGGAGAGGGAGGGGGAGAGTGAGGGGGAGAGAGAGGGGGAGAGAGAGGGGGAGAGAGAGGGGGAGAGAGAGACACACACACACACCCACACACACTTCATTTCCACATTGAGGATACATTGTGTCAAGTAATAATCATGCTGCTGAACCACTTAAAATGGTTTGACCCAAATGTGACAAATTTTCTTGTATGGGTGTCTGCTTTTTTTTCTGTTGGGAGAAGGCTAAAGATTACTTGTGTATCCTGTTATGAAACAGAACGTGGGCAAAATTTTTGTCTCATCCATAGGCCATCCATCTACCCTATTTATGGTCCGCTTAAAATAAGTTGGTAATTGACAGTTGTGCTTCTGAAGCTGTAGCTTCACACAATGAGTGAATGATTTGGTTAATTTAATAAGTATTTATTTCAAGTATTAATTTTTGTGTCCCGGGAACATGTGCTCAGTGGTATGGAACCTGTCAACGTCGCTCCCTTCCATTAGCAACTGTCAATCACCAACTTCTCTTAATCGGACCATAGTTTTGTTGTGGCTGTCTTGCGGGTTGCGACTGTTAAGTTCAAAATAAGTAGTGCCATCAGTTTGCGTCGTATTTTAACGTGTGAATTACACCCCAAAACAACTGTTTTTGAACTACATATATCATCTGGCTTTTAAAGATAAAAAAAATCAGAAGAGTCCGTATATTTTAGCGATGAATCTACATAAATACAGGTGTCCCAAAGGCGGATAAAACGTTTCCGGGGGTGGTGGGTCAATTTGAGCTCTGACTACCAGTTAAATTTTTGAAATAATATTTAGTTTGTTTAAAAATAGATAACTTGAAATAAACTAATGGTGTCACAGAATGGCACAGACTTTATTGTAGTACTAGTCAGTTTTCTAATTTCTTTGGTCTAGGCTAGCTTTTCGGTCTTGCCTCATCCTCTTCCCAGCTACATCTATCGCCGCCCAAAGTTTTTTTCCAGATTTTAATTTTTGGTCCCCTAATGGTAGGACTGATTCATGACTTTAATATTGTTATAGACGTAGAAGAGTAAAACATCGTCCTATATGGCAATTTTTATTGATTAATTTGTAGCCGTTTTTGAGAAAATGTTTCAGCGTTTCTGAAAACGTGAAATTTGGAGCTCTTTTCACAAACAACTTTTGATTTTTCGAGAAACTTAATTAGAAATCACATTAAGTACCTCGACTCACAATGCAATAATGTAATACAAATATAGCCTATGGTTATATAATATGAATGGCGTGAGAGATATTTAAAAAATGCACTTGTGTATTTTTTAAAAAAATCAAAATACATCAAAGTAGCATTGGTGTCATGTTCTGTAGTCCATTTTTCACTATCCATTAAAAATAATAAAAGAAAAAAATTGGAGCCGTTTACAAAATTTGCAGACCTGTGTTATTTTTTAGCTTTTGTTTTTGTTTTTTAAATTCGCGGCCGCTTGTGGTTATTACTCGCGCAACTTTTCTTGAACGATGGATTGAAGACACGCGAGTAGAGTGGGGGTTTAGTTACGAAATCGGCCAGTAGATTTTATGAAGCAATATCAATCTCTGGAGAAACAGACATGCCTTCGCAACTTTCTCAATAATTTGCGTTGTAACTTTCTCAGGAGATCTCCCGTGATGGATCTTCACCTGCTTCGGTCATTTCTTTAGATTTTTTGAAGAAAATTACGGACAGAATCTCGCCTTCAACTGAAAATAGTTTCTATTTCGCGCCAGTGAAGATGTGTTTGGAATGGTGTCATCAGTGCTCGCAGCGGGCTTTTGTCTTCAACTGTTTATAGTGCGAGAGAGAGGGAAGCAAGTTCATCGGTGAAGAAAAGTTGCGCGATTATTACCTGCGTGGTCTCCCACTTGTACTCGAGCAGGAACTTGTTGGCGGTGGGGTCGGCCTTCTGGAAGGCGAGCGAGAAGCGCGTGGGGCCGCTGAGCAGGAAGCCGGGCGCGTCGGCGCGGTGCGACGCGTTGGGGAACTGCAGGTCGGCGCAGAAGTTGAGCCCCAGCGTCTGGTCGAGCGCGGGCCAGCTGCAGAAGCGGCGCTCGACGCGACCGCGGGCGTCGCCTCGCTGCGGCAGCTCCAGCTGGCTCGCCCCGGCCAGCACCAGCAGCTCCGACCTGTGCGCATTGCATATTGCACATATTTCACGCAATATTGCGCGAAAAATACACTGTGTTTCACGAGATATCTTTCAGATTTCTCTCTGAGCTGACTCTCATTAAATAATAATGATTGTTGCCTTACTGTAAATAAACCGATAAATCAATCATAACTTCCCTCCATATCTTCAGTATTACAGTTTTGCTTCTTAAGCACACTGGATAGAATCGCTTAAATTGATTGATTGATTCATGTTTCCGGGCGCGTCAACTACTTAGGTCATTAGTTCCGTAAGTGTAGTGCGTGTTTTTCTCGGGAGGTGGCGATGATCTTTTCCCCGCTGGATGGCGAGATCTGGCGCCGACCTACCGTCGACTAGCGGGGTTTTCCCCTCAACCAGGTATCTCCTACCAACGGGGCACCGCCCCTGCCGGGACAAGCTGTAAGCTCCCGACCGGTCTCCCGGCATATGTGGTAGTGTTGTGCATGATAGTGTAAGTGTGTGTGTAGGAGGAGAGGATAGGAGAAGGAAGAGGAAAGATAGATCGCGCGCGGTCATGGCCCGTTTGTTAGGGTACTTCTCCGGCATTCGCCTAGTGTTGATCGGAGAAATCACGGAAAACTACCGATCAGAGCAGCCGGCCGCTAGAATTCTCCTCCAGACAGCGACTGAATTCGACCTAGCTGACAAGCTAGTGTCGAAAATCCTGCCGCCTTCGTGACTCGAACCTAGGGCCTCCCGATCAGAGGGACTGCAGTGACATCAGGTTGATGCACTGAGCCATCTCTCCCGGTGAATCGCTTAAAGAGACGTTTTGTTTCCCCTCTCATGCCTCAGCCCGCCCCGCCCCATCCCACCCTACCCCACCCCACCCTGTGCAGCGAGAAAAGATTCCGGCGTGTGAGTCGCGTACCTGCCCGCCTAAGCTCTTGAATGGGAAAAACAAAGAAACAGGAAACTTGCTACAACTTATGACCTGACGTTCGCCTCCTCGCACTAATTGCAATAATCAGTCTGAGCGAGAGCGGGTTCCCGGGCGAGTACTCACTCGGCAGTGATGATCTCGGTCTTGTCCTTGGGCAGGTTGAAGGCCAGCGACACGAGGCGCTTGCCGCGCACTCGCAGCTGGGCGTCCACTGCCGACGACGTGTACAAGTTGGTCTTGAGGCGGATGCCCGCGCTGCTGTAGTACGCGTCCACGCCCATCGTGCCCACCACGTTCACCGCCACACTGCAAACCACAATGGAAGAGCACGACTCTAGGGAAGTGGTGCCAAGGTCTTCTACTTCTACTTCTACTGATGGCAGTGGCACGCTTCGTGGCACCATCGTATGCCATGAGCTTCTCTGAGCCACTAGCGTTGGGAAATGAAACTTTTGGTAGTAACCCCGCCGTTTTACAATAGTGATGGCGTTGTCTCTTGTGGCGGGATGATGAACTGCGTGGAGGGGCGATTTCGTCGCGGCACTAATGCCATGGACTCCCGCTTGTGGCATCGACCTTAACATCACTGCTCTGGAGAGTCCTACGCCAGAGTTTCCACAAATATAAGATAAAAGTACTAAAATACTCGCCACGAGTATTTTAGAATTACAACGAGTATTACAGTTTGTGCGAGGAGAGCCAACGAGTATTACATTTTGTGTGAGTATTGTGACGTTGGTGTAATAAATAACGTTGTACTATGGGGGACGACTCCTCTACTCTGTGGCAAGGAATTATGCGTTCCTGGCGTGCCCTGATTACAAAGCTAAGTTTTGGTAGAATTAATACACTTTTTTCTTTACTTTATACCCAAACCACAAAATAGGCCAGTTAGGTTTCGAGAACAAACCTCATTCACCATTGAGATTTGTGCAATGAGTCAATATATTTGAATCATTATCTGGAAATTTGAGAAGCCATATTATTGTCACCTAGTGGGGTTCTGTGGGAGCTGAGATTGGGATGTTTAAAAGGTTTTACTCCTCGCACGTGACTAAAACTTTAATATTATCTCATGACGGAATTTTCGGAAATGACGGATATTAACTTGCTAAATTAAGTCTTTTTTAAATCTTTTATATTCACGTAATTATAATACAGAGGAAAAACTCAATTTCGTAACTTACCACAACAAAAAAAATCAACAAATTAAGTGCATCTATAATAGAATATCTTGAAAATTCAGAGTTCGCTCCAACTTTACACTTAAATAGTTAAATTTTTCTTCAAATCTACGTCCGGAAGATGTTCACGTACCCCTTACAAACCATCACTGTACCACTGGCTGTGCGCGTTTTGTAGAGTTCTGAAATACAGAGAGTAGCGCAAAGACCACTGCAATTTTTTTATTATCATTTCACGCGATAGCTCCGCCAGGCAGCGTTCAGGTGTTAGGAAAAAAAGGTGACAATCGAAGGCATTATGTGAAGTTTCCAGCATATTGTCATTGGTTTTTTGGTAGGTTGGTGGTTCCTAACTCACCCTCAATACCGCACAGTTCATCTGGATATAAATGGCGGAGTCGGCGACGCCAAAGGAATGCGCTACTCTCTATATCAAGAATCTCTAGCGTTCCGCAGTTAAGAGACCTCTGATGAATAGTCTCGCCAACGGCGGTTTTCCGTCCTGCATCGCGCTACCTACCTCGGCCTGATGTTGCCCGCGACGTCCAGCTCGCCGGTCTGCAGGAAGTTGGTGCCCTTGAGGGAACCCGACATCTTGAGGCTGACGGCGGCAGTGCCGAACGCGTTGAGGCTGAGCGGCAGCCCGCCACCCGTCGGCACCACGTAGTCCGCGTCCATGAACATGGTCGCCTTGTTGTAGTTGATCTCCTGCAACGCGCGCGCCTCCGTCGTGTCACGCTTTCCGATGTTGATTCGTTTGTACCTTGTCGTCTGTTCGTCGTTTGTTTGTACCTTGTTCTTCTTTCTCTGTTCGTCGTTTGCTGTTCGTCGTTCGCTGTTCGTCGTGCGTTGTTCGTCGTTCCCTGTTCGTCGTTCTCTGTTCGTCGTTCGTCATTCGCTGTTCGACCTTCGATAATTGATCGTGTTTTCCTATGGGTCGCTGTTTGTTCGTTAGTGGTTTCTTCACTTCAAAAACAACGTGTATGTCACATGGGTAGGTGAAGTAAGTTACATTTAATGTCCAGAAGCAAAGGAAGAAATCATCTCAACATTTGTTCAATTTCTAAAAAAACGCGATCAATCCTGAACTTCACGTTCGAGCCAGATCGCGAGAACAGTATGATACTGTTTGTGAATTTTTCTCAGAATGGCCAACTAATTAGTAAAATTAGAAATTTTGACATAAGGTTGGTCCACACCCAATTTGGGTAATCTGACTAGAATTACGCCTCCGGAGATAGATTTATGTAAAAAAGAATAGTTACCTCGAAAATACAAGCGCAAAGGGCAAACACATCCTCAACATTATCATAGGTAATACCACCTGTGCTTTGGAAATTGTCGATAAATACCCGACACACGAAGCCATGAACTCTACAAATGAAATTATGGCCAACAAAGTTAAAAAATGTGCCAAATATTGAAAATAATTGAGAGCTATGTTAAAATCAAAGAGGTTATGTTATAATACATACGCAGTTTATTGGACATAGACATAGCGATCAATGTAGACAGCCTCCTAAGATAGATGAGACAGTTTATGATTGGCCAGTAGGGAGAAGCGATAAGGGGCATTTTGTGTGCATAGTTAAACACTATTGGTTCTAATTTCACGAGTGCAATTATCTCTATAAATTATTTGTCCAGCTTGCGATGAGCCATTGAGCAAATTCTGAGACGTCTCCTTGTTTTGCTCCTAGACTCGAAGAGAAACTTTTCTCTAAACATCACGTACAGTTTACACTGTTTTTAATACCAAGAAAAAAAGAGTAAACAAAAAAGCGAGGACCAACTTCGTCATGAAATTTCGAGTTGTGTATAAGAACAGTCGAGGTTACACATCGAACGTATGTAAGAAGTTTAAACCAATGGCGGCCTTCACGTCAAAATTATTATTGTTTTCTAGACTGATATACTGTTGGGTATTAGAAAGGTAGTTTCCAGACAATTCCCCAACACCTGCGGTGGACATCCTCAGCGGTAGCGTGAACTCGGATGAAGTGGTCAGTTCGCTGGCGGTGAAATCAGCCATCAGCAAACCGCCACGCTGGCCAGACAGCTACTCTGACGATCTACCGAGGATATTGTGACGTACTAAAGTAAATGACACAGACAACTGCTTTGACAATAAAAATATTTTCATTTATTTACAAAGTAACATAAGAAGTAAAAAATATACAAATACTAACCCCTGCAAACTTTTTCTTCCCCTTTGCCGCAAAAGCCCCGCGACCGTCCCTAGGTCTACAGCGCAGTGCCACTGCCCTAAAGCAGGTAACAGCGCGTGATGCGATGCTATCGAACGTTAAGTCCCCAGTAACCAACGTACCTACATGGCCTGGCACCAAACCGGTCTCCGCCCAGGAAACCACGTGCTTGAGTGCACTGGAGATCCCACTCAGCCCTTCGACTAACGGCGCACGCGTTATATAAATCCACGTCTCCCCCACCCTGCGCCATGCTGTTAGCGTCCCCAGGCTCGATGGCTAGCCAATTCCAGGGGTCTTGCACAATCATCCCAGACTCGTCACTAACCTTTCTCAACAGTTATGTTTGCGTTGGGTTTTCCTGGTGCAGCCACATTCTGGCGTTCCTTTATTCTTTGTCACCCTTCGCCGCCGCATCTACGGCGCCATGTATGCAACCCACCCCCTTCCACGACAGCTTCCGGCTCAGGCATGCCGATAGCTCAAAAGCGTTGCCATGACACCACAATATTCACCGCAAGAATGGAGAAAAGATTGAAAACATACTTTCCAATACATCAAGGCACAACCGTTCGAAAAATTGTTACCGTATTAGACCAAAAATATTGGTAAGTATGCACTGCAAGCATCTAATATTATAAATAAATAAAGGCAAACAATCACTCACTAATTGATCATATAACGCGAGAACGAATAACGGGAAGCTCAAAGTATATGTGTGAGTGTGTGTGTGTGTGTGTGTGTTGATGGTTACCTTGCCGGACAGCAGTTGCTGCAGCAAGCGCACGGGGTTGATTTTGTTGAGTGCGTCCGCAACCTCTTCGTTGCCGTCCAGCGTGTGGTAGCGCAGCTCGTTGCCGAACACTTTCAGCCCCAGAGACGCCTGCGTAGTATCAACGCCACAATTTGAAATGAGATAAGAAAAACTCGCCAAGAATGTTCGCTCTTTTTTGTTACTTTCAGCCAAGAAACTTGAAAAACACAAGACAATCCTTTTCTCAAGAGCCTTTTGAAAGTTTAAATTCTCGTTAACTACGTGAAGGGTTCACCTTCCATTAAGTAACATCACAACTAACACATATGCAATTGCTTTCTCTTTGTTTATTTTCAGAATTGGCTTTGCTCGTCAATTGACATGCGGGAATCCAGCGGACCGTACCTTGGGGTGGTTAAAATTGTTGTCGATGACGTTGGGTATGCTGTCCACTTGGTCTACGAAGTTGTTGACGTCGCGGGCCAGTCGCACGCGCTTCAGGGCGTCCTCCAGCTTGTCATTTACCTTGCGGCTGCTCAGCGGCCCCTGAGGCCCGAAGATCGACTCCAGGTAGTGCTCGAAGCCCTCCAGGCGCCCTGACACCTGTGAAGGACGTAAACGGTTCACATAGTGTTACATCATCAGGGCCCGGATGTTTATGACCTAAAAATGTTAGAAATATACGAGCATTTATGATCTAAAAATACGAAAATATGACCATAAATATGGCTTTACATTTTTTGGTTGCATTTTGGAAACATTCAAAATCTTGCGGCTTTTTTAATAACCATTATATTTTAAAAAACACTTTTAAAATCTAGTACATTCACAATTCACCCCTTCTCCTTTGGCGCCCCATGAAGACAATCCTACCTACTAATGTTTATATACAGGATGAGTCACGTAATTTTAGCACCTCCTGTAACTTTTGAATGGTTGAAGTTATTGCAATGCAGTTTTCACAAAAGTGCATGAGGGAATGGGGCTAATTGATACGTGAATTCACTTCTGTTTTATCACTTGTATTTTACGAGATATTTGAGGTAACTTTATTTTTTCAAATGGAACTATACATATTTTTTCAGTCGATCATGACGAGCGTAAAAAGACGAATCCAATGATATACATATTGTCATATGTTAGGTAAGCATTTTTTGAGTAATTTTGATTTTTACGACTAGGGTTTAACGGATATTTTGAATGTACTTGTAACAGAAGGCCACACAAGGTCACGCAGCGCTCCACCGGCGCTCCACCAGCGACTCAGGAATGACAGAGCGCTGTGATCCTGAGGATAATGATATAATCTTACGGCATCTTATTTCGCCGAAGGGATCTTTCAACAAAGGCAACAATTTGTTTTCCGAATGTTCTGGTCACGAAAACACCTGAGACGTTTCTCTACTTACTGTGAATGAGAAAAGAGAACTAACAAGGGCAGTGGCGTCTCCTGGCTAGTAGACGTGGGGATGCGATCATGATATTACAGGTTGAACGCATAATTCCAGATTTTTAAAGTCTGCGCCATTCGACTTTACTCTGAAGTGTTTTAGAAGTTTATGTTGCAAATTAGATACCTTCTGAATCTTCCTTGAAAATCATAATTTTCTCATTGCATGCACTTACTTACATAAACAAAACAATGAAACTAAAAAATACCCACAAAAAAGTACATACCTAATTTTTGAACTCGAGATCTATTCACGTTGTCTTGGCTGTCCATCACTATTTATCGTAAGTTTTTCGGAAAAGGAGAAAGAACTAAACGGGATTTCACGAATCCTGTCTATAGCACAATGAAACGTTTCACTACTGTTCCCTGCCACAAATAATTCATCCACTACCACAAATGAACTGGATGAGCTCGCGATTTTCCAGTGATGGTTACAGTCATGTGGTTCATATGTATCGTTTTAGCTGCCGAAACAAACTGGAAGATATTAAAAAAATAACGAAATATACAATTTTCCTTGTATGTTTGACTCTTGAAACTTCCGTTGTTGCAGCCCTGGTCTACGGTGAGATAAGTTCGGCTGCACAAGCAAATTGAAGCTAGTGATATCTCCTCAGGGCTGTCCAATTCATCACTGTTCCAGCAACTCGAAATAATCCCGATATTGGTGATGTTTTGGAGGAACTTCCAGTTTGTTTCGGCAGGTTCAAGTTTGCAATAGTGAAGCTTGCAAACACGGAAAAATGCAAGGCGGATTTCGGTATGTCCTTTGCGAATTGTTTCTCTCTTCCTCTGTGTGAAATGAATTAACAATTTACTTACCTCAAATACATTAATAGATTCTCCAAACAGGTCGACTGTTAAATTGAGCATACCACTGCGTGGAATGTACGACTTGGGAGAAAAGATGACGTTGCTGTCGTAGTTTCCTCCTGCAAGAAAAATATAATTTAGATATTTCTCTTAAAGAAACGAAAAAAAGATATACTACATACATCGTATGTAGCCTGTCATCGTACCTGCATAGTAATTAATGTTGCCGAAATTACTTCCAAATTTCCATCACATGGTGCACATTTCTATCACATAGAGAGCCGTTTTAATCAGTCTTTTTATGCGCTCGAGTCTCAAGTGTGTAAAGGAGATACTTGTAGTTTTTGTTGGGTTATAAAAAAATTAATTTTACTTAGAGAAATATATTTATGATTTACAAAAATCCATAAAATAAATGGAACACTGTTTTACAGCCAAACACGAGGTAATTAGGTATTTCTTAATATTTAAAACGTGAATTTTAGAAGTGATTCACTGACTATTAAAATATGCGAATCAACAGTTGTTGTTGCGATTCTTAGGTGGTGGAAATATTTAACTGCTATTATGTATTACTGCGGGGAAAGGCAGCAGTACCTTCCAAAGAAAGGTTGGCGTTCATATAAATTATTTTTGAGTAAGATTAATTGTTGATATATATTAAGAGTGTAATGTACAAATGTAAAATGCAAAAAAACAACAACAAACGATATTCAGTATTCTGACAGTTTTTAAAGCGCGTCCGAGATTTTAGTTGTAGCAGCCTTTTGGGATTTTCCAGCAAAGAAACATCTCTCCATTTTCAGATTACATTGCCCTGCCTCACACTTCCATGCACTTTCGAACACTTCTCTTAACTGTACACTACTATTTCAAGTACTTCAATTTTGATTTTTAACTTCACTCCTTAAATTCTAAAATGACTCCATCAATTAACTGTAATCAAGTATTTAAACTACGTACTTTGCAAAGAAGTGTTTTGAAACTTTCTGCTGACAGTTACAATTGCTATCGCTCTTTTGACGAATGCAAATTTACCCACATCTGTTCTTTGCCTTTTTGTCGAAATTTTGTTGGTTATGGACCTCTTTATCATAATATTCTGGCTTTTGTTATGTGTACTGAATTCCTTGTCAAGTCGGAAGATCTACGTACGAAAACTTGTTAAAGTTGGAGTAACAGCTAACAATGCTTGTAAGATACAAGTTTTAAATTGGTTGTCTCTGCTATAATTGTTTTTAAAACAACTACAGTCCCTTTTCTAATTTAAGACAACCACAATAATATATCCAACGTTTTTATATCATGATGTTATCCTTCGTGAACTACGAAAACGTTTCGGAAACTGTTCTGTCTCCCTTATCAGGTACAATTGACAAGGTATTTATAAAAATGTCTTTACATTTTATAAATACTGTTTCCGTTGTACCTGATGAGGGAGGCAGAACAGTCTCCGAAACGTTGAATTTCACAGAATAAAATTATGATATAAGAATTTTTGATATATTTATTGTCGTTGTTCTAAATTAGAAAAAGGATTGAACATTTTTTTGTAGCAATATTTGCCCAATGTCTTTCAGATGAGTTTATTCATGACAATAACGCTTTTTCTTTCAAAGATTTTTTTATAAATTTATGCACATTTAGTTTCAATACCGACGTTTTGTGATTCTATTAATCACATCATTCTGGAATATTAGACAAAATAATTTACAATATATGAACATTCAAAATAAAATGAACATTGGTTTCAAATTCAATCAAAATAATTACCGATTTTACGAGTGTCTTTTTACGAAATATTTCCTGTTCATATTTATAGAACAAGACTTTACATGATGACAGACAACGACGAAAATCGAGATATAAATATTTACAAATAGCAAGAAGTGGTGGTGTGGTTGTTGGGGTTGTTGTGGGGTGTTGGGGTTGTTGGTGTGGTTGTTGGGGTGCTCAGTGGCGGATCCAGGGGAGGGGGTGCGTGAGGGCCATGCTCCCCGCCAAAAGGCATAGTTTTTCCATTTGTTACCTTCTTTTATTTGGTAAAATTGATTTAATTCTTAATGTTTGATTTATGCAATTATTTTAAAAAATGGTATAAAATATGTACACTACAAAAATAATATACAATATAATGACAAATGTTTATTATTTAATAACGATCTATGATGGACTCCTGCAAAATGATCAGCTGGATTCGCCCCTGGTGATACTGTGTTTGGCATGGCTTATATTTTTACTGTCCGAAGCCCTTCAAAGCCTCGCGGCTAGCTTTTGGTCAGCGTGCTCGCTTTCCACTATGCGGCCCCGGTTTCGATTCCTGGTCGAGGCAAGACTATAGCGTTCCTTGCAATGTCTGAGCATATGTTACTGTGTGACGATGAGAAAATTCACTTCTTAGGTTGAGAAGACCGGAATACGGCGTGGAGGTGTCTAAGCGCTAACCACACGTACCTACTTGACCTATAGCCGTGAAGCAGGGACGTCGCCGGTAGGCCTGAGCCCGTTCATGGGCTGTCACGCCAAGTACATACATACACGCTGTGGCGTAATGTGACTCGCGCGTTTGGGGATGCTCAACAAAAACGCGAACTGAAGACATCAAGACTTTTAATGTTCTCTAGAATTTATGTTATTGAAACAAATGATACAATACTTCAACAGATTTATGTCAGGAGACTTCTTGAAAGCAAGTAATGAAATGGCTCAGCTTTAGCCCTCATGCGCGATTGGCAATGAGAATACTTGTGAATTTATATATGAGTATTTCAAATCAAAGTAAAATTTAATATATTTAAGTAAGAATTCAACTTCTTAGATATTAATTAAAAATTAGTAGGCAAGCACTATTTCTACTGTTTGTGCCCACGACCAAGCACAGAATCACGAGTGAGGAAGAAAAATATTCCTCTGACAACCGCAAGTGTGCTGCGCTCTCGTGCACAAACGAGCAACTTGCTCATAAGCCTTTTCTCAGCCTTAAGCTAGCTTCTCGGGACTCGAGAATTTGGGGCAGAAGTGACGAGGGAAGGGGAAGTCTCTCCGTCTGCGCATGTGTCATTGCTCGACGCAATCTCGCGGCAGACGCTGGAAGTATTTTAGCGTCTAAACAATCAGAGACCAGCAGAGGAAGCAGGCCATGGGGGTGAAGGAGAGGTGCTCACCTGCGTTGTACTCGTCGAAGAAGACGGAGCCCTGGAAGTTGTGGGAGAACTTGCGTGCGTCGCTGCTGAACTTCTTCTCGAGGTCGCGCTGCTGCAGCAGCCCCTGCAGCTCCACGCGGCTCGGGATGGACGACTTGAGCAGGTTGTTGAGGTGCGTCCACACGAACGAGCCAACTGCGCACGCACGGAAAGCCGCCTTGCAACTCCTTCGTACGCTACATTATTCTTATGCTATTAAAGCCTCTTTGCAACTACTTAGGGATCATTATTGTTATGGTATTAAAGCCTTTTTGCAACTACTTGTCAGAGTACATTATTGTTATGCGATTAAAGTCTCTTTGTTTCTACTTGTTAGGGTACATTATTGTAATGCTATTAAAGTTTCTGTGCAACTACTCGTTAGGGTACATTATTGTTATGGTATTAAAGACTCTTTGCCGCTACTTGTTAGGGTATGTTATTTTTATGGTATTAAAGCTTTTTGCAACTATTTTTTAGGGTAATGCTGCTGAACAAAACCACATAAAATGGTTTTCCAAAACGTAATGCCCTTGAACAACAAATAAATAATTTCTCGAAAGAATATGTCTCTTTAAAAGTTTAGACAACAGGAGTTTTGTATTTTATTTAGTCAATGTCAAGTAAAAGTTAACATTAACATTTTTGTTGAAGTTAACATTTTTGTTTAAATTAACATTTTTGACAGTCTGCAAACGATATTTCGGGAGCTACAGAACACCCATCTTCAGGTGTATTGCAATACAATACAATTATTTTAATTACTAAACACACAACAATAATTAAGAAGACTTTGCCAGGATTAAAGAATTAACATATAAACATATTGTTTTTAAATAAAACATTTCAAAAGAAACAGAAGAGTTTCCTGTCTACTGTTCTTCAATGCCTGGTCTGACCTCCTATGAGGAGAAGTTAGCTATTGTTAAATTAAGATAATAGGTTTTAAATTTTCTTTACAATGTTTTTGAAATTGTGATCGTTATTTCTAGTAAATATTCCGTACCAATGTAAAAAAGTAGAGTTCTTCTGTTTGTTACTAACAGACATCTTGTTAGTTCATAGACATTATACTTCATACAATTTTCTTGTTCTTTCGAGAAAAGACAAAAACAATAAGACAGTATTCTATTAAAAATACTCTCCTGTAACACTGCAATAAATTAAATATTTATAAAACAGGAATAAACGGAATAACACAATCAAATATTTATATTTTTCAGGCAAAATCGAAATATTTTCATTGTTTGTGGGTTTATCCTGAGTTCCTGGGTATCTAACGTGACCATACACACCTCTCTAAAGGCCGGAGGGCGCATACTTTCTGTCAATTTCTGTGCGCATTGAAAATTACTAATGTAGAAGTAATATAAATTACGGTTGACACATGGTGAAGTAGTGAATCCGTTCGCCTTTACTGATGGGTGTCGGTAGTTGACGTCTTGGTGGATCCACTGCGAATTTGTGTTGAATAAAGAGGACTCGCGAGAGGTCTCCTCAGGGTTATTCCGTTTCATGTTCATAACCGTCTATCTAAAAAATCTTTAATATATTCCAGGTATGTTAAAAAAAACTAAGGCACTGAAAATAATGAAGCGACACAATCTTATGACCACCTACGCCAAAGGATTCCACATTGCGTAGGGCTTTATTACTTGAAATGGGTGGACGGACGGTGGATGGGTAACAACGCTTCACAATTTATCCCGTGTTCAAAAAGTAGGGGCAAAAGGGGTAGCCTTTTCTTCAAACGTTCCTAATTCTGGCCGCTGGGTAGTGACGCAGGAGCGCGTGTGGGAGGCGCGTACGCGGAAAAAACTACCTGGCGGTCCTCTGGACAACGACGAACGGACTCCTAAGACAAAAGTATAGACTTTATATATAACAGTAACAGAGGATTACTATAATAAAATGAATAAAGAAACGGAGAATTACTCCAAAAGCGCTCAACGTCCAGCAAGGAGTTAAGAGACACGTTGCGTCGTGATGACGCAACAAATATGGGAAAAAAAGTGATCGCGACCAATTCGGCTTTCCAGCAATTTCTGGAAGACGCGTCGCGAAATTCTGATTTTGAGCTATTTAGGACGGTTAAGATGACTTTAGGGCACATTTTCATTATCATCAAGGTCAGAAGATGTTCAGCTGTCGATGACAGCCTGCGTCTGTATTCTAGAAGTAGTATTCGAATTTTTACAAATGGAAGGGAATGAACGTAGATACGTAGATGTATAGCTGAAATAAATTATGAAAAAACGATTGCTTCCAAAAAATCTAAATTAATTTATACAAACCACTTTTACTCTCATTGATGTTTTCACGTAATTACTTACGGCTGTGTATACGATAGAAATAAAAGATAAAATAAAAAATAAATAATAAAACCAATAAAAACTTTTCACTCCGAATGGGACATTCGAATTCTTGAATACTGAAATTCTCGAACTCTCGAACCCTCGTCTCACCGAGGAAGACCCTAAAAGACACGGATGGCTGTTCCAAATGCTACTTAATTAGGGCTTGCTAACGCGTCGTCGTCCGGACAAAAAAGAGCACACACATGACTCCGGCCGTGAATACTAAAGACTGCCTTTTCAAAACTAGCCAGCCTCAATGTATTAGGGGTTACCACTTTGGCTTCCAAACCCAAGTTCGTGGATACAGCCGGTTCGAGGGAGCAAAGTTTGAAAGGGCGCAAAATTGTCAGTGCGTCAGCTACGAACACGAGTGCGAAAAGGTAGCGTTGGGCGACCATGTGCTGCAAACTTTGAAACTGGTCAATGGACAATACACGAGTCTCCAGAGCTTGAGAATAAGGCAGTAAAAACAACGTGAATCTTTCAAATTGCTGGGTCAGATTGGGGTTCGAGAACATTTTGGATTTGTCTCTTAGCTCGTCCCTAGTATTGTACCACAGCTTCTGGGTCGATGACACCCATCTCGATCATGTTTTTCGTCCAGTTTCCCTGATCCTTTGAGCAAATGCTTAGATGGACCCTCATTTTACTTCTGGACATGAATGTAACTTCATTATCTGTGCATGACTTCTAATTTTAATAGGAAACATAGTGATTCAAATTATCGTTCTCCACATTGTCGCGGCAAAAAGTATTATTCATTAATGAAGAACATGATCAGGGTTAAGAGCACAAACTTATAGGTAATTTACCTTTGAAAATAGATTTTATTACATAGGAGCGAATATTTTGTCAACAAAACTTGCAAAAACGCTCTTTTTTCTGCATTTAAAATTCTATTAGATATGGCTTAGGGTAGAGATCACATAATTATGAAAACGTGCACAGAATTCACTTCTCCCCGTAACACGTCCCACACAGTTTTTGACGTAAAATAAATAAGTAAAAGCTATTTCTCGTCTAGTTTTCAGAACGAGGGCGCATGCTAGGAGAGCGTACGCTTTCCGGCGGCGGCAAGCACAGTACCTTGGTTCACCTCCTCCACCTCCAGCGTGTGCTTAATGGTCTTGATGACGTTGTAGTTGGGGCAGCGCATCACCTGCAGGTAGGCGGCTATCCGCAGCTCGGAGTCGGCCGTTTGGTTGCGGAACAGCTCCAGGAAGAAGCGCCGCGTCTCCTCGCACGGCAGCCGCCTGCGCCGCCACGCACACAAAGCACACTCAAGCGCGCCGCGACTTTCTAATAGCACGTTCCAATTTGTCAGGCCGACTGGCCAGTCAATCCGACAAATTGCATCGTGTGGTGGCAAGTTGTCTATCAGAAACTTTTGTGGGCGGTTGGTTGGTTCTGACGACACAACCGCCGATTCTCCCACCATACTGCCAGACAAATTGTGTAGTGTGTGGAAGTGTTGGGCCAACTTACCGTGATTCAAAACCTCAAAACCCTGGCTCAAATGTGAAATTGTTTTTAATTGGAAAGTTCTCTGGTAGTCTGTGACTGTAAGGGTTAACTATTATGAAGAAAATTTCTGAATTGGATCTTTTTTTGGGGCCAGATTTTCGATGTCGGGAATCACTGTGAAACAACAGGGTTAACTGTTATGAACAAAATTTCTGAATAGGATATTTTTTGGGGCCAGATTTTCGAGGTCTGAAATAACTATGAAACAACAGGGCTAACTATTCTGAACAAAATTTCTGAATAGGATATTTTTTTGAGTCCGGATTTTCGAAGTCGGTTATCGCTGTGAAACAACAGCACTTCATTTTCCTTAGATTTCCGACATGCTCGCCTGTTTCCTTCTTGAAATTCCGAGCACTACTGAAAAGTCGGATTGTTGGTTGGACAGTGTGTAGCCGAGACTCCTATTTCGTTGCCCCGACGGTCGGTCCGACAATTTGGTCCGTATGTAGAGGCCTTTAGAGCACATACGAGCACACAACACCCAAAAACCCATGGTTAAAGTACACTCAAGATCACACAAAGTTCACACAAGCACACACTCACAGAAGTATATGGTTAAAGCGCTCACGAGCCCACGGCTAAAGCGCACTCAAACACTAAGCGCACATAAGCCCGTGGTTAGAACACTCTCAATCACACAGAGTACACTCTTTCAGACTGTTAGAGCACACGCAACAACACGATTAGAGTGTATACAAACACTCCTAACACTTTGCTTTTGGTGCGCTTAATATCTCAAACGTTTGTCAAAAGGCCCTGACGTGTGACCGTGAAAGGGTCATGAAGTGTGGGCCACATGAAGATTGTGGATTAGCCCATAATCAGGCTATAATGCTGGTAGTTGGACATAGGAGGTAGGAACGCGTACGATCCTAGGCTTTTTGTTCAAGTTCTCCACGTATCTGCCTGGAATTGAGCGGAGGAAACCAGGGCGATGGGGTGATATTATTATTATTATTTCCATTACATCGCGACTAAAGATGTTATGAGTCGGCTGAATATAAAATCTACTCCAGGTTGCAACCAGCTACCTAAGGAGTAGATCTAGGGAACATCGGTGCCTCTACAATACTTTGCGCAAAATGTGGGCTGTTCGAAATAAAGCTATTTCTTGCACTTCCCAGTCCTTTGAATTACCTGGGAGTTTAGACAAGTTCTTACTCAAATTTTGCGGAACAAATCCCAGAGCTCCGATAACTATCGGGACGACCTGTGCTTTTACGCTCACATTCGGCTGATCTCGATTTCCAAACTCTTGTATTTAAGACGTTTCTCTGCCTCCTTGGTAACAACATTTTGATCGCAAGGCACAGCAACATCCACAAGTAGACAGAATTTTTTCTCTAAATCCCGGATAACAATATCCGGTTTGTTTGCTGCTATAGTGCGATCCGTTTGAATTTGTTGGTCGTACAATATTGTACACAATCCAACCGATGTCACCGGTTTTGGTGAGTGTTCGTACCACTTGGGGCATGTGTTTGGAACTTCGAGGGCGGTACAGATCTGCCAGTGGAGGTAACTACACACCCTGTCGTGTCTTTTAAGTATTCGGTCTTTGCTAGAATTGGACAAGCTGAGACAACATGATCAATGGTTTCTACTTGCTCCTGGCAAATTCGGCATTTGTCATCTTGGGAAATTTTGAGAACCGCTTTATTATAATGTCGTGTTCTCAACGCCTGATCTTGAGCAGCTACTAGAACTGCTTCCGATTCTGGCTTCATTCTTCCCCTTTTAAGCCACATAAATGATTGATCTTTATTGATCTGCACCTTGTCCATTCTTTTTAGATATTGCCCATGGAGGGGTTTGTCCCTCGACGACTTCTTTAACATTTTTTGTGTCTCACATTTCATGTTTAGTTGTACCAGAATTTCAGTGTCTGTGTTATTTGACGTGTCTTGCATAGTTTTCTTTGCAATACTTTTTGCTACACTAACAATGCCTCTGTTTCCCATTCTTTGATCAGATTTCATCATCTGCCGCATTAGAGGGTCATCTTGACGACTGACTACATATTTTCCCATTCCAACTATTGCATTGTGCCAAGAGGCTTCAATTCGTCTGAGGCCTCTTCCTCCTTCCTTACGTGACACATAAAGTCTATGTACATCAGCTCGAGGGTGGGCGACATGATGCATTGTTAGCAGTTTTCTGGTTTTTCGATCCATGGTGCGGATTTCTTGCTCAGTCCAGTCCACTAGTCCGGAACTGTAGTCAATTACAGGCACCACCAGACTACCAATTGCAGATATTTTATTATTATTATTATTATTATTATTATTACTGTTATTATCGTTAGCAATATGATTATTAGAAATCATCGAGAAATAAGTATTGAGTGTTTGACTATTTAGTTACGAAACTGTACTATGGGGAGGGGCATTAATAGAAAAACCACCACAAAAACTAGTATCTCATTTGAAGACATCCACGTATTTGGTAGAACAGACACGACATGTGTCTCAAAAACACAATTTATTGAGAAAACATTCTTGGTATTGGTTAATTATTTACTTCCGTTTAACGTGTATTAAACTACTCACTGTTGCAATTCTGTCAAATGTACAGTGGGCAGACGCTGTTCATGGTGAAACATGCTCGTGAGTATGTAGACAAAATTTGTTACAAAATTCAAAGCACTTCGAGTGCTTTGAAACGAATTGCAACAAACTTTGTATCAACAAGCAAACATACAATTGTAGCAAACTTTGTCACAAACAAACTTTGTAACAGACTTTGTAACAACAAACTTTGTAACAAACAAACTTTGTAACAAATTGAGTAAAAATTTGGGGGGTAAAAACCGACGATTTTTGAAAACGAATTTTCTTGTAAGAACCTTTTGAATTGAATTGAATTGAATTGCCTTATTTTACGTGGCGAAACTAAGGCCATGAGGTCTGCTCTTCCGTCTGACCACGCAAATTTCCCTACGCTCCTTTCACCAACTAGCGGAGAAAGAAGGTACGCGATGGCGTACGATGGGCGACGAAACAGGCCATTTTGAATTTTGCTCAGAGGCGTCATTTAGGCTTGAGGATCTTTTACATGCAGTAAATCTACTAACATGGGACAGCCGGCTTTACTTCCCCTCCGAATGAAGGCGTACGAAAGACTTTTTCGCCCCTCAAAATCCATGGCTTCGATCGGGTTTGAAACCGCGTGAGTATTACAGTCCGGTAAGCTAACCGTTACACCATCGCCGCCACAAAGCCTTTATTACTTGAATTGTAGCTGTTTCGCGGCTCGGAGCCGCGAGGGAAGGGGCGTCGGCAGCTCACCTGTGCGCGTCGATGCAGGCGAGGCGCAGCTCCAGCGGGATGCCGGGGTCGGCCAGGCAGCGCCCCAGCACCGTGCGAACGGAGTCCGTCGCCAGCCCCACGTTGGCCAGCGCCTTCACCGCCACCACCGCCTGCGGCACACATACACACGCGCGCACACGCCTTTAGCACACGGCATTCGTATTGAATTGAATTGAATGTAACTTCATTATTTGTGCACGTCTTCTGAATTTCAGTGGGAAATATAGTTATTGAAATTATTGTTTTCCATATTGTCGCGGCAAAAAGTATTATTCTTTCATGAAGAACATGATGAGGGTTAAGGGCACAAATTCGTAGCTAATTTACCTTTGAAAATATATTTTATTATATAGGAGCGAATATTTTTGTCAACAAAACTTGAAATAACCGGACTTTTTCTGTATTCAAAATTCGATTAGAATATGGTTTAGGATAGAGATCACAGAATTATGAAAACGTACACAAATTTCACTTCTCCCCATAGTTCGTCACACACAGTTTTTAAACTGTTTTGACGTAAATAAATAAATAAAAATAGAAGTCTTATTTTACGTGGCGAGACTCAGGCCATTAGGCCCGCTCTTCCGTCTGACCACGCAAATTTTGCTGCGTTCCTTTCACCAACAAGCGGAGAAAGAAGGCGATTTGAATTTAGCTCAGAGGGGCACTGACATAGGCTTGAGGATCTTTTACATGCAGTCAATATACTAACGTGGGACAATCGACTTTACTTCCCCTTAGAAGGAAAGCGTACGAAGGATTTTTTCACCCTTAAAATTCCACGGCTTCGATCGGGTTTGAATCCGCGAACTTAGGTATAAAAGTCCGAAACGCTAACCATCGACTCCGCAGTATTCCTAGACAGGTCTCCTACCGGTGGGTGGTGTCAGGAAGTCGGTCGCACGTACAAAAGCTTTGGAGGGAAATTGGAAACTCCTGACATCATTGGTGCCTAGGTTGGCGCACATAGAAGACAAGTGGAGGCTCCGTGCCCTCTGGGACTGATAATCCTAGTAGGATACTGGATTCGCTGTGAGGATTCCCTTCACCCTTCAGGAAAAATTGAAAAGCGAGTAGTTTGGACCTGTGTGTCGTATTACTCCAGTTCCAAGCAGAAAAGTTAGTATGTTTCGAGCAGGTAAACCGCCCAGGTTATGGTAGATGTTTCGATTGATTGATGCGTTATTCCGGGTGCTTCAGGTGATAAGTTCATGATTCCCGTAAGTGTAGTGTTTTTGCTCGTGGTGTATCTGTGACCTTCCCCCACTAGATGGTGAGATCCGGCGCCGACCTTCCGTCGGCCAGCGAAGTTTTCCTCAACCAAGTGTCTCCCATCAGCGGGGCATCGCCCCAGCCTGGGACAAGCTTTAAGCTCCCGGCCGGTCTTCCGATACGTGAGGGAGTGTAATGCGTGTACGTGTGAATGTGTGTAAGGGGTTGGATAGGACAAGGAAAGGGAAGGAAAGATCGCGCGCGGCCCGTGGCTCGTTTGTTAGGGTACTGCTCCGGTATTCACCTAGAGTTAATCGGTGAAACCAAGGGAAACTAACGATCAGAGCCGTTAGAATTCTCCTCCAGACAGCGACTGAACTCGACCTAGCTGACAAGCTAGTGTCGAAAATCCTGCCACCGGCGGGACTCGAATCTAGGACCTACCGGTCAGATGCACTGCAGTGACATCAGTTGATGCCCTGAGCCACCATTCCCGATGGGGGTAATGCGTTCTGACGATTCTAGATCCTACCATGACGATGCGTCACTGCCCCTTTAAACGGGGTAAGAATATGGCTAAAAGATAGGTGTCCACTCGTGTGGTCTGTAAACTCCCTGGTACTCACAAAGCAGTAAAGAGGTTGCAAACATAGTATACAAGCCTCTCTTTATTGATCTTGCAATCTTATCATTGCCTTGCTTCCTCATTTATGAAGTAGTATGTTTTGTGAAAACACGCGCTGAAGGGTGGACACCTGTTTTCATGGAATACTGGCATCTATAAAAGGGATGTGGTCCTGCAATTTAGATTATCCAGTAATAGAGGTCTATGATCCATTAGTAGGGTCCCTAGCTTTTCTTCTGATCGGCTAATGCAGCTTTTTGCTCCAAAACACAAACATTTTTACTGTTTTTGACATTAAATAAATTAATAAGTAATATACAAAAGTCTGGTCGCAACACAATATGATACCAGACACATACACATTATTGCTATCACCACTTCCACTACTGCAATCATTATCATAAACTTAATCATTAACTAAGTATATACTTAAGTATTAACGTAGAAATTCATCTAGATCAACTGATGTGCAGGAAGTGTCATTAAAGATAGGAGAAATTAGTTCATCGTATTAATGTGAAAATTCGTCAATATAATTATCTACACAAAGACGCAACGAAAATTTGAGAAAACAGAAAGAAACCGGAAACATTCGTAAATGACAGCAAAACACACCACCAACTTTCAAATTGTGCGGAAAACTACCGAATTGTACCACCAGATATTCCAATAGCAACAAATAAGTTCCGATTAATTAACGACACGGTCGGTTTTTAAATTTTTATTTGATATAGGAACGCCTGTTCGAAATCAATTTTCGCTGTGTCTACACCTTAAGTAATTAACCTTAAGTAAAAGTATAAAAATACAAATTTCTATCTTACTCCGTTGGCTCAAACTTAACTATACAATTGCGGGGGCGCAGAAATTATATTATACTTGGGTTTTTATTTCTTGGCGCGTGGGGGTGTGTCTTCACGTTGGAATATCTCACGGTATTTTGCGTCGTTCTCGAATGTGCCGGTAGGAGACGCATGATCGTCCGCACTGCTCGATCCCTGCAGAGGGAGTGGTCGTGGCTGCGTAGGTGGACACGACCTCTGGTGGGGAGTTGGAGGCGACCACCCGGACCTCTAATTTCACGGCGACACTCACGTCGTTAGCCTCAAGGCGGAGGCAGTGAGCAGGCGATGCTAAGCTCCTGGTCGACGGTTCACCTCAGCGACCCACCAGTTGGGCCCCTGGCGCGTCAACCTCATGGCAGGGTTGGGTGCAGGAGACCCCTCAGGGTGCACTGAATCCCACAAATAGAAGTCCGGCGGTTAAACGACCATCCGCCAGGTTACCTTGGTCACGGCCTCACCCAGGTCGGTAGCCTAACGTGTAGGCAGTGGGAAGACGGGTTGGGGGCCCCAGGCCCCCCGGGCTTCGGCCAGGGCGGCCCCCAGTTGGGCACTTGGCTTCGTCATGGTAGTGGCCCGATACTTTGGGCAAAGAGGAGGGAAGCGGTGTCTCGGCGCACGTGAGTGTCGAGTTACCATACAGGTAATATTGTCTCCGGTACTAACCTGAATAGCTAGTAGCTCTGAGCTGGCAGTGCGGCCCCACCCAGGCATCGAATAGGAAGGTTGCCAAGAGGGCAAACTAGGTACCGGCCGGATCCGATTACCTGCCCGGCGACGTCCTTGTACGTAGTTGGGAGGTAAGGATAAAGACCAAGAGCCATAGGTGCCCACCCTGGGGACTTCTCCCCTAGGTAGAACAAGGACCAGCGGAGGTGGTAATCCCGCGAGCACTGCTCGATATAGTTGCGATCATGCGATTCCCAGCGGCATGACTGAGAACGACGCGAAATACCGTGAGATATTGAAGATATCCCCACGCGCCAAGAAATAAAAAAACTAAATATGTAGAAAAATAATGGCATCATCTGGGTTGGCAATCCTATATATGCAAATTGCATTTGAAGCTGCAAGGAAGGTCCGAAAGCGCAGGGAGGGTGCTTCGCCACCGGTCAGCCCCACGGGAAAGGGTCGGGGGGGGCACGGGGCGGGGACGGGGGCGGGGCGGAACGCAGCACGCACCTTCTCGAGGGGCTCGCGCGTCCACACGCGCGCGGTCATGGCGTCGCGCAGCACGCGCAGAAGGTGGTCCACGATCTCGTAGACGGGCCTCTGGTCGGCGCAGCTGGGGTTCCAGCGGCAGTACGAGCGCACCACCGACGACACCGCCAGCACCTGCTGCGCGTCCGCGCTCGTGTTGCGCAGCAGCGGCGACAGCAGCGCCACCGTGCGCAGATCGGGCCTGCGCACAAACGAGGGGCTCTTGCTTTCTCTCTCTCTCTCTCTCTCTCGTACATACACATACATCGAGGGCTCAAATCCACAACCACGCTGAAAATAAATTTTCATGGAATTTCCTTAAAACTATTTCAGATGGAATACTAATATACTCTGGTTCAATACCTGAATTTTATTATTTTCTTGGGGTAAAATGTCAAAAATTGCGGGACAAAATTATAAAGAATAAAAGCGTAATATTTATATTTCTTAAACAGAAAATTCAGAGCGAGTTGTTTTTTCTTTCATTTTTAGATTTCCTTTATTATAAATTTTCCCCATCAAATCGCTCTGAGCAGCAATATCATTGAAAAATCTGTTCTATTCTAGAGAGAGCTACGTGATGTTGACCATAGACAAAGTAAGGTTCTTCTAAAATTACACCCTCTAGTCGAAAGATTCCTTAGTAGTATGAGAAAGTTTCAAAGTCTCCTGTATTGTCTCTATAGCATTTGCTGGCACCACCAATTGAATTCCGTACCGACCGCCTTTACTGCATTGCAATAGTCCTGCCATGTTCGCGTGCCCTTGGCCAGTGCACGGGCGCGGTGGGCGGGGCTCACCTGGGAATGAAGGCGACGGCGAAGAGCCAGTCGTGGGCGACGGAGCGGTCGACGGTGGCCGCGCAGGATGAGGTCGCGCATCAGCGCCACGGCGGCGTTGCTGCCCAGCAGCGGCAGCGCCGACAGCAGGTGCTGGCGCGCGGTGGGGCACAGCGCCGACGCGCGCAGGTACAGCTGCGTCAGCGCGCTCGACGACAGCAAGCGCGCTGTGCGCAGGAAGTGCGCGAACGCGTGCGGGAACTGCGGTTGCACGTCGCCCTGCGCACCCAACGCGCCGCCGTTCAAACCGCGCACGACTCTAGAGCATCATTCTATACTTTTTCAACTTCAAAATGAGACCAGACAATTTAAAATTGGGTACTAACATACTCAAAATGAGTATAAACACATGCAGATTGGGATTAAACACAAGCAGTTTGAGACGTAACAATTTCAAACCGAGAAAAAACAAAGTTGAATTTGCTAGAGTTTCATTTGTTGTTAACAAAACTAACCTATATTTCGCCGTGTATGGGTAAGGTAATTGCGTTATAATGATTTACGCAAAGAAGAAGGAAGCTGAGGGGAACAAAATACAAATTTGTGCAGTATGTATAGTAATAATGGTGACTGGAGGGGGCTCGCTAATACACTAGGAGTGAAAAGGTCAACTGCATATCGGTGGGGAAATGTCAAGACGAAATACCGCAACACGGTGGACGAAGATGAGTGAACACAAGGATTTAATGGTTCAGTACATAGATGAAAATCCCAGAATTACATTAAAATAACTAAATCGTAATTTTGAAGATCGGCATCAAGTTATTGTTTCTACCAAATGTTTGCATCAACATTCGGATGGCTTGATGTTTACGATAAAAGACATTCGTAGAGAGCCCGAGAAAATGAACAGCGTTGTAAATAAAAGAAAACGATACGAATTTGTGCTAGAGCTTTTAAATTATTAGACAGATAATATCCCTAAATAGTTGTAACCTGATTTATATTTACTTTCCTGTTGCAACCTGTTAAGCCTAAATTTGGAAGTGATTCATCTCGATTTGAATGTGTGTATTTCCAATTTCAAATTGTTTGGTCCCAACTGGATTTTGTTTGTTACCAATTTGATATTGTTTGGTCTCAATTTAAAGTTGAAAAAACATAGTTGATTGATTGATTAGTGATTCCGGGCGCGTCAACATCTAGGGTCATTAGACCCGTAAGTGTAGTGCATGCTTTTTATCGTGGAAGGTGGTGGTGATCTTCCCCCGCTGGCTGGTGAGATCTGGCGCTGACGTACGTCAGCTTGCGGGTATTTTTCTAACCAGGTATCTCACACCAGCGTGGCACCTCCTCAGCCAGAACAAGCTCTAAAGAGCCGGACTGGTCTCCCGACAAGTGTGGTAGTGTTGGGGATGTGGGTGTAAGTGTAAGTAAGGACTTGTAGGGAAGAGGTAGAAAAGATCGCGCGGGGTCCGTGGCCCGTTTGTTAGGGTACTGCTCCGGCATTCGCCTGGGGTGGATCATTGAAATCATGAATTATCTGGGGAAAAATCATAGAAAAATACCGATCAGAGCAACCGGCGTCTAGAATTCTCCTTCAAACAGCGGCCGAATTCGACCTAGCTTTCTAGCTAGTCGAAAATCCTGCCACCGTCAGGACTCAAACCCTAGGACCTCCGGTCAGAGACTCTGCTGTGACATCAGCTGATGTGTTTAGCTCATTCAACAGTTTTCAAATACCGTCTAACATAAAGGAATCACCATTTTTAATATATTATTTGAGAGTATGTTGGGGATGCGTCTTAAGGATACACAGGTATTTCGGAATAAATGTTACAATAAATAGGACTAAATTCGGTTCGGAATAAATGTCTAGATTCGCTGCACAGTCGGTGTCTTAAGAGAGGTCTAATTCGTTTCTGGCGGAAGGCGAGCAGCCCCCACTGCCCCGTCGTCGCAGGGCCAAGGAGATAAAAGGATGCGGAGCGCTGGCGAAGGACGTGGCGCCATGACAGCGGCACCTCCAGACCCGTCCTGCTCGCTGTACTCACGTTCAGGTCCTCACTCACGCTGAGGTACTCACGTCGTGCAGGCGGCACATGGTGCGCAGCAGGTCTCGGGAGGTGCGCAGCTCGCCGGACGTGGGCTTCGGGGTGAGGTCGTGGTCGAACAGCAGCGGCACCCGCCGGTCCACGGGCTCTGCGCAGGAGGGAGGCGCGGGAGCCGCGTCAGCGGAGGCTCTCCGCTTAGGGATGGCAAAAAACATCGATGTTTTGAAAACAGGTGATGAGTCATCACATGTTTTAAACACGTCGATGTGGATTCAAACCCAATTTGATGCAGTCAAGGAGATTTCGATAACTGAAATCTCTATGACAGGAGGCGCGCCGTGCGCAGGAAGTGCGCGATCGCGTGGTGGTGGATGCAGTAACATAACCTAACCTAACCCAACACGTGGATAAGTTTTTAAAACATCGATATTTTCCTTCAGAAACATCGATATATGAACATCGATATTTTGTTTTCGATGTTTTCGTCGCATCGAGATTTTGTTGGAAAACATAGATTTTTTATTTTTTATTTTTATATAAAACGCACGGTGTAGAGCAATCCACAGCAATATCGAAATTTTGCGTCATTCTCTTTATCACGCTACATATTTCGCCTGTGCAATCTGAGGAAGTTTGAGAGTTTCTCGTGTTACGATTGTATATTGTAGCTAGGTGTGTCATGCCTGAATCGGCAATAGTGTTAGAACTGGCCCTTAGGCTGTCACACTTTCACACTCTCAGGTTCTCGCACCCTAACACCGAGGCCTTCCGGCTTACACGTCCTCAGACCTTCAGGCTCTCGGGCGTGGAGGACCTCAGACCTCAGGCTGTCACGCTTTCACGCTCTGAGTCTTTCAGGTTCTCTCGCCCTCACACCATCAGGCCCTCAGGCTCTTAGGTTCTCAGTTGCAGTAGTTTTCAGGTCGTCAAACTTAAGATTTGTAATATTTAAGATCGCCTTTTGTAATTTGTATTCTTCGGGACCTCTGTGATATAATTCTGCTTGCATCGTGAATTATTGACAAAAACCCAATTTATTGACAAAAAACTAAACCCAAAATTTAGAATGATATGATTTAGTGCATGGCATCGTCTTAGACATTAAATACATTATATTATACTATCAAGCAGGGAAATCATTACTATATTTCAAGTCTAAATAGTGACCTGAGTAAATGTAATGTAAATAGAGCTCTGAAAGTTATTCAACAATATGGGTATGTAAAGCTTTTAAATGAGCTGTCTTGTTTCTTGTGAGTAGATCTGACCTCTTTTTGTTTTCATCCTGTTCCCCCTGACTCCCTCGACCGAGCGCCTGGGCCACACTGCTCGTCGCAGGCCCTCAGCTGAAGCAGCCACCTTCCCCTACCCTCTCCAAAGAGATTGTGAAGAAAGCTATGTTGGCGTCAAAAATATGAATGGCCAATTTGAAGAATGATCAATTTAATTCTCATCTCCCGGATTGAGAAACGTTTCCAGGTGAAGTAATTATAACGTTTCTCTTCGTCAGAATATGGCAAACAATGATACTGAAATGAAATTTTCAGAAAAAATAATTTAGAACTAGAAAAGTTTCTGATAATATACGTTGTATATGAATGTTGAATAAGGAAATGTCAACTTAGTCAAGACAGACAGCTAGTGTGTCATTATCAAATGATCTCATCATAAAAGTGACCCCTTGATGGGTACCACCATTAAATTGTCCATCTTCATAAACTTTTCTTACTATCTGATTGCTGTAATTATTTTAAAAATGTTAAATATAAATCTCATTGACGATACCGTAGTTTAAAACCCACAAAATAATTTTAACGTCAGAAATCTAAAATTACAACTCATCAACGAACAGCAACGAAATTCTCAATATTCTGTTCATCTTATTTCAATATTACCTGACAGCAGAGATGCATGACAATAAATATAATTACAAAATCGTAGTCATGGAAGTAAAGAAAGAATGTTCACCCAACAGCCGAGCCGTCGATTCAACTGCAAATGCGAATAGAGCCTGAAGGACCGAAAGCAGAATACGGAGATCAGCGTGGATATACGAGGGCAAGCCAATAAATAAGTCCCAAAACGGAATTGAGGCAAAAACAACGTAACTTTCTGACATTTTATTTCACTTTTCCACATAATCACCCTGTACATTCAGGCACTTATGCCAACACATTACAAGTCCGTGAAAGCCAGCAGCAAAGAAGTGCTGTGGTTGCTGTCGCAGCCAACGTATAGCCTCATAGATTACAGTGAAACTGTGAATGCCTCATGGTGAAACTGTGAATGTCGCGACGAACTTCACCACTTTGCGGGAACTCTTACAGGCCATTCGCCGCAAGCGACCTGGACTCCTGTCAAAGGGTGTGATTCTTCTGGATGACAATGCCCGCCCTTACATAGCAAGACCAACGCAGGAGCTGTAACGGACATTTCATTGGGAACGCTTGGAACATCCACCGTACAGCCCTGACAGCCCTAGTAATTTTCATCTGTTTGGGCCCCTAAAAAGTCATTTGGGTGGCCGTCATTTTGATACAGATGATGCCATAATCTATGAGGTTACACGTTGGCTGTGACAGCAACCAAATGACTTGTTTGCTGCTGGTTTTCAAGGAATTGTAATGAGATGGGATAAGTGTCCAAATGTACAGGGTGATAATGGGGAAAAGTGAAATAAATGTCAGAAGTTACTTTGATTATTTTCGCCTCAATCCCGTTTTGCGGCTTATTTATTGACTTGCCCTCATACATTAATGATTAAGTATATGGGATAAAAGTCATATCTAATGTATATTTGTTTAAGTATCATCTCAGTAGTTAAGGTAAAAATCATCTTACATGACGGTGCTTTCCGCGGGTTAACTAGAATTTGATATGTGGCCCATAAGCCTTTCCAAGTTGGACAGCCGTGCCTTACGCGTATCTGCGCCTACGTCTGCCTGCCAGCACGTGTCTCTCTACTCTTCCTGCCGGCGCGAGTCTGTCTACGTCTGCCTGCCGGCGCGTGTCTGTCAACTCTGCCTGCCGGCGTGTATCTGTCTACGTCTTCCCGCCGGCACATGTCTGTCTACGCCTGCCTGCTGGCACGTGTCTGTCTACTTCTGCCTGACGGCACGTGTCTGTATTCGTCTGTCTGCCGGCACTTATCTACGTCTGCTTGCCGGCACTTGTCTACGTCTGCCTGCCGGCACGTGGCTGTCTACGTCTGCTAGCAGGCACGTGTCTGTCTACGTCTGCCAGCCGGCACATGCCTGTGTACGTCGGCCTGCCGGCGCGTGTTTACGTCTGCCTGCCGGCGCGTGTCTATGTCTGCCTGCCGGCGCGTGTCTGTCTACGCCTGCCTGCCGGCGCGTGCCCGTGTGCGCTGGTTTGCGCGTGAGCGCGTGCGTCGTACCGGAGGAGCCGGCGGGCTCCGCGTCCTCCTGCAGCAGCTGGAGCGCCTGGCGCACGCGCGTCGTGGCGCCGCTCGAGCCGTTGGAGAAGGGCTGGAAGACGTGCGCCTCGGAGCAGTCGATGCGGCTGTACACGTTGTGGTCCACCCACAGGTCGCACGAGCCGCGCGACCGCACCACCGGCACGCCGTGCTGCGCCTGCAACGCCCACATCGTTTGTACCTCGGAGCTACACAAAGACAGTAAACATTGCTCAAAGCTGAACCTCAAGGTACCAGGAGTTTTTTTCATATTAGACAACACTAGCGTAAGCGTGCGAGAAATCTCGCATGCTATACCCGACCCTCTTCCTTATTTTTCCATTTCCATATTTAGCATGTACTATATATTTTTCCTCAAGACCCACTTATCCACTTGTTCTATGTGTACGTTACCTTGTAATTGATAACAACATAATACCCTTATACACCCTTATCTATACAAACTATTCTTATTTAACTTTATTATCGAGCAAAGAGGTACACCTGTGTAATTCAATCGCATAGAATATCAAGTAATTAGTAATTTCCCATACAGTTGCAGATTCTACAGGCTCTAAACAGGTGGGGTAGAATCGAGACACGTCGAACCAGAAAAAATGTAATAGAATGGTCATGAAGATCTTATGCGGTAGATTGAGGCGTGAGGAACGTTTCTTTAAAATTTTAGTTTTTAAGGCCTTAGAACGCTTCGTTTAGGAGTTAGTTGACGATATAGATTCAAAATCCCTGACGTGCGTTGCGGGTTGTATATTACATGAACATTTAGACGCGTTTTTTAAACAAATCCTTCATATTTTTAAAGGAAAAGTGCAATTCGTCACGTCTACGTGAAATTATCTTTCTTTAGAGGCCTCATTTATAAAGATTGGTTGCGTATGAGAGCCGCAAACGGAAGAAGGCATACTACTGAAATAATATAGGAGACGATTCCGCTTTAAGCAAAGTAATACTGCAGAATTTGTGATTGGCAGGGCCGTGATTTATGTTCACATTTGGCAGATTTCGGCATTATACACGTTCCGTATTGAGCAAGTTTTACTGTACTTTTCAGATTTTTTTTCGCAGTTAGCTTGAATTTTAAAAAATAGAATGGGAATATTTCTTTGGATGTGATGCAATGAATATGTGGTCAGGCTTCGGGACATGGTATTGAATTACAAATTAAATACTACAACATTTTACGATCAAACATATCCATATATTTCTGATGCTCCATTGAGTAACTAGGGCTCTAGTACTTGTATAATCTGTAATTTACTCATATTACATTTACTGATATACCTTTGTGCGCAAATTCATGAATATTTACAGTGACGAATAACACATGGAATCGTATTGAAATAATTTAACTAAGGCTCTAGTAACAATGTGTGTTCCTAATTACTCGAAATTTAATTTCCTGTGATCTCTTTTTGTATCATGTTGCTCAGCCCTCCTCTCCTGGATTCGCCACTACGTAGACCACGCCCACGGAAAGACCTCAAGCCACGGCTATACGGCCAAGCGGTAGGCCTAGGTCGCATGTCAAGGCAGGCCTAGGCCGCCTTAATAAAAAGGAGCAATTGATTATATTCACAATTTTAGAGTAATACTCATTTTGGTATGAATAACATTCGACTAACTTAACTCACTTCTGAGCATTTACTCCAGCTTCGAGCATTTACTCTGACAAGAGCAATTACTTTGTGTTTCGTATTGAGAGCAAATGCTCAAAGTCGAAGCAATTACTTAAGATTTCTTGAGTTACCTCCGTAGTTTGCTTAGGGTACCAAAGAGAAGTTAGTTCGTCGCCGATTTTCGTAGGGATCAGTGGTGTATGAAAATTGGTATTTAAAGATTTTTTTATAACTGAGTTAAAATGGCAGAATTCATTCAAATTCGATCCAAGAAACGATACGAAACGATCTTCTGGATCTATATTGTAACAAAAATTAAAACCAATTTAAACTACTTCAAAACTTTACATTAAAGAATCTATATCAATTCGTACACATTACAAACCTTACGAGCTCACCTGTAGTTAATTTCAAAAAAATATTTTGAAGTTATTAAAGGTCAATTTTCATTAAATTTTCTCAAGATATAAATAAATTTCATTGAATTATTTTCTGTCATATGTTGCATTGTTTATTTTATTTAGTCTAATTATAATCATTTTTACTTTCCCGTATACGTACGTATACACGGAGTGATATACGTAGTATAGGGAAAGTTATGTAATGCTGCGAGAAAAAATAGCCAATTTTCGGCGGAAAAAAATTAATTGCTGGGCCGTGAAAACGAATAAGTGGATAAAACCAGTTGCTAAATTAAGAAAAAAATCCCCTAACACGTGGTGTAGCCAGAAACCCTGTTTTCTAGGTCCTTGATACCGAAAACCCAATTGAAAGGAAAACGTCCGTCTGTCCGTCCATCTGTCCGTCTGTGAACACTGCTAGCGCCTAAACCATACGTACGATTTCTTCCAAAATGAATATTCCCCGGTCGATCTGATTCTAGTCGAAGCTTTGAGATTTTGAAAAGATTCTTCAAAATTTGGGGGTACTTTATATGAAGCCCCCCGGGGATTTTCAAAATTTTCTCAAAAACGGCTCCAAATTTTTTCTTTAAATTTCTTGTATGAATAGAGTAAAATACACTTATTAACATGGCATAGGTCCGATTTTCACGTACAGCTCTGAATTTTCG
This sequence comes from Acheta domesticus, assembly GCA_031308135.1. Classification (NCBI taxonomy): domain Eukaryota; kingdom Metazoa; phylum Arthropoda; class Insecta; order Orthoptera; family Gryllidae; genus Acheta; species Acheta domesticus. The sequence goes on from JAHLJT010008446.1 coordinate 267,458,636, forward strand.
AAAATTGTGAAAGTTTGAATTTTTTTCGGCGTCTTTCTCCAACTACAAAATTTAAGATATACATTTTTTCTTCAAATAAAATTTGTTCTGCATATTGAGTTCTTTAATAAAGGTCATGTAAATGTTTTTCAAAATTTTAGTAGTTTTCGTGCAATATTGCGTGCAATATGTGCAATTTTAAAAAATTACAAAAACAAGATTTTCTCAAAAACGGCTCCAAATTTTTTCTTTAAACTTATGGTAGGGATAGTGGTAAATGTACTCTGTCAATGACATAAAAGCCATTTTGGTCTATCGGTTGGTTTTATCAAAAATTACAAAAATGTAATTTTTTTACTTGTCTCTCACGTCGTTAATATTTACATTATCGGCGATTTTTTCACATTATTATATTTACGAGTACATGTGCTTTAAATAATGTCAAGTAAAGTTTCTCGAAAACACAACCGTTTTCTGTGAAAAGTAGCTCAAAATTTCGCATTTTCAGAAATGCTCAAACGCCATTTTCTCATGTATGGCTGCAATTTTTTTCTTGAAACTTTTGTAACGGATAGTGCTAATTACACTCTTTAGTATAGCGTAGAGTTTATTTTGAGTTATTTTTTTGTTTTCAAAAATTATATAAATGTAAATTTTTTGAAAGATCTCTCACATCTTTAATATGCACATTATCCGCAGTTTGTAAACATTGGTATATTTGTGAGGTTAAGTGTTTCAAATAACTTCAAATAAAGTATTTTGAAAATTCAAAATTTTCTGTGAAAATAAGCTTCAAATTTCGCATTTTTAGTTGTGCTAAAGCGCCATTTTCTTTAAAACGGCACATAATTTTTAAAAGAAAATTTCCATTTACGGCTAGGTTTTTGTGTTCTTTAATATTCTAAAATCAATATTTTTGTTCTACCAATAGGAAACCGAAAAATTAAGAAAATGAAAAAAAATGTACTTTTGGCGGTGATAGATGGTAGCTGGCAAGAAAGAGTATGTGGCAATTCCGAATAGCTAGCGAAGACCCAAGAAAATAGAAAACTAATACGGGAAAGTCTGTGCCATTCTGTAGCACCACTAGTTTGATAAAGTTCTATGGATAATTATTTAATATTAATTTATCAAACTTTTTTTTAAGATTTTGACTGCGGAATTCCGTCGACGATAATTTAATACCTATATCTACTAAAGTCCAAACAATTCCATTTTTTTTCATAGTAAGAGGATGCTTGTTGTATACTGGGGATTGCTTCCGCTTTGCGGTGTCTGCAGTCCGGAAGCTGGCTTTTCGATAATGCCACGGGGTATTCTTTTAACAAATTCACAAAATATACTTCGGTCTGTGATTCCATTTCGGCTTTCATATACTCGACACTAAACTTCAAACGAACACCAACTGTACCTCTCAACGGCCATCTGTTAACTACCGCGCTGAAAGAATACACCTGCTTCGGAAAGTCTCGGAATTTCAATAAGTCCAAAGAACAATCAACAATTCGAATATAGAATCTCTATGAAGGAAGTATTTGCTCAACTATGCTCATCTGACGAGAGCAATTACTCTGACGAATGGATAACACTTTATTCATAAGGAACTGAGTAATTACTCACACTGAACAAAATGTCGTAAGTTTTCTCACGAGTATTTACTTAGATTAATTTTTCGTTTTTATTAATACCACCCAATATCACGCTTCAGAGAAATGCGATAAAACATGCCGTATAGTTGCTGAATTGCTAGGAGGGAAGTAAAATAAAAATCGACATGGCCAAGGCGTAGACTAATCCCTCAGTGAAGGCGAGAGTAGTCACTGGTTGTTTTGTAGACTGTCCGTCACCCTGGATACCGTACTGCCCGTCTAAAATGGGACTCTTTGTGTGATTGCTTCGTAGAAAATGAAAATAACATTGTACCATTCATTACTGACTCACATGATTCTGCCATCATTATTACAAAATTGTAAATTATTATTACACGGGGAAAGTTGCCTGAAACATTTTGTGTAATTTAAAGTATTGAAATACATCAATATAAGTATAGCATTATCTTATTTTCGCGCTTACTTCCTCTCAAATGGAATTCCACTCCGTTTCGAATAAACCTTTTGAGAAAATTTCGTGTCATATGCTGTGATACGTATTTGAACTTACCGAATGGAAGACATACGGAGTGGTCTGCAGGATGGAGTGGAACTTGTTTCGGCTGATGCACGTAGAGAAGTCCTTAGTCTTGTTGAGGATGAGACTGGTGCCAGAGACGCGGTCCAGGCTATAATAGGTCTCGCATTCGCCGTGCACATCAGCCTGCGAAACACCAAAGATACGGATGCTTACGGAGTTAGCGGATCAATGTCAGTGACTCTTGAGATGCAACTACATAGAGAGACAATTCGAGAATACCCCAGACATTTGAAGAAAATTTGTACATCAAGGTCTTGAAACTTTCTTGAATCCGTTTACTTCTCTAGCAAATTATTGTCTGTGGAATCACACCCGTCGAAAGTGTAGCAGAACTCCATTTCATTACCGAAATTAATAAAAAATCGAGCCAATTTTGATGTGCTGAAATATTGGATGATTGGATTATTGGAGATTTGGATGATTGGACAAAGTTAAAAAATAAGAAAAAATGTATAAAATATTCTACAAATTAATTCTTGAAATTTAGTTTACGAACACAACACACAGAAAACTACAAATAACATAAGATTTACATAAATAGAAACCACAAATTAAATAATGTTCAACACTGTTTTGTTGTTGTGTTTATTGGAGTTGTACGTGTATTGGTGTTGTACGTGTGTTGGTATTATATGTATATTGGTGTTGTACATGTAAAGTTGTTTAAAAAAATTTAAAGGAAGCAATAACACACTTTCAAACATTACGACAATATTTGAAAATATTTCCGCAATGTTGAATAATTTACTTTTTAAATTAAAAAAAAAAAATTTCGGAGTGTATCGTGACGTAGTTTGTTGCAGTGCGTTGTAGTTTGTTGTAGTATAGTGGCGTCAAGGTCTCCTAATGGTGGCAGTGGCACGCATAACGACACCGTGCCATGCCACGAGCTTCTCTGCGCCACTAGCGTCGGGAGAGGAAACTATTAGTAACTCCGTCGTTTTACAATAGTGATGGCATTGTCTCTTGCGGCGGGGTTATGAACTGCGTGGAGAGGCAATTTCGTCGTGGCACTCGTGCCACGGACCCCCGCTGGTGGCATCGACCTTGACAACATTATTGTAGTATGTTGCAGTGTATCGTGACGTCGTTTCTGTCCCAGCGTGCTCCACGCCCCGGGCTCACCTCGACTGCCTTGTGGCTGACGTCGAAGCGGCGCATGGAGTTCTGGAAGGTGGAGAGGATACCGCGCTTCAGGTTGAGGACCCAGCTCGTCTCGTTGGCCGCCGGGCACAGCTCGGAGATGATGCCATCGTGGAAGGAGAACCTGCCATGAGCAGAAGAGTCGTCACAACCACGCCCTCTCCAACTTCGAGTCCACTCCAGTGTCGTGTAAGTTTGTTTTATTCAAAAATATTAAAGACGCTATAATATACTGTATAATATTTAGTTAATTATACTATGTATACCGTACTTTTGCGATTATGTGTTTCCTTTTGTGTATAAACAGTTCTCAGATTTTGGACTCAAAATTTCGAAAAAACTTCAATATCTATTTCGTAGTTTTAATACGAGTTTTAATAATGTTACAAAACTGCTAATTCCATGCAATTTTCATTGTTAGCAGGACCCAAGGAAATTGTAGGAGGGATGTCGAGAATGTTTAATCTATCTATTTGCGATACAAGATAATGTTTGAAAAAATAACATTTCAATACATTTAGAGATACTCGCGTGGGAAACCAATGCTTCCCATTTTTGTTGCCAATTTTGAACAAAAAGGGGGACTTCACTAAGGAAGAAAATACTGTATTCTAATTAAAAAGCAATATATTTTTACAGTGACATTAAAATATTAGTAATAACAGTAATAATAAAATATTAATCATCACAAATAATGAAATAAAATGCATTGGATTTAATGCCATTGGAATATTTTCTTCTTTAATGATTAGACAAAATTTTGTTTCCACGATCTTCAAACTCATTTTTATGACAAATCCCTTTAGCAAAATACCATCCTTTTAAACGAAGTTCTACCAAAACAAGCTTGTAGGTCATTTGCCAGTTCAAATACACACGAGCAATCATTTCTTGTTATCAAAGGTTGCTACTTTAATTTTCTTTAGAATTCAAATGTGTGTATTTGAAGAGAAAGGGCAAGAATTCGAGTGCTCAAGAAAGCTTTCGCCGATTGTGCTTCCCATATATTACAGTTTTAACTGTCTTCTGACGATAATAGTAGTTTATGCAATTAGTTCATGATGTTAATCTTTATTGCATGAGTACATGGTTTGAAAAGGAGCGAGGTTAGGAGGGAGTTTTCATATTTGTACGAATGCAATAAAGCAACATTATAAACGAGTTGCTTACACTACTTTTTGTATGACAGCATTATCAATTTATAAGAGAATCAAACTTAATTTCGCGAAACAACTTTCCTGTGATGTGTCGGTACTTGACATCCGTGCGAGAAGACGGTGGTCGGCTGTTACGTTTACCTCTACCTCCCCCGATTCTCTCGCTGATTAGCTGAATGTGTGATGACGCAATTATTTGTACCGTAAAATCTAATAAGTCTTCATTTGTGCCGTAAAACGCCCAATTCTGAACGATTTCTTGCAACAGAAGAGGTCACTTATAATGCTGGGATACAAAAATTAAATAAATAGATACAATTTGGCAGAAGAGGGGCACTCACCTGAGAGGAAATTCGGAGACGTCCGCCTCAAAGCGCTGGGTGCCGCGGATCTCGCGGCGTCGCCCGTTGGCCACCCAGCCCTCCCACAGGGCCACGTCGGACACCTACGCACGCAGGCACGCACAAGAATACATTATGAAAAGATGATGTAATGATGGGTATTAATACATGAGTGTGATATTACGATTCGAGCGACGAACGAGCGAGTATCGTAAACTTCACACGAGTGTACCGTTACATTTTCTACGACTTTTACAAGTTCAACTTTTACATTGGATCGTTTCGTGGCCGTCGAAGTAAAGGATTCACCCAAGGCCACCTAGCGGACGCTTCCTAACCCTACCCTCCCATGCTGCTGCAGGTGGCTCTAGCCAACAGTCGGCCTGCAAGGAAGTTCTGCGCTACTCAAATAGGATCAAAGTAAAATTACGGTCCAATTTATTTTAAATAAGAACCTGTATCATAATTAAAACTGTATCGAAATGAAAATCATTATGCAACTGGTTGCAGACATCAAATGACAGCATTATACAATGGGAGTAGAAAAAAATTATAAATCACACACACACACACACAACGCTTTGCGGAAAGCACTGGACGAGACAATGAATGAGGAGTTGGTATATAAAATAACTTTGATTTATGATTTTAGAAAAAATTAAAACGGTAGTCATGCACATACTAAATAATATGGACATAGGTGGGGGATGGAAGAAATCAGAAACAAGTATTGAATGTAAAATAGAGGAAACTAACGTTGGTAGAACAGCAGATAATTTCACGCAAAATGCCAAACTTTTGCAATTGTCAAAAATTCAGAGAGTACAACGAAATATAGCCATTTTTGAAGCGTCGATCGGAAGAAAAATATTAATAAAAACATTTGAAGTAGTTTTTGAGAGGAATAATTGAATGAAAATTGCCTATATTTTACGCAAAATTACGCGAAAAATAATAATATTTTGGAAAAATTGTTCATGACCTTATTTCATGATGTCTTTGAAGAATAGATTTCATTAACAAAAAATTTCTCTCTTCAATATTGTAGTTGTTGGAAGATTCCGAAAAAATTGAACTTTTGCAGTTTCCGAAAATTCAGAGATTTTAACGAAAATGCGACCTGCGTCCTTTACGCTATCCGAGGAAAAGTTTAATTAAAAATTGGGAGCTATTTTTGAAAAAAATTTGAAAATGTTGATGCTTCAGAGAAAGTACACCCAAAAATCAAAATATCCGTTTCAAACACGAAGGGTCTAGAGTTTGTTCAGAAGAATCGGAGAATATCAAATTGGGAGAAAATCATCTGAATAGTTTAGGCGCTAGCGTTGTCCAAAGACGGACAGGTACGGATATATAGACGGGACAGACTGATGGACGAACAGACAAGTTTTGCCGCCATCAAATTTTCGGTATCAATTACCCACTACACGTGGATTCTAACGACACAACGTATTAGAGGAAGTAATTTTATAGAAAAAAGATTTTTACACTTTTTTGATGCCAGGATACCAAAATACGAGTTTTACTGTCGCATAATTACAACCACGCAAGAACTACAAACACGCAAGTACGTACGAGGTGAAAAATTAAAAAGAGGAAGCGAAAGCTCGCAATTAACCCGGGGTAGCGAGTTACAGATAGTCGGTAAACAGAAAAAGGAAGACATCGGGAGATGTGTGGGGAGAGTTAGAGGATTGTAGGGGTAGAATTTCTGAGCCGAGTCAGTGAACTTGTCACTTTGAAACCACTGTGTTTTTTCTGGAAGACGTAAGTGAATCGAACTTAGAGATTAGGAGGGGTGTGTCCGAAATCTGGAGTTCAAATACTCCAATCGTTCCTAAGAATAACGAATTCTTCTTACTTGCTGATTTCGGGTGTACGATGGATAACAACTCGGAAGTAAAACCTTTTGAGATTTAAGCAACTGAACATTTTTGTTAAATGTTGAACCCAGGTGAGCAACAGTAACAAGTGTTGGCAAAAATGGGATGAAAAGTCTACTGTGTAAAACATTAAAAGCTAAGAATTGTACCGAACTAGATGTTCTACCGGTTGAACCAATACGTGTCAGAGAACTGAAGCCAACGACAAGTTCTCTGTAAAAGTAATTTTACCGATACTGGCGGTGTAAACTACGTGAAGTAGTTTACAAATGTTTGACTGTTCACAGCAATTCGAATTCGTTCCCAGCTGGGGCAGTCAACTCATGGTCGTAAAGACATAGGTGTGCTATTGCACATCGTATCCGACTTCAGCCAATGAGCTTCAGGTGCTAGTTGCGTCACAATAATAGTGAGAATTTTCTGTTACAAGTCATTGAAACAGACATATGAACTATTCCTTTTAAAACTTGCGTCTCGTACACCTTCATCGTGTTATTTTTGATTTGTTCACCGTTGAAAATCGTCACTTTATGACATTTTCAAAATGTTTCTCATCACTTCTCTCTGCCTCCATGCAACATGGCGGCCAGCGTTTGGTCTAGCTTTTCAACTAAAGTGCCCGTGTTTTGGTCACGTGGTTTGTGACGCAAACTGGTGCTGCGCAGAACGAGCAAAAATTGGTGCGCCGGAAGAGCTCACCCATCTCTTTCCACCATGGTCATTTCCTTGAATAGGCAAACATCTTTTGCAACGATATTTTAATATTTCTTGTAATTTTTATTATTATTATTATTATTATTATTATTATTATTATTATTATTATTCCTCTAAATCACGACTAAAGATGTTATGTGTCGGGTGAATATAAAGTCTACTCCAGGTTGCAACCAGCTACCTAAGGAGTAGATCTAGGGACTGTCGGTGCCTCTACAATACTTTGCGCAAGATGTGGGCTGTTCCAAATAAAGCGATTTCTTGCACTTCCCAGTCTTTTGAATTGCCTGGGAGTTTAGACAAGTTCTTACACAAATTTTGCGGAACAAATCCCAGAGCTCCGATAACTATCGGTACGACCTGTGCTTTGACGCCCCACATTCGGCTGATCTCGATTTCCAAACTCTTGTATTTAAGACGTTTCTCTGCCTCCTTGGTAACGACGTTTTGATCGCATTATTATCGCATTTATTATTATTATTATTATTATTATTATTATTATTGGCATATCGGCCATTTCTTACTACACTGCACGATCAACGTGTGTAATTTTTAGAGTCAAAGTTTCAGCTGTATCCCTCGGTATGACAAGATTGTTACGCCTTAAAGTTTGAATTATGAGGTGATAGGATAATGATGAGGGGTGAAGGGACAACCACAAATACGACCATACTCGGCAAGACTCGAACCTGCAGCCACCTCGGCGCAGACAACGACTGCCGCAACCGTGTGCGGCCCGGCACACAGATGCAACATCAAAGCATGGTAACCTTTACAACATTCTATAATACAATATCAAACTTCAAATCACAAAATAACAGCTAAATTTAAAAACTTCAGAATCGCACATGTCCTCCCATGAATCTCCTGACCAATGAACACGTACTAATGATGACTGCTTTTTGAAGAGCGATGATAATAATCTTGTCCATACCTAGGTCGTCTAACGATCGTCTGAGAACTTTTGGTACGACTCCGGTTGCTGATAGGACAATTAGAACAGTTTTAACTTCTGCAACATGCCACTGTTCTCTCACTGCTTATGCTAGCTCTCGGTATTTATCGATTTTACACAGATTATTATTATTATTATTATTATTAGTGGTGTTGTAGTAGTTGTAGTTGCATAGTGCTTACCTTGAGTTCGCCCTCGCATGACGAAAGGAAGAGCAGCGAGACGCGAGCGGTCACTCGTAGCGTGGACTCGTTGCGGCTCGTCCCTTGGAACAGCGCCGACGTATTCAGGGAGTACGAGTAATCGTAGCGCGTGTGTGGCGCATACGCGAACTTCGGGCCTCCTGCGGACATAGCGAAGGCGTTTATAGTTTATTGATTTATTTAACGTCAACACAGTTAAAAACTGTGTGACGTATGTTCACATCAAACATAATCTCAAAAACACTTAAAAACTGTGTTATATGATGTTTGTTAAGCTCTAAGATTTTAACTTACGGACATATTATGTTGAATTATGAACATAGGTACTAACGAGCTTTTTGGGCAAGAATTGATAGAAAAAAATCGCTCCCAATAAAAAAAACAGTTTCCATTCTATAAATGACTGACCACTGGAAGAAGGAACATGTCACTTTTTAAATAGTTATTTACAAAACAAAGAAAAGCGTAAGTGATTGGGATGTAAAGAAATAATTTTTTTTATTCGTTGAAGTGGGACATAACCCAGTTATCCAAGAGGGAAAGATTTCAAGTTTCCTGCGTGTTAAAGTACGACACTTTGAGACAAATTCGTTTATCGTGGCAATGATAAGCGGTTCTGAAACAGCGCCTATTGGTATTCAATTGGCAAAGAACCGGAAAGGTGTGTATATGGTCAATGACGTCAAAAGCTTTTAAAAGATCTAAAAATATTCCAATAGTTGCTATGTTTTGATGCAATGATGAGACAACATCTTTAAGAAAAGAAAAAAAAGCTGTTTCCGTAGATTTTGATTTTCCGAATTCATGTTGGCAATCTGAAAACGCGTTGTGTTTACTGAGAAAGGTATCCATTTGTACATAAAAAATTCTCTCTAATATTTTTGAAAAAAAACGGAGAAAAGAGAAATTGACCAATAATTTTGAATTTCATTTGCCCTATTTGAAGAGCGGCTTAATCTTATTTGTTTTAAAAATATCTGAAAAAATTCCGGTGCACATGGATGCATTAAATATGTGAGGTAACGGGTGTATAATGGCAGGCGCACAAGTCTTTAACAAACAATCCGGAAATTCATCTAAACCGACCGAATATTTCTTTTTAATTTACCGATTATTTTGAGAATTTCATAGGAAGAGGTTCCACAAACGAACATTGAGTCTAAAATGTTTAGGGAAACGTTAGATGTTGAATTTTGTGGCTGAAGACCCTTAGTGAGATCAGTAGCAATTCTCGAAACGAATTGGTTAAAGAGACTAACTTGCCGGATCGTTCACATCTCTATCGTTATCTTTTAAAACAACATTCTCTACAAGGTTTCTAATTGATTTGGTCTTATTTTTTTACTATATTCATCATTCTTTAACTTCCTTATTATGATGCGTCTACTAGTTCTTTGTTGTTAGCGAAAGTAAGATTGAGAACATTACAAGTTGTCCTTGCTGAAAAATACCACGCGTGAGTTCTTGTGTACGTTTTCTGTCTACTACAAAACTACAGTACAAAGATTCCAACTATTATATTTTATTTATTTCAAATTACTCATATCGACGTGTGGAGAACATGAAGGCGCTTGCAGAAAAGCATTGGGATACAGCTGAGGCCCGAGTTATGTTCCTTAAGCCATAATATTATGGAATGATTCTTGAGATTAGGTCATTGATATAAAAACTTTTCAATCTGCCAACGTTTTCGGCCTTTATTCAGCCTTCATCAGGGCTACAAACAGACGGATTATTTACCATACAGATACACATTACGTACCAAGATTATTTCACAATTTGACTGATACATACAATATATAAAGATTGTGTTATTACATACCACATTTTTTCCGCATTTTTCGGTTCCACCACAATCCACCCCCCATCCTCTTTATTCACTTATAGCCTCTACCACACACATTCCTTCAGCCGCGCCATATTACACACACCACCCTCACGCCTCATCCTTGCAAGTCTCCTCCCTCTTACATCATGTATGTACATCATGTATAACAGTCAAATTTGTGTTCATATCCGGTCTATTTTGAACAACAACCAACCTATATACCCAATCATCCCTGTTCATACTTACATTAATTAACTCACTACATTTTTCCCCCCTCATACATAATAATAATAATATATTATATGTAATTATTTATATATATATATGTAAAGTATACATTATTCTTATTATAACAATTATACATTGGAAAAAAGAAAGAAAAAACAAAACACAATTGTAACAATTACAGTACAATTAATTATTACATTACTAAATATATTACATTTTCCCTGAACTTGTTGTGTCTGCACATATATTCATATTACCGATTACACACAATTACATACAACACTTGTTTTGTACACTAGTATTAACACTGCTATATAATTATACACATAAACATTTTCCATAAATACTTGTTCCCATACCATACAACATCTGGCCAAGAATGGTTATTGTAGTCAATTATTTATCAGGTTGGCATATATAGCACTTAACCCATCCACATCTGTTCTATAATTACATGTGTTCTCTGCTTTTTTTATATGTACCATTTCTTTCAGACGCCTTTTTTTATAGTTATTTTCTGTGTCTATTATTTTGGCATTGGTGAAATTGAACCCATGTTTGTAGTCTATTGCATGTTTGGCTAAAGCACACTGCAAAGTACTGTTTTTAATGTCATTTCTATGTTGTCCTATTCTTTTCTTCAGTTTTTGAGAGGTTTGCCCTATATATACTGAGTTGCACTCATCACATGGAATCTTATATACAATGTTATTTTTTTCTAGTGGTTCTATTTTTTGTTTCATGTTAGAGAATACTAATGTGCCCAGATTGTTTTTGTTTTTAAATGCTAATTTTAGATTGTCTGTTTTTACTGTTCTCCCTATTGCTTCAGATAAACCTTTGACATAAATCATGGATTTATAGTTTGTAGTCTCTGTGTTCTGTTTCTTACTTACATTGCTCTCATTTTTTGTTTAGTCGAGTATAAAATGTTATTTACAAGTTTTGGTGGGAAAGCATTTCTTTTCAGAATCATCTTTACAATTTGTAGATTTTTATGGTGGAATCTGGAGTTACTTAGTGCTATAGCTCTGAATTTTAGTGCTAATGCAGTGTTTATTTTCTATATATACCCACTAGCACAGAAAATAAACACTGCATTAGCACTAATCAATTTCACCAATGCCAAAATAATAGACACAGAAAATAACTATAAAAAGGCTTCTGAAAGAAATGGTACACATAAAAAAAGCAGAGAACACATGTAATTATAGAACAGATGTGGATAGGTTAAGTGCTATATATGCACACCTGATAAATAATTGACTACAATAACCATTCTTGGCCAGATGTCTTTCTTTTTTGCAGTGTATAATTGTTATAATAAGAATAATGTATACTTTACATATATATATATAAATAATTATATATAATATATTATTATTATTATGTTAGAGGGGGGAAAATGTAATGAGTTAATTAATGTAAGTATGAACAGGGATGATTGGATATATAGGTTGGTTGTTGTTCAGAATAGACCGGATATGAACACAAATTTGACTGTTATACATGATGTATATACATGATGTAAGAGGGAGGAGACTTGCAAGGATGAGGTGTGAGGGTGGTGTGTGTAATATGGCGCGGCTGAAGGAATGTGTGTGG